>JAQJVL010000430.1:0-600000 GCA_035578905.1 Stictocephala bisonia
AAAATATACACATGTTTTCTACTGAAACAAGTTTTTACTTCTGAACTTCTCTAGGAATTCAGAATGTTTTAGAAATTTTAGAACTGCCATATGATTTTTTTATGGTTGGGTAAACAATATAAAGAATCTATCTTGAAATAGTTCAGACATTATAATTTGATTGGATTAACATATCGACCTGAAGATTTTATGCATGAGTTTCTTCAACATATTTATGATATGGGGAGGTAGGATTATGTAGCTAATGAATTCTATAATTCTTGCCATTTGAATTTTAGTATACATTTTCAACATTCAATTAAATTCTATAGCTTCAATATTCTACTAGTTCAAGACACTTTGCACTAATATATACTTTATATACACTAGTATAATGGCTGCATTTTATTTCTAGATTACCAGATCATATTAGTGTCAAAAAGAATTGATAAAGCTCATTTGATTTTACCTGAACAATTTCCACATCAAGGAATGCCCAGTCGCCTCGTGTCATACCAAGACCGTGAGCTGCGATCATGCATTGTCGTACCAATGTTCCCCTTACGCTAAGTATAACAACTGCAAAATACAAAAATGTATACGTTAAAATATAAACCACAATCTTGTGTAATGAGGCCATATAGTAGAGTCAAATACATTAGAATTAATTTGGAAACAGCATATAACTTTAATACAAACCAAAGTTGAAACTTGAAATAAAAAGGTTTTAAATAAATAAATAAATAAATAATAAATAAATATTTTATTGTAGAAACATTTCGCAAAATGTATTACAAGCGTCAATACAATTATAACTATTTAAAAATAAGGAATTATCTACTCAAAAACCAATTCAAAAAACTCTTCTGTATTATACAGACAATTTTTAGTAAGTAAATTCTTAATTTTATACTTAAACTTATCAATAGGCAGCATTTTATAATCAATAGGAAGAAAATTAAATAATTTCAATGATACATACATAAATGTTTTTTGTGTTCTGGTATAATTACATCTAAAAATACTTAAGTTATTCTTAAATACAATACCACTGTACGTCTATGGGTGGGCGGGTGGGTCAATACCACTGTACGTGAATTATTTAAACAAAGGAAAAAAGACAGTGTATTGTGTATAGAAGGGGATGTCGTATTCTTTTTTCTGTGTATTGTGGTATTAACGGGGGTATTTTACCTCTCTCAATATTGTTTTTAGTGTATGTATTACCTATAAACTCTTCATACATCCACATACATAGTTGATAATTACTCTAGTTATATCTAACTAGAATAAGAATTATTCTAGTACAATAGTCATGAGTATCACCAAGTTTTTCTAAGGTTACATAATTTTCTTTGGCGTACATTAGACATTGATATACAAATAAGGAGGGAAGACTCATTATACACAGTTCAATAAAACTAGACTTACAACTACTGCGGAAAGAAAGGTTACAAATTAATCTAATAGCTCTCTTTTGTAATTTAAACAGCTTATCTGCAGATGACTGATGACCCCACAATAAGGTACCATAAGATAAAAGACTGTGAATTTGAGCAAAATATACCACTCTAAGGACATTTAAGCTCAAACAAGACCTTAACCTTCTAATTAGGTAAATCCCTTTGCTAATTTTGGAACCAATATTTTTTATGTGACTATCCCAAGTTAGTCTAGAGTCAATAGTAAACCCTAACAAATTCACACAATCCTCTTTACTCGACAACATATCATTGGAATAAGACAGATTCTAACAGACAGGTTTTAATGTAAACAGTCACATTTACTACAGTTTTTGGTTTATGCTGAGCTTCACTCAATATAATAAATTAGCTTTGTTTATAAATAATAAGAATAATAAGTGTCTTTATTTGCAAACATTTGAAACATTTACAAAAGGGCGAATTAGGGGCACTTTATATAATTAACCCTAAATAAAAACATTATGTAAAGCTAACAAAGACAAATATAAAAGAGAAAAAATATAGATATCAATTAAGTCATTAGCAATAGGTTTCAACGATCTAATGTTATTCTTAGTAGGCACTAACAAAAACAATATACTAAGGAAAGAAAAATAATGACACCTTACCTCTGGCGTACATGCTTGCGTCTTTCAGATACGCTTCACATTTATCAGCTTCCTCATTGCCATCTAATTCACGTACAAAACTTAACGTCCCAGCTTTCCTGAGACCTGTTTCCAGATGTTTCCCTAAACACGAAAGTTAACCATAAACAACATGATATTTATTACAACTAGTCTAACTAAAGTTTACTAATTATTAAAGTATAGACCTTGAAATAATATTGATTTCGAAAACACCTAATATAATTACATTCTTAAAAAGTTAAATTAGAATAACATTTTCATTAATAGACATTAAACATGAGGAACTTACAAACCAAAACCAAAGCCTCCATTATTTTTCTATCAGGCATAAGTAAAGTTCTTCACATTATTTACAATAAGTCATCTCTAATTTACTCTTAATAATTTTAAGAAGAAGTTTTTTTATATTCAGCATAATTTCATTGATGTTTTACTTTTTTTATTATTTTATAACTTTAAAAATTAAATATATTTAGCTTTTCCAGTAATATGAAATCAATTTTGAGTAGTTGAATATTTCAATATTACTTAAACGTTAAATTGAACAATTGCTATGCGAGTAACACACACTAGTGCAGAATTACCAGACTGTTAACAAACAAGTTAGTTGGGGCTTATCCAATTACCCATTCCAAAAGTAAATACTGTATAAACGTCCCCTGTGGACGACAAATTAAATAGTAATTGAGTTAAAGTAATGAAATCCTAATTCCACCATTTACCCTCTGTTAGCTATATTACTTCCTGGAATACAATTAGCTGATCAAATAGTTCCTATTTTAGTTTCTTACTCAGCTGATATATATCATTTATGCACACTGTTACTGCCATATCAATACTTTTGAATAATTTCTCCAAGTAATCATTTTTGTAGTCTTTTTTTCATACTGATAATTTTCAATCACTTTCAAAATTCTGTAATCAGCAAGGGATCGTTTCAAATATGTAATCAATATTGCTTCAAGTATATGGGTTCATGCTTAATGACTCAAAAACTCAATCAATACTTTTCAAATTAAGTAGATCCCTTGATGGATCAGCTTTGGAGTCTCAATTTAAACGTAAAATTACTAGGTGTATTTTTAGATTCTAAGCTGTCTAGAAGTACTCATACTGAAAATGTCTGTGTCAGACTCTCGTGAGTTATTTGCTTGTTCTTCTTAATTTATGTTTAATAATAGATAGGATATTTTGTCAGCCTGACAAATGAAAAGAACATTTTTTTCCTTTTATAAGCTGTAGACTTGCTGCATATAATAGGAATTCAAATAAGACATTTCTTTGTTGTATTGTTGTACTCTAATCTCAATGTAGATGACTTATTGAATGTATATGTACATTTTAGAAAATAAAGATTATTATTATTATTATTATTGTTAAGGCATTTAAAAAGTTAAGTGCCAAAAAATATTTAAAAAAAGTTTTATTATGCCTTTTTCAACAGTATTTTAATATATAGGCTCCATTCATGGGGCAGTGGGCATGATATTCAGAGAGTTCTTATTCTACAAACAAAAAATCAGTTTGAGTTTTAATAAATTTCTCTTATAAGGCTTACTGTAGACCACTTTTCCAGAATGAATGTATAATGACTATGATCAATTTGTATATCTATGCTTATTTAAGATTAAAAATAATATAAGTAATCTCCCTTTGAGAAAAGAAATACATAGATAACCAACTAGGTTAAACCATGTGCTTGATATTCCTTATGCAAGGTTAAAAAAAAACTAGTAACTCTTTTATTTCAATGGGCATGAAACGATTTAATAAATTACCAATAAATGAACATTATATAGTTAAAAACAGATTCAAAAGTAGTTTATAACTGGGTAATAGAAAGACCTTTTTATTCTGTTAACGATTTTTAAAGTTTAACTACTGTTGATATTGACTTTTAAATTATTTTAACTTGTTATCCTGTTAATATTTTATCACTGTCAGCCACTTACATACTTATTTCATTGTTTCATGCAAATATGAATGATAATTTGTTTTGTTTTTAAATATTTGACTCATATTATTATGTATGGTGAGAAATAGGAAATTGTAATCTATATGAAATGTGGACTTATACATTTATACTTATCTCAATGTAGAATTACTTGTATGTAGAATAAGATTTATTGATTATAATTCCACTGCATGTTTTGGTGTCAAATGATGAATAAAGATCTTGATTCTTGCAATATACATTTTTGTAAAAATTCAAACAATGAAACTAACCGTGTTGATTTTTTTCTATGATAACTCAGCAGACTTAGAGATCATTCCTGCTGATTCCTTTGACCATAATGTAATATTTATCAGCTTAAAATGGATTTAAGTTTATATTATTTATTATTCATTAGTGAAGCGCCGATCGTAGAGAAATAGCTGAATATAAAAGGTGAATGCGTGTGATAAGTGTAGATGATTGAGTGTAGTCATTGTTACTAACTAAGGATGACTGTTTCTCAGAAAGATCTGTTTATTAATAGCCCAATAGCCATGGCAACTGAAAGACCTACATCTTTAAGTGGAATCTGAACCATATAGTAATTGGTCTGATTGTCGTCTAACTGACAAGCCTGACTCAGTTCTATTTCCTTTACAACAACTGAACCTTAACTACCACCCAACACAGACACCCCTGACTTCTCTAGTAAAGTCCACATTGATGACAACAATTGAGCAGACACCATCCCAATATTAGGAGGACTGAGCATAGAATCTGCAATCTCCTCAACACTCTATTCCAAAGTAGCCAGATTACAGTACTGCGCCACTAGTGCCGACATTAACTCATTAGTTAAAGTTTTAACCATTATGCTTGTTCTTTTTTATGTAAGCATTATTCGTTCATTCTTTAAAACTCAATAAAATGTTATAGGTGATAACTAAAGTGTACACTAGTTCTTGTCCATTAATCGCCCACAGGACTATATAAGTGTGTGCCATAATATGTTTTTACTTGTATTAACTTTGTATAGAAGAAATTTCAAGTTCAACTTAATAGAGACAAATGACCTGATAATGAATCTTTTGATTAGAAACGCGTCACCTAGTTCTCTATTGAACAGATTGACTGATTAATACACGTAAGTACACATAAGGTACAATTCAACCTGTAGGACTAAACAATCAACTGAAGATTGATATTCTAGCAATATATAGGCCACCCTCTCAGAGCACTGGTTGTGGTCCTGGGATATTCCTGGATGAGTTTAGTACTGTTTTATCAGATAGTTTTTCTACTGGTAATCTGATTGTGGTGGGCGACACTAATATCAATATCAATAATGGTGCTGACTCTATCACTCAGGAATATGAAATGACCCTGGCCTCAAGAGGTTTAAGCAGAATAATTATGGATAATACGAGAGAAGAAATTAGAGGTGATAAAATGTCTGGAACATGTATTGATCACATTTATATTAGACAATTTACAGGAATAAGTAGTATAGAAGGAGCAATAATTAAAACAAAAATATCAGCCCACTATCCGATAGCAGTAACAATGGGATATAGTATGCAGCATGACGTCATAAAATCAAATAATATATTGAAAAAAAAGATAGATGACAGGGTACTAATGAGAGAACTTAAAAGCATTAAATGGTGCAATATGCCAACTGATAATGCAAATAATGCATTTGAGTATATAATAAATCAAATTAATGTAGCCTATGAAAAGTCGCAGGTAGTCATAAGAAATCATCGACACATTAAGAAAACAAATAGAATGGAAAAAGAATGGATAACCAACTACTTGAGATACCTAACAAGAGAAAGAGACAAATTGTTTAGAGTATGGAAAGCAGATCCTAGTAATAAAAATCACAAGCAACAATATAATAAATTTAGAAATAAAGTTAATAGGGAAATAAAATTAAGGAAAAGTCAATATTTCAGAGAATTATTTCAAACCGCAGGTAAGGACACCAGGAAAATGTGGCAGGGTGCAAACAGAATATTGGGAAGAGGTAAAACCTTGAATATAGATAAACAGATTATTGATGTAATGGAAGGAACTGCCGATCAAATATCTAATAGATTTGCTGATCAATTTATAAATGGAGTTTTGGAAGTTAAGCATCAGTGCAGCAAAAGTCTTCGTAATGAAAGAGATATAAATATTGGTAACCCGATTCAACAAAATTTTTACATACCAATGTCAAATCAGAAATCAGTCAGAGATATCTTAATTAATTTAAATACAAAAAAGGCTTGTGGGATTGATAATATTAGATATAAAGAGCTAAAAATGTTATCAGATAATCTAGCACCAACACTTTCAAAAGCTATAAATATATCCCTTGTATCTGGGTCATTTCCTGAGTGTTTAAAAACTTCAGTTATCAGGCCAATATACAAGAAGGGGCAGAAAAGTAAATATGAAAACTATCGCCCAATTGCTCTTCTTCCCAGTATAGAAAAGGTATTTGAGAAGTATGTATGCAAATGCCTTAATAAATATTTGAGTGAGGAGAGAATCTTGAGTGAAAGTCAATTTGCATTCCAAAAAGGGAAAGGAACAGAAGCTGTACTAAAACAGGTTGGTGAAGTTTTTAATGTTCAAGTAAATAAGGGGTGTTATGTTTTGTGTTTGTTTATTGACTTAACAAAGGCTTTTGACACAATAAATCACAAAATTATGATCAAAGAGCTTGAAGATATAGGTGTCACAGGGACTGTTTTGAATTGGTTTAAATCCTGTTTAGAAAATAGAACATTTAAGGTTAAAATTAGTGATACATATAGTAAAAGTACGCCATGCCCTTTTGGAGTACCACAGGGTAGTAATCTTGGCCCAATACTATTCAACATTTACATTAACAAAATATTTAGTCAGGTAAAGGATGTAAATATATGGGGTTATGCTGATGACATATTAATAGCTGTGTCCCATCGCAATTTAGCTACAGCTCAAAAGAGATTGCAGATAAGTTTTGATAAGATTAATAAGTGGATGCATGACACGGAACTTATAATTAATCCAAATAAAACCGTTATGATGATTCTTCATTTGAGAAATAAAAAAATAACAATGACTCCTGTAATCAAGCACCATAAGTGTACTTGCCAAAATTTACTTTCTTACACCCAAGTTACAGATTGTAGTTGTACTATAATTGAAATAAAGAATAAATGTCACTACCTTGGCATAACTATAGACAAAGGTCTGATATGGTATTTTTATATATTGAGACAATTCTGAGAAAACTTTACTCATGTACAGCAACCTTCTTCAGGCTCAAAAATGTCCTAGATGAGAAAGGAAAGATATTTGTCTATAAGGCCTTAACTGAATCTATTGTAAGATATGGAATAATATTATATGGAACAGCTGCTGATTGTCATTTGAACAAAATTGAAAAAGTACAGCGTAAATGTTTGAATTTATTATTTGGTAAACACAATGAAGTGAATGTATTCTCAAAAGCTAATAAATACCCTTACACCAAAGGGATTTTATAAATACAGCATTATTATTGCCCATTTTTTTGATGAGACTCATAAAATTCCTAATTTAAAAAATACCTCTTTTCGATTAAGAAATATAGAAAAACTAAAAGTACAGACAGCGTTCTCAGTTTTTGGAGAGAGAGTACCAGGTTTTTGTGCCTAATCTATACAATGGATTGCCAGTGGAAATCTATAGTGAAATGGAATTTTGCAAATTTAAAAGGATGTATCAGTGGCTCATATTTGAAAATAATAACTTAATTGGTTGACTTTGCTGGACATAGACTGCTATTATTCTACCTAAATCTTGTTAACTTATTTAAGCTCTTGTTATTTAATTTCTTGTTATTGTTTTTATTTCTTTTTATATAGTCTATTATTAAATATTTATGTTAGTTGAGCCTATTTTTATATTTTTAGTAGTGTTATTATCTGCTATAGTCTATTTTTGTTATTTCTGTTAATATTGTTGAAAACATTGACAATTAATCATTGTTATTTTCTTTACAAGTGATATATTTGTATTACTGATTAGTTAAATTATATTTTAAATGATAGCTAGTAAAGTATTTTAGGGCCTAACTATTATAAATTTATGAAATACTGTAGTCTATACAGATTTTGGCAAAGCCTAACCATATACTATATTTTCTGATGTACAATCAACCTCGATGGGCTGCTTCAAATCTTTTGTTTGTGTTATTTTTCATGAAAAAGCACACTTGTTTTGCAGTATTAATTTTTAAAATTAATATGGTTATAAATAATCTATAGTAGTAGGTGCTGATAATATTTGTGAAATTAATTTTAAGAATGTAGCCTAGTAGGTTATACTGGAAGTTATCATCATAGTACTTTGTAATTATGAATAGTTTTAATTGAATGTGCTTAATTGTTATCCCCTTAAATTTCACTATTAACTACATAAAACTACTTATAAAGGTGTGGCAGCCTAGCTGACTAGGAAATTACTTTGTATAATTTATGGTGATATTTCACTGACCTACAGTTAGGATGCAACTTCTTTTTACTACCACAAATTGTTAGGTCACTCACCAAAATAAAATTGTTTGTACAGTTAATTAACAATATGACAGTCTATCTGACTGCATAAATATTATGTACTATAAGTTCATGATTAAGTATGGGTTTTTCTCAATAAATTTAGTGGAATTGTGTTTTTTGTATTTACTTTTAAATATTAGTGTAAGTTGTTAATACTGGAGTTAATTCAATTCATTGTTAGATACATATAATTTTTATTAAATGTATACTGTTAGTGTACTTACATTCAACAAAACGCATCACTACTGATCAATTTGGTTCGTGAATAGTACTGACTGCCTTAGTTTTCGGGGGGTTTTTTTTTATTAGTTTGGAGTTAGTAAATTAGTAAACTACACACTTATAACACCAAAACTATGAAGTTAGTTAAAATATGGATTACATATAACACCAAACACTTTGAAACACAATAGCAACACTGAATATATTCCATAGTACATAACAATTAATACATAATATTGGGTAGTGTTAGTACTGTAAGAATCACATTACAAATGAGAAATTTTGGGATTATCAGTTGAATAGGTTAATTAAGCTGATTTCTTGTTTATTTCATCATTGAAAATTTTTCTGTAAGCTTGGAGCATATAGTGCACATGGTTGGAGCTGATACTGAACTGACTAGTTAAAGCAGATGCTAGTTTGAGAACATGTTAAATCACATCTGGCAGAGAAACCTGTTTTTGAGTTGGGGTAAGGGAAGTTAATCAGCTCCACCCATTCCTCATGAAATGTACAAAGGCACCATCTTTGGGAACAACCTTTTTATAAATACATTCATAGTACTTGTTATTATAAACTATCTATGTAATATCAGTTAACTTGTTTAAGTTTGCCACTTATACACTAGGTGAATTATTTGCCCGCCAATTGCCATTGTTTCTATACAGTTATTCTTAAGATTATGTTAAATTTATTACATTACTATGTACTATATACTAATTTATTTGATGTATCACATGTTACAGTTAAGATGGACTCCGCTGACAAGTATTATTTGTTACTTAGCGGGGCCATAATTATGTAAAATTTTTGGAATAAAAAAAAAAAAGTAATTATTTAAAACTCAACAAAATTAAGTAAGTTTGTTCATCTGTATATTTCTTTTATCCAGTCTCTTAAGTTATTATCATAAATATTTTTATATCAAGGTGTGTTCAGTATTTTTGTAAATAAGAAAATGTTTGTATTGAAATATGCATAAACATATTCAAAATAAAACAAATATATTTGTTAAATAATCAAATTAAAAAGGTTATTATTTGAAAAAAAGTTCCTTGTTTTGGAAGTGTGTAAACTGTATCAGTTGAAGGTGAATTGACATGAAAGCAAAGAAGCACGAATGCCAGAATTTTTCTGAAGTTTATATGAAAAACTGGCTTATCTTGTTTATAAATTCATTTCTTAAAATAAATACACAAAAATAAATATACAAAGGTATATTTTCGTGATTAAAAATCACTTTATCAAAACTTTGAAGTAGAGAATTAAAATTACTTTTGAATCTCGATTTCCTACTGGGAAAAAGTGTTTTTTAGTTTTACGAATTTAACATTAAGAACAACTGAAAATATAATGATATACATAGTTATAAAGATAAAACGCTTTAAATTACTGTTGTGTGACATATTTGCTGAGGATATTGCGGATCTGCGCCACACCACTTGTTCACGGCATGCTTGTGGTGCTATCCACACCTATACTGAACTCTTACGGTGTTTGTTCAGTTCAGCCTTGCACTTGTTGGTGCTGATTCCTAGTGAGCATGTTTTAAATATTCTATTCAACTAAATATTATCATTTGTTTGTAGGCAGCAGCCTTTTTCAGCAAAATGATGTATTGATTTTCTGTCGCATTAGCTCCTACTGACTCGTACATTTGTATAAAAATATTTAAAAGTAATATTTTGGTATGGAGTGAATGAATAATTGAAGATTAAAGTGATGAAGAAGTCTGAAATGGACATTTATATCCTTACTTGTAAACCATTAATCTTAGCTAAGTTTTATAATGTTTATGAATATAACTTACCCACTGTTAGAGAGAACAGGTCCGAGCGGTCCAAGAGAAGGGCAACATGGTTCCATCCAAACTTTTTGAAGATGCTAGAGAACACCAGCTTCAACCGGCACTGGCAGTAGGACATCCTGGTGAGGGTCTCTTCCCTCACTACTATCTGTAAAGTTAAAAATATTAATATGTTTTATTTGCTCTTACGTTACAGTTATGAAAAATGAATTGCATTTAATTCTGTCAAATATAAGCCATTATAACGTATTAAGTAGATATAATCACATTTCTGATGTAGAATCAGCGTGACATAAGAAACCCCCTAAGGAATTAACAAGATGAGAAAGTGTTAAAAAATAATAATTTCCTCATCATTTATAGAAAGAATAATGATGAGGAAGTGGAAGAAGAAAAGAACAAAGTTCGGAATGATTTTTCTATATATATGAAAAAGAAAAAAAGGAAAAAAACATAAGAGAGGAGGATGTAAGAACAAAGAAATATATTGAGAGATATACTGTTTGGTGGATGAAAAAGAATAAGAAGAAAAGGTTCTAAAAAAGCATATACATAAAAAGAAAGAAAAAATTAAAACATTCTTTATTTCACACATTCCTAAGAAAGAAAATGGCATCAAAGATAAGTAGAGTATAATATAAAAATAAAGAAAAGTGAATGGATCCTTTAGAAACACGAACACACTAAGCTTGTCTCTGGAAGATGACTGTGATAGTACAAGTAACAATAACATAAATTAAATAAAATAAATCCTAATTCAGAACAGAAAAATAAATAAACATAGAGAAATGTGACTAAAAATAATAATATATTTCATAAAAGGATGATACATGACAAGTTCTTCTATGACATAACAATGAAAACCATCTCTAATAAGACTGTCCCAATCATGACGATGTTATATCAATGATGCTCGTAAAACCGTCCAAAGTTACAATCTTATCTCTCTTGACTCTGAAGTTTTGGTCCAATCAAGAAAAATGTCCTTCCTTTATTATTCGGTTGTATCGTGACTGTTAGAATTTAGTGTTTACTTTAGTACAGTGATATAGTTGAAAGCTTAAATTGACGAGTGTGAAATGACAGAATTGTCCTATTTGGTAAATCATATGTATATAAAATACAATTTTTAGCTTCATTATACTTAGCCATTAAAAGTATTAAACTGTTTTTAGTATAATAACATTTCAGATAAATGATAAATGAATGATTCTATTCAAACAAATTTATTTATAACTTACATAATTTAGCAATTTGTTTGCTTAGAAGTAAAGTCCACTACACAAATTTAGTAGATCTATAAAATAACATGTTTCTTCTTATTTTCATTTGAGTATGATGCTTGGTTTATTTATTTTTATTAGCAAACTGATTGCTTTTGTATTACTATATAATTTACAAAATAAATGTTAATACTTAAACAAATAAGAACAATGGGCATTTGGAACACCACTGTAAAAATAAATAAAGAGAATTCAACAACTAAAATCCATTTTCAATTTCAATCCAACGGTGACAACTGATTGATAAAGGATAATAGAACCACTGTACGTGTACGGGTGGGTGGGTGGGTCAGAACCACTATACGTGTAAGGGTGGTTGGGTCAGTACCACTGTACGTGTATGGGTGGGCGGATGGGTCAGTGCCACTGTACGTGTATGGGTGGGCGGATGGGTCAGTGCCACTGTACGTGTACGGGTGGTTGGGTCAGCACCACAGTGCGTGTATGGGTGGGCGGATGGGTCAGTGCCACTGTACGTGTACGGGTGGGTCAGTACCACATTACGTGTACGGGTGGGTCAGTAGTAACACTGTACGTGTACAGGTGGGTCAGTACCACTGTACGCGTATGGGTGGGTGGGTGGGTCAGTACCACTGTACATGTATGGGTGGGTGGGTGTGTCAGTACCACTGTACGTGTACGGGTGGGTCAGTATCACTGAATGTGTAGGGGTGGGTCAGTACCACTGTACGTGTACGGGTGGGTCAGTACCACTGTACGTGTACGGGTGGGTCAGTACCACTGTACGTGTACGGGTGGGTCAGTATCACTGTATGTGTAGGGGTGGGTCAGTATCACTGTACGTGTACGGGTGGGTCAGTACCATTGTACGTGTACGGGTGGGTCAGTACCACTGTACGTGTACGGGTGGGTCAGTACCACTGTACGTGTACGGGTGGGTCAGTACCACTGTACGTGTACGGGTGGGTCAGTACCACTGTACGTGTACGGGTGGGTCAGTATCACTGTATGTGTAGGGGTGGGTCAGTACCACTGTACGTGTACGGGTGGGTGGGTGGGTCAGTACCACTGTACGTGTATGGGTGGGTGGGTGGGTCATTACCACTGTACGTGTACGGGTGGTTGGGTCAGCACCACAGTGCGTGTACGGGTGGATGGGTGGGTCAATACCACTGTACGTGTACGGGTGGGTCAGTACCACTGTACGGGTGGTTGGGTGGGTGGGTCAGAACCACTGTACGTATACGGGTAGGTCAGTACCACTGTACGTATACGGGTGGGTCAGTACCACTGTACGTGTACAGGTGGGTCAGTACCACTGTACTTGTAAGGGTGGTTGGGTCAGCACCACAGTGCGTGTATGGGTGGGTGGGTGGGTCAGTACCACTGTACGTGTACGGGTGGGTCAGTACCACATTACGTGTACGGGTGGGTCAGTACCACTGTACATGTATGGGTGGGTGGGTGTGTCAGTACCACTGTACGTGTACGGGTGGGTCAGTATCACTGTATGTGTAGGGGTGGGTCAGTACCACTGTACGTGTACGGGTGGGTCAGTACCACTGTACGTGTACGGGTGGGTCAGTACCACTGTACGTGTACGGGTGGGTCAGTATCACTGTATGTGTAGGGGTGGGTCAGTATCACTGTACGTGTACGGGTGGGTCAGTACCATTGTACGTGTATGGGTGGGTCAGTACCACTGTACGTGTACGGGTGGGTCAGTACCACTGTACGTGTACGGGTGGGTCAGTACCACTGTACGTGTACGGGTGGGTCAGTACCACTGTACGTGTACGGGTGGGTCAGTACCACTGTACGTGTACGGGTGGGTCAGTATCACTGTATGTGTAGGGGTGGGTCAGTATCACTGTACGTGTACGGGTGGGTCAGTACCATTGTACGTGTACGGGTGGGTCAGTACCACTGTACGTGTATGGGTGGGTCAGTACCACTGTACGTGTACGGGTGGGTCAGTATCACTGTATGTGTAGGGGTGGGTCAGTACCACTGTACGTGTACGGGTGGGTCAGTACCATTGTACGTGTACGGGTGGGTCAGTACCACTGTACGTGTACGGGTGGGTCAGTACCACTGTACGTGTAAGAGTGGTTGGGTCAGTTTGTACCTTATTTTAACCTTATGCTTCAGTTGTAGTAACACATACCAGGCAACTATAATAGTAATAGTCTTTAATGGGTACATTAAGAAAAAAAATATAAAAATCTAATATACACTCTAACCATGCAATGCTTTACAATTTTTTAATCTCTTCAAATTCAAATCAGTTAATTTTTTATAAAAAAAAAAAAAACACGTTTGATACAAATACTATGGACGTCATATTAACTTAGAGCTAATACTAAATTGGTTATAATTAAACAGCTAAAATTCCATTTTTTAAGTTTTGTATTGCTTCCTTCTAGAGATAGCTCTTTTAAAAGTTTTTCTACATTTTGATAAATTATTACTTCATCATTTTTGTTTTCGTCTTCTCCTCTCAAAAGGTCTTAAAAATATTCCTCCCATATGTAGAACTTTTGCTTTTCTATTATTTTATTTTCATTTTTTCCTTTATGTCTTTTGTTACGGGTATGTATCACTTCTGAAAACCTCATACTGTTATGTAAAATATTTCATATTGTTGTTGCGTTCAAACTTATGATTCCAAATGATTGACATCTTAACTAATAATTGTTGGTTAGCTTGGTTGAACTGTTAATCTGAAATACACTTAGTCAACAGTTAATCATAAACTGACTTGTACTTACAGCACTTCCATTTTTCAGTTTGTTGTGTAGTCTTCCTAAGATGCCAGAAGTAACAGACAGTGGTCCATCGGAAGGAGGCTGCGTGACAAAATGAACAGTTTATAATAGTTACTTTATTTATTTCAAAAGTAAATATACAATTTATTACTGTGAATGAAGTTTCCTGATAGAAACAGTATTTTAGTGTTTTTTTTATAATGCATTTAAAAATACTTTTTATAATTCATTATTATGAAACAGCTAAAATTAAGCAAGTTAGTTTATTTTTTAAATATTCCAAATAACTTTAAAATGGGCAAGTTGTACTAAAAATAACCTCCATGTGAAAACTATGAGTTTAATAGATAATTAAAATTGTACATTTTTTTGTTTTTTACACAGAATGTAGGAATAGATGTATGAGAATGTTGCATAAACGGAAGATGCAGTTTATTAAACCAATGAAATTGGAAATGAAAATTTGATCTATTTCCCATAAAAAGAACATAAATAAATACATACAATGTTATTAATACTTATTTGCAAAATAAAATATAGGTAACATAAGTAGAAATATAAAATAAATGAAACTTAATATAACACATTTTCTTAGTTAACATATTATCCATTGGGAAAAGGCCTGCATGGGCGGAAGCCTATGCGCAGATCCGAGTTGCTAAAAAGCTGCACAATGGCGTTTTAGTAAGTAACTTGGGATAGTTACATAGTTTTTTTTTTAAAAAGAAAACAATAAAAAATATTTATATTGTTAATAATATTTAAAAAGTGTTATATGCAATTCACGAAAATGAGGGAAAGAATATGAGGTTTCAAAGTTTGTTTGAAATTTAAAAAGTATTATATATATATAATAGATTAATTTAAATAAAAGTAATACAATTAAACAACTTGCAAAACAAACAGAAGAGCTGAAGAATACTGTTCAAGTATTCTACTGAAGAATTCACTCTTCAAAGTAGAAATCAAACATATTTTTATGAGAGAAGGGGACAATATAAAGCTGAATAATATAAAGCTGTTGTTTGTTGAGATTAATTAGTTTTTCTGGCAGTTGTCGACCGTTCTGTATCAACAATATCTATTCAAATTAGACTCAACCCTTCGAGAGCTAATTTATATTCTAATTATAATGTAAGCATGTATAAAACTTGCTTGGGTCACTGCTAAATCTTTTACCAATACATAATATTATGCTTCAACATTAACTATTATACACAAAATGAACTAATATTTGGGCAAAATCATTTTTTAAAAACACTTTTGTCCAACAATAATACTTGCATATATACACGTCATTAGCTCTAAGGGAAATTGTTTTCTACGTTTTTACCCGTCATTAGCTAGTTCTACTAAAATCAGTTGTTAGGTAAGTTTGAAATAAAATACTAATAAGCTGTTAATTTTATTTGATTATATAATCTAATGACATGATATTACAGTGTATTAAAGCATATTTATCTTTAATATGATATGCCTCAAAGCAGATTTCTGGATGCAAGTGAGGCTTTTCCTGGCAGGTTTTACAAATGAAAACAGAACTAAACTACATAAATAAAATAAACAAAACAAATCAAATTCATAAGTCAAAGTAACTCGCATCTAAGTAAACAAAGTATGCGGCGTGTAATGCAGCAGACGAAGCACTGGACGCTGGACTAACAATGACACAAGTTTTAGAGAGATATGAGGGTCGGAGAGGGTAGGAAGGAATGGGAAGAGGGAGTCAGCAGTAGTATTGGGTGGAGGGTGTAGTATGACTAATAACGAATTACGTGTGACCTTGGGAGGCAGGGTGAGATCAAACAAACTCAAATTTCATATGACGGGTATACCGCTTGCTTGGAGAAATATGTTTGCATATATAATCGGCATAAGCTCATGAAGGGTTAATTTAAACTGCCATCCATTCCTTAAAAGTTTATCTATAAGCATTTTTTTGGTTAATGTTTATCATAACATCATACGTTAGTTATCCTCTGATAGTTGTTCTGTTTTGTCAACTTCACTGTCAAGATATGTCAGATGGTTTGATGGTCCCAATATTTACCAAGACTTCTAAGAATGTGGCTTGACATAATTACTGGTAAACTTGTACCTGTGCTTCAAGGTCACTGATTTAAATTTAATTCGTTGAACATAAATTTATGTCGTTAAAACCACAGAGCTAGGGTTAAAAGGAGCTTTTCAGCCTTGGACCCCTGATATATTACTGTTAAATATATTGTTATGTATGTAGGAATTAATACGTTAAGGTAAAAAAGTGAAGTAACTGTTTGATTATTCAACGAAGTAAATATTTCAATGTGTAACTGGGACTCAAATTAACTTTGAAATCAGCTATAATATTGAGTGGTGGTTCATGTCTTTTCCAGTGTGTTCACTGAAGTATGTGTATGGAATCAAATTTGAAGTCTGAGGAACTATTGATCCAATGGCGACAACTCACGAGCAGTGCTCTCATTCTGTGTTTATCATTGTTTAAATAGTGAATAAAAAAAACCAAACAATCAGTTAAATTGTAGAACCGGCCTTCCATGGAAGGCTCGTATTAGAGAACGATGTGATGACATGCTAGAATAATGTTAGTCACCACAAAATTGATCATTTTTGGCTTCTTATTCAAGTACTTGCACTAATGATTTTTGTTTTTAATTAATTATGTCACCAATGAGTTAAGACACAGCCTGAAGTATAGGCTAAACAGCATGTATAGCCAGAACCTCCAATAATATTAATTATTGAAGTTATACTTCTTTGCGCCCGTTAGACACTTTGGGATGGGATGTTGGTCGAGAAACCGCGTCACGCTGAAAAGTAAGAAAAATTTTTTAAGAACTATCGATTAATCGATTGTTAATCGAAGAAATTTAATCGAAGAAATTACTGATAATGATAATATAGGTGTATAATATAATAATGAAGTCACGTATAATATATTGAAGATAAATATATTGAATAATATTGAAAAATGTCTTATATTTCATTTATATATCCTGTCTGTTTGTGTGCGTGAGTGGGTGTATGAGAATGGCCAAAGAAGTATAACTTCCACCGTGTGGTCCGACGCACACCCAAATTTTTTTTATCATTCGCATTCGTATGACACTAGGAAAAAAGATAAAATCACTCAACAATGGCCCTGGCTAGAATAAAAAAAAACCAACAATTATAGGTTCAAAATTTTAAAAATATATACCCACAAATATTAAAGAAGAATCTGACACATTGAAGTTCCGTAGTAAACTCAAAGAATATCTACAAACAAAGTACTGTATTCCGTAGAGGAGTTGTTCATTTTGTAGATTTCCATTTATTATAGCTTAATATAGTAGGGATTGACTTGAAAATAGAGTTATATTATAGATCTTATTGACACTATTCCACTGTAACTAGCTTTACATAACTTGAATGAAGATGTTTTGAATTGAATAGGCATTATATATTTATTTTAAATAGGCTGATTTGGGTAAATATATTTGAAATAAATCTTCACTAAATGCAATAATACAATAAATATTATAGTTGAAAATTATTGTACTTTTATACTGCAGTAAACACAGTACCGTATATAAATGCATACATGAAGACTTAGTCCATCTCAAAAAACTGAATACAAGAGAATATTTAGCTTCAATCACAAAAATAATTATTTTACTGATATGGTCAGTAATATTGAATCTATGAGTGAGGATCATGTGCAGTAATAATTGCAAATACTAAGCCTACTTTTACATAAATAATAATTCTAAATTAGCTTCCATCAATACTGCTCTTGAAATAAAACATCAATGCAACTTCATATATCTAGACAAGTGTTTTAATATTTCTTTTTTTATACAAAAAGAAATCAAAAATTGAAAGAACTGTTCCAGCTTAAATATATAGGTTATATTCTACAAAACATCTCTGTAAGTCCTTACCTGGTCTCCCATGCCAGTGATGATAGGTGTGTTCCAGTAAGCAGCGAGACGTGCAACAGGCTCCAATGCAAAAGCACACGCTGGCCCGATAAAGGCTATGACATCGTCACGAAAATGCATGTCTGCTGCCAAACCAGGGGCATGGTCTCCTGAACATGATAGGTAGCTATAACAGACCAAAAAATGACATTAGATATTATTGTCTAATGTGTGTAGGAATATGGATTTTGATTTCAATTAATATTTTTTTAATGTATGTTTTTAAATGTTTGTTTACTGTACGATTTATAAAACAAAACAAAATGTTTGTCATATTCTTCCAAACCTACATGTAAAAATAATTTAAATATCCCATTTTGAATATCAAGATAACAATAATTTTGAATACTTTGAAGTTTTAAACTAAAAAGAAAAATTGTAAAAAAAATCAAATTTAATAATATATTTAAATTCTAGATTTTCAACAGGCAAAAGTATGCTATGATTCAAATATCTCTAATAGGTAACGCCTCCAATATTTAAGCATTTTACAATTGCCTAGAGTTCATTTATCAATTGTGAACTATCCTTACTTTTAGACAGATTCTTTGAAAACAAGACATCAGGACACCATAACTGAAAAAGTGTGAAGCACCCTTTTCCTCTATAAAAGAAATTATTGCTTTAATTAGTGTATATCGTATGGTTTGTTGTCACCTACCATTTATTTTCTTCAAAACCAGAAAAATCTAAAATATACAGGGTGTTCAAAAAGTCTGGAAACCCCTTAATATTTGACTATATAGTATTAATAAACACAGAACAATGAAACTCTAGGATTACGTTCTCACTGTGGTTACTGACTTTTTGGCCATCTTAACTGTCCTTTTTCACTTTGGGGGGACGTCCTGTGGATGAAGTCTAAAACATCTTAAATGTAAGCATTTATTCGAGTTATACCTCATTTTAAAGGTCATTGTTAGAGGAATACATTATCACAACCCCGACTGGAAAAGGACTACTCGTTTGGAAATAGTAGGCTTTCAAAGTTCCAATGAAGCCAAACTTTTAGAGGCTCTTATTTCCAAACGAATAGTCTTTTTTCAGTCGGGGTTGCGGCAACGTGTTCCTCTTACAATGACCTTTAAAATGAAGTATAACTTGACCTATGCTTACATTTAAGATTTTTCAGATTTCCTCTACAGGATGTCCCCCTAAAGCAAAAAAGGACAGTTAAAACGACCAAAAAGTCAGTAACTACAGTAAAGATGTAATCCTAGAGTTTCATTGTTCTCTGTTGATTAATAAAATAAATATTAAGGGGTTTCCAGACTTTTTGAACACCCGGTATATTTGGAACAAAATCCATAAGTCATGTTATTTATCAATAAAAATATCAAGTGATCACAAAGCTAAATCCAATCCATAAAGCTAATTAAAACTTGCCTCACTATTCCATTTATGCTAGCCAATCCATCCATAAAAGAGCGAAGGCAGCACTCTGTAACTATGTGATCCATTATCTGGATAGACTCTTTGCAATAACATGACTGATCTTGTATTAATCACCATTTATATTTCCAGTAGTTACATCTGCCCACGCCAGTTCGGAATCGATTCAACAGTGTCCACTCCCTACTAGGGAGGTTCACTCATCAAGGTACTTTTTCATCCATCAAAACTATTCCATGCTCTGGCCCAGCTAGTATTACGTGAGAAATTTGTCTACTGAACTGGAAAGCAGTACATAGAGAAGGGCTTTGACCCCCTCCCATAAAGTAAATGTTTGTTCTTTTCTTTAGTTCAGTTTGTTTTGGAAGGCTCTTGTGACTATCACTAAATGTATCATTATTTTTGGCTTCAATCGATGATTTAACGATTACTGTTTTAAGTTTATTGAATTAAGAAAAACCAACTTGGTTATTGGGAAAAACTTTTTTTGTTAGTAAAAAAATTTTTTTAAACTGAGAAATAAAAACCATTCCATTTCATTGCATGTGCCATGGGGAGCTTCTTTTGCTAGGTTATATCTATTTAAGGTTCAGTTTGTTCTTACATATGAGACGCCGACACAACGTTGTTGGTATTTTAAGGCGAATATGAATGGTTATATGAGTGTAGGATGAGTGTGGATGAGTATTGTAGTCTGGTTACTATCTGAGTTCAACTGTTCCTCAGAAAGGGCAATTTATTAATATCCCAACAGCCAGGGCAACTAAGGGACCTACAGCTTTACGTGGAATCCGAACCACGTAGTGCTGGTCTGATTTTCAGCTAATTGACAAGCCTGATACTCAGTTATCTCCCCCACATAACATCCACACAATGATTACCACCCAACATGGACACCCCAGACTTCTCTAGTAGTGTCCACGCCAATAGCAACCATCAGGCGGACGCCACGTCAGTATTAAGAGGACCGAGCATCCAACCTATCGTCTACAATCTCCCAAACACTTTGTCCCCATGTAGCTGGGTTACATGTTAAGATCAGTTTTATTGATTAATACAATATATAATATTAATATAATTTAAATTTACATGTAACTGTGGCTTGTACTTTTTACCAGTATTAAGGATGCTGGTGAGATTTCGCTTGCGATCAGAATCACAATTATGGCACTATGGTAATGTCATCTAGACATGCCTTTGTGTTTTGCAATTTCCCATGAATAATTATTTCACCAATTCATGTAAGTACATAGGCTCTTTGTCACTCTAAAGGGTAATATACAGAGTCTAGAATAGTCCATCATCAGATTCAAAAGCTAGGAACGATTTGACTTCTTGACATATATAGAGACTTGATTTGGCTAAACACAAGTTTATCATGCTATAAATATACATTTCAATTTTTAAATGTCAGATAATACATATATAGTTTTAGATTTTAGCTAAGGGTAGCCATAAAACACTGCATATCTGTTGATTCTTAACAGTGTATGACCGTGTTTCTTTTTTGAACTACAATTTTTTCAGTAACAAGCAGTCATAAAACTATTCCTTCATTTAAAACTTTCTTATCTCAATCTTTTATAACATGCAAATCTTCTTAAGAATGTCAAGTGAACTTGGTTTAGGATAGATATTGCTTTGTAGTTCGATAGAAAAAAGTTTCAATGGTAAAATTGAAATACAGTAACATAAAATGTTTATTAATTAATAGTTTTGGTAGATAGAAATAATACTGTTTCAACTCAAAGTTCTATTACATTTTAAATCCAAAGTTAAACAAATCTAACTTGTATTTTTTAATATATATCAAAGCTCAAAAAGACAAACTGAGAATTTTACACACCCCTACATCTATTCCCCCCCCTCCCAGCTTAGGGTTAAGGAAAGGATGATACCTATAACACAGCAAGCCTTGGTGTTCCTTTCAATGAGCCAAATATTATAATTGAATTGTGAATTTTAAGTTTTCTTTTCTATTAAATAAGAAACAATAATAGTTCTGAGAGGGACATAGAAAGGGAACTTGCAAGTTGAATTCTACAAATCATTGAGTATTTCTCAATTATTATTCTATTACAATTAAAATAATGGTAATCAAAGCAAGAATTGTTATAATAAAGTTAAGTAGATAATGAAGGTAGATTATAAATAAATATTAATATGCACAAAATGTGCCAAAGTTATCAATGAATCGAACATTTGTTTATTCGTTTGAATATAATATACAAGTAAATTGATGCCATCATCATAATCACATAAAATTAATAAAAACTAATTAACAAATATCACAAATTTAACTCAAGTTATTTTTTAAGTGCATGATATCATACTAAATTTTATATATACCTCAAAAAATATTTAGTACATTAGATTGAACTTCTTTTATTTTACACGTTTTTTCTTTAAGTTAAAATAATTAATTAATTATTTATTTATGAATTTTTCCAGAGAATGTAATTTGAAATCCTTCAAGTATTTCAATAATGTTTTTTTAAACATTAGAAGATTTTTTCAAATTAAATATTTTTGGGCAATTTACTAAATGATTTTTTTCCTATGTAAATAGGACTTTTTTCATAAAACTTCAGGTTGTGTTGTCTGAGTGCCGATAAATTCCTTTTTCTAGTATTGTATGAACTATTTAAGCCTAATTTTGGTAAAAAACCATAATTCCTTCTTACATTCACGATTGCCTCCATTACACATAAGCTAAATACTGTAAATTTACCAATTTTTCTAAAACCGTCTCTTACTGTTTCCCTCCACTCAAATCTAAGCAAGATAAGTACTGCTTTCTTGTAATATAATAGGATATGACGCATTGCCATGTAAAACAATTCCATTTGATATATGAGATTATATAAAGGCATAATAAACAGACACTAATGTCTCATAACCTGCAATATATGACATTCTTTTAGTGCATATAAACCAGATGGCATTTTATTACATATTTGACTGACATGATTTTTTCATTTCAAGTTAGAGTCTATTTTTATATGAATTTCAAACTTAATTGTATTTACTTAATTTACTACTGTGTTTATTATTGTATTTACTTGGTTTTCAACCATAATTTTGATGTTTGCTGATGATAAAGATTTGTTTTAAAATGTCGAGAAATTCATATAGAATGTTTTGTTTGAATTAAAAAGCAATGGAAAAATGTTCACTTCATTATAAAATTATTCAAGTGATTGAAACCTATGAAAAAAATTACATTGAATATTTTAAATGGCACTTTAACCAAAAATATCAGCGTTAAAATAAGACATTTGTAAGTTGTTATTATTTATGAACATTGTAGACAACACACACACACATAATTTTATAATAAGAAATGAAAGGGAAAAAAGGAAATGTTGTCACAACACTAAACATTTAAAGACTTTAATTAGGAGGTAAAGTGTATGTTTATTGGGCGTGTTTGGTGATGAGCGTAACTAACCACACAGGATCCTCCGCCCCGTAATTACTCCATCTTTAAACTTCACTTAAGCTAACATTGTAAATTATGTTCTAGAACTAACCGGAAATTTGTATTGAAACATCTGAAATTAAACTAGTGGAAAACTAAATTAATTAAAGCAGCGGTTTTAAAAAAAATACAAAAATCTGATTAACTCAAACAAAAATAATTAAATATTTGACAAAGGAACTGCTATTTAAATAAATTATAGAACTCATTAATTGTTTTGATCTGTTGGTAAGTGTGATTCAGTGAAACGGCTGAAACATTTCTAAAAGGGTTTCATAGCCTTATAAATACACTCAGTAAATTAAATAAAAGGTCAGTTTAACTATGAAAGTCAGAAATATAAAATTTTACACATTACTTCTGGTTACAATGTTGGTACCATTTTGGTTAGCCAGTCGAAATAAGTTTTGTACGATAGCAGATATTTAGTTGTTTATAGTTTTAATGACAGGTTTAAAACAACGCAGCAAATCAAAATAAAATTAAAAACTTACGTAAAAATGAGTTGCAAATAGAACTTATTGGGATGTTCTCAAATTGAGTGTTTAGAATGCCTCATAGAACAATAGAAATGTGTTTAGAATGTATTTATGGTCATATAGAGTGCTTAGAATGTCTCTTTATGGTCATATAGAGTGCTTAGAATGTCTCTTTATGGTCATATAGAATGCTTAGAATGTCTCTTTATGGTCATATAGAGTGCTTAGCATTAGTCTTTGAGTAAGGTGGAATGATCTACTTCTTCCACTGATTTATCTTACTTGTATTTTTTCTGTGGGGTTTACAATAGACAAACTTTATCAATCTAAGCATTGGGTTAAGTGAAAATCAAAATATTCTTACTGATAGCTACAATGAAGTGGCTTGCTTAAGTACATACTTTTTGGATACAGAATTTGAGCCCCGCTCTTTAAGTGTTGCATTTATTTGCACTAATTACCTTCTAGTGCATTCAAACATTTTATCAGTAATAGTAAAAGGAGTAACCTTTGAAGATAAAGTTAGCAGGTTTTTCAGTAAAACTGGACTCTTGAAATAGTGTTCAACTAAATGTAGGCTGTAAAATAATATCTACCATTTATTGGGTGTCAAAATGGTGGTCAGTCACATTTTGAACAGAAAATTAGTTAGCCGCTTGCAATAAGTTATATCAATGATTACATACTCCTTACATTAGATATCTCATGTAAGAGGAATTTTAGTACCAGTAATTTGGTTAGATAGTGAGGTCTGCTGCCACAGCTGGTTTAAACTGCTTTACATTAACATGGGACTATTCTGGCCCTCCACAATGGACCACAAAACGGCTGATAATCTGAGACATAACATTTTGTGGTGTTTGAGAAATATATCTGAGTAAATATAAAATCAATGGTTATGTGAACATTTTATCATTTCTGTCCATACATTTTATAATGTAATAATCTGGTTCATGCTTAATTAATAAACTTTATATTATTATTATAAATATCGTAATTAATTTAAGAATATCCACATTCCAAAATGACTTTGAAAGTGTTTTTAATATTTTAATTTTGTTTCGCCTTATTATAATTGATTCACAGTAATATTAAATTAACATTTTGTATTAATTCTCAGTATTGACTGTAGTAAATTACAACAGTTTTCACTTTATTTTGGTTGTATTAAATGTTAGTGCGGTTAACATTAACCCTCTGAGAGTGCATAACGGACCCAGCCAACGTGTGACACCTGCTACTTTATTAATGGATGGACTTTTCCCCCTTTGCAGAGCGATCAATCAAAATAAAATAATGTTAGATTTTCTCTGCTCAAACATATTCAAAAATAAACATTATGTAGGTGGTCTAACGTAATTTTATTTTACTGACTTGTAGAACAGTTTCAAACATAAATAGATTAGTCATATGAAGTATTTCATTTCTCAATTTATAGCCTACAGCATTCCACTTGAATAAAGGGCTGATCAGCCAGTAGGAGTTGGCCATTTTGATTGCTTACTTTTCCTTTCGGTATTTAGGCGTTTAATCTGAACATACTTTTCTCTTGCTGGCAGATAACAAATATCTGTAGAAACAGTCTTATGATAAACAAATACAGTAGAGCTTTGTTATCTGACAAAGAGTTTTCTGACATTCTGTTTTAAACGACATAATCGTTCCAAAAAAAGTTTAAAAAAACTGTGTGAAAATTATATACAGTAACGTATTATTGTTCTGTAATTACGAAAATGTGTGTCCTGGTCAGGTTTTACCAACCATTTGTTCTTTACTGTACTTGACCTTATTTTGAGCAAGAAGTGGACCCTGTGTGCAGACTATATAACTTTTTTCTGTGTATTGAGTGAATGGTATTTTTAGGACAGGCAGTTCTTGTAGCAATGGAGAATAGCAATCATGTGATTTATGCACTCTTAATCAGTAGTTTCCTGACCAGTCACACATATTAGTTTATTGTATTTAAGTTGTTTGTGTGCTACTTTATTGCAAAGTCTTATTTATCACATTACTTTATTTGCTAAGTTACGTTTAGAAAACAACATTTTTATTTCTGACTTTACAGTACTGCAGTTCAAGCTGTGTTTGATTATTTGCTAAATAACACCATCGTTTTATTGATTTTAGGCCTAGTGAAAGGACGTCCAAACATAAAAAAGTTGTAGTGTATGAAATAATACAAACATAATGACATTAAGGTAATGGATTACAACACTTTTTTAACATTTTCACGATAGAGCTTTAGTTTTGTCATAAAAACAGAATTGTTAGTTCTTAGTGTAAACCTTTAAATAAAATTCATTTATTAGTTCTATTTAAGAGTTTTTACTATCGTTCCCTATTATCCAAAATTTTTACTTACCCAACATAATTACTTGGTATAAGTGAGTGTCTACTGTACAACTAAAATGTTGATTTACTATCAAAAATCAGGTAGAGATAATTGTAAGAACTGCTAAACCTATAAAGGAAAGTGACTATTAACTCACAAATAAGGTTGAACAATATTTTCTCACAACTTTTTACAAGCTCTAAATCAATATAGAAATTTAATTGGTAGGTTTATAGAAAGGAGGAAATTTATATAAAAATGATTTTGTCATGAGGAGAAGCGCATTAATGTACAATAATCAGCCTTAGGAGCAGCCAGTGAGCAAATACGCTAACAAGAGAGCCTGAAAAGGAGCAAATGAAAATAATCTATGTTTATAAATTTAAAACAAAATTTTAGATGAAAATGTTCATGTATCATTAATGTATTGAATTAAAAGCTATTCAGAATGTTTTATGTAAAGGGTGGTGTTTTAAGGGGAGCCACAGATGTTATAACAGTACCGCAGTGTTGGCAAACCTGGGACCCAAACCTAAACTGACAAGCTGCATTGGCTGTCTCCATAACAACAGCTGCAGTTCCTGTCTCTCCTAGGTCCCTGATTACATTTCCTCTCTCTCCTTGACTCCATCAGTGTCTCTAGGCAGTCACAGATTTCCGGAAACACCTTTTACTCTATACTTTTAACAATATAAAACATAGTCCTGCTCATTTATCCATATACCTCTCTCTTATTAATATATATATTTGAGTCTCACACTTTTGTCTTAGTTTTATACTTTACATTTACTTTATAGTTCTTTAGTTTATATAATATACAATTTGTTATTGGTTATAAATTGATTAGTCAATTTACAATCTACATATATTGAATTATCATTAAAATGTTGCAGTTATCAAATTAAAATTCTTTATTTAATTTTGTACTTCAAAAAGACACTATTCACAACATTCAGTTTTGAAACAAGAAACTACGACTGACAATTGGGATACAAGTGGAAGAATGAGGTAGAATACTAGTAGGCCCCTATTTCTGAAAGTTAATGTCATAAAATTTTGTTGCATACGAGTAATGCATAATCTTAATAATGGACGGTAAATATTTACCACTTTTTGTTATCTCCAGCATTTCATCTCCAATCTGAATTTTGTAAGTGGAACAAAAAAGGTGAAATATACCTCTGTATTTAGCAATCTGTATTATATTTAGAATTACCAATATATTAGTTTTAGACTGACACTAAAACTAATATATTGTATATTAGTTTTAGAACTATATAAGTAGTAGTAAGTTCTACTGACTCCTTAGTTAAAATAATTAACTAAGGACTTTGTGTTGTCGATATGTAAATCATAATTTTACTGTAAACTGGCTGCTTATTTATGTATTATTATTTCATACACAATTTATAAATGCAATTTTTGCTGTTTGCTTATTATAAGAACATATATCAAATATTTATTAAATAGTGTAGTATGATCTATACATTATTAAAGATACAAGTCATTAACTCATTGGAAAAGTAGGTAGTGAACCTTGCAAGTTATTTGTCCCTTTGATGTTAATGTTTCTAGAGATTCTTAAAATATTTAGTAAGTGTAAGATTTTTTATTGGAATGTTTGAGAATTTCTTAAATTAGTTACATTTTCCAATAAAGAACTCAAAGAAGAAATGAACTTGTGTACTGTAAAATTTGATGTTCAGATAGTCCTCTGTTTTGTAAGTTTTCCATTTTTTATTAGACGTTTTTCATTAAATGCTATATATCATTATAGTAGTTGAATTTTCTCCCTTGCTACGTGGCAGTAATATCAAATGACGTTTTTGATTAAGCAGTTATTTTAAAATTTAGTTTTTAATATAAAATTATTATACCTGATTAAAATAAGGCATTGATAAAGCTAAACCACCCAAAATACAAAATTAAGTGGGCTTGATTCACTTTAATGGAGATCACCCTGAGGCTTGATGGTTGCCATGGAGACACTAACACAAGCCCAGCCAACTGTTTACATCGGTAAACTGATTGTTTGTGTACCGAATAGCGCTAGTTTGGTTTGCTGATCTCCACTCAAAATATCAACTTCCATCACTCAACTCAAGTTTTTCAGTCTTCCATCCTGAAATATCTTAGAGATAAACATTTTCAGGAATAAAATATCTAGGATTTTTAGACTAAATCACTGTTTTATAAACTGTCAACCCTCTCCGACGCATTCCTCCCCCTCTGTTCAGACCCTTCTTATACTCTTCTATTTCTATTACATTCCAGTTTATCATTCCCTGTTGTGACAAAACCACTTCAAATTCCTGGTCTTTTCTGTATTATTGTTACAAAATATTTAGTTAAATATTGTTCTTTATTCATATATTTTTTGTTATTTGCGTAAATAATTATCTTAATAAGATCTAATTAAAGAGCATGCACATTTACCCCCAACCTAATCTGATGGGTTCCCCTTTTTATTTTTAATTTATTACAGATCTTAGACTCAACAATGTTTCATAAAAACAAGCTCCTGAATTCTAACTATAAATTGCTTGTTATTTATAATTTAAATTGAATTGACTTGTGCAAAATGTTGTCTCAGTCCCTATGTTGGTCCAATAGGTCCCTTATTAAAGTTTTATATATATTATTTCTGTAAAAATCAGAAAAAGAGACACTCCTGCTTTCAATTAAAATTTATTTTAAAATTCACATTTTCTATTATAGTCATAATGAAATGAAAGAATAATATACAGGATTTTTTAATTTTTAAAACTATTTAAAGAAATGTAATGAAACTTTGTAGTTATGTACATGTACAAATTTTACTTGTTTTTCACATAGCCAGGGGATGACCCATGAAGGAAGTCAAATATTTTAAATGAAAGCCTACCTAGATATATACCTAATTCTAAAGGTCTTTGTTTGTAAAACACAAGAGTGCAAACCTGAGGACGAAATGATGCCCCAGTCAGAAAATAAAGCCTCTCAAAGAAATATTGTTGTGTAGAGTTATAATTTATCTAACTGAATATAAAAAATTATTATATTAATTTTTTTAAACTATTTTTAGGGTAAATCTACTCTCAAAAGGAGTAGATATATTTTTGTTAATTAACATAGTTACTTTTATAACGCAGTCTTTCATCAAACAACAACAAGGACCTCACACTGCTAAATAAATTGCTGTATAACTAAGAAGAATTAGCAATATGACATCACATTTTTTTTTGAGTGGCTGTATTTTCTGTCTGTGTCATTCTTCTGACCTCAGGTTTGCACTTTTGTGTTGTGCAAACAAAGACCTTTAAAATGAGGTATAACTCGAGTTAGGCTTAAATTTAAAACTGTTAAGACCTCATTCCTGGGTCATCTCCTGAATATGCGAAAAACAAGTAAAATAGGTCTAAATGTTTGGTATAGCAACATTGTGCAGGGACATGTTTAAGCATACACCTAAATGCTTGGTATAGGTATGTACATAACTAAAAAGTTTCATTACATTTCTTTCATTAGTTTTAAAATTAATAAATATATTCTAGACTTTTCTCCAACCCTGTATAAGTTATAAAACTTAAGAAAACGTTATAAAATTAGTGTTCCATATTTCATCTAGTTATTTAGTTCAATGTAGTCTTCACGCTACTAATACAGTAATTAATTATGTCTACGTTCTGAAGTAGATTGTTCACAGAGGATGTAGACAGTCTTGTCTCTTTAGTTCAGAATTAATTAATTAATCTCTTTGGTTCAGAAACTGCGTAGTCTGTCTCAAACCACATATCAAGTACAATCATCTGTTCCACTCGTACATATAAGTATAATGTATTATATGTAAAACATATTTGTGTAGTTCTTTTTTAATGACTACTTATTTACAGTAGTTTTATATATTAAAGTAGATGTTTTAACATAGCTAATCTATACCTTAATTAATTAATAAATAAAATTAACTGAACAAATGTTGATGAAATTGGGAGGGAAGTTAGCTTTTGTATCATAGTTACCCACTAAGAAATGATTCCTCGACATTCTATTCATAAAGGGTAGAAATAGCCCCTCAATCATCCCTTTTCTTCCTTAAGAGTAGCATTGGCATTAATTTAATAATTTATTTCCAAAAGCTGATAAATAAATAAAAAAACACGACACAAAAACTTGGTTTTCGTTGTGTAATGTAAAGTAGACTTACAGGGTTTTATAGATTATAAAACTTTGTTATTTAGGAGAACGGTGGCAGGCTGAGCTTTTATATTGATGTGATGGTTCAGAGAGAACCAAGGAGGTGAGCAAGCATAGAGAACCACCCTGTAACAAAGCAAGGGCTTATCGGCTGGTACTGTAAAATTTCCATTAAATCTTATTTCCATCTGATTATAACATGATTGCTTTTTAAAAGCAAGTTTTCAAATTTAAATAAGTAGATTCATAATTTAGATCTAGTAAAGCTGTCCAAAACTTTCAGTAGAGGGATTACTTATCAATTTGAAACTTGTAACTTGAACTTAAGAGTGAGGGTTTAAAGCTTACCACCCAGCCTCTGAATAGACACAAAGTTATGTTGATTCGCAGAAACAGTTCTGTATACTCAGCTTGTTCAGCTCTCAATACGATTGGAGCTATTTCTGAGAATTAAAGTCAATTAAAATGGCACATTATTACTGTCTAATAAACTAATATTTTTCTTATCAGATCAGTAAATTTACATATGTATACTATGGTAAAAGAATTGTTATAGGTTGTAATAGCAACAGGATAAAATGACACAAACTGCAGGACAATAGACCTGACTAGATGTATTCAAACAACACACTATGCACAAAGCTTCCATGTAGGCCTGCTTCCGGGAATCTTCTAATAGTGAGTGGAAGTTTGAGTTTTCTTTATTCATATGGTTGTTTTATACGACACATAAAAATTTTTAGAAAACCATCCATGTTTGTCTCATAGTAGTAGTTAATGAATATTATCGTTGAAAATAAATAATAAATGAAACTACAGTAGTGGAAAAATATTGTTATTCCATTTAAACATTACACTAATCTATAAAACATTACACTAATCTATAAATTTATTTTCAATACCCGCCCACCCATACACGTACAGTGGCATTATCCCACCCGCCCACCAATACATGTACATTGGCATTGACCCACCCGCCCACTACAGTGGCATTGACCCACCCGCCCACCCATACACAAAACAATGGCATTGAATGGAACAACAATAGGAACATACGCTGTCCTTAGAGAAACGCTCACTTTAGATTGCACTGAACCACACTGCACAATAAACCAAACTACTGTACGGACTGTACGTAAACTCAGATACAAAACTACACTCAAAGGTGCTGTCTAATTTCAGGTTGGTAGTATACCCACCCGCCCACACGTACACGTACAGTGGTATTGACCACCCGCCCGCCATACACATACAGTAGTATTGACCCACCCACCCACCATACACGTACAGGGGTATGACCACCCACTCTAACGTACTATTCTGAGAATTACAGTCAATTTAAATGCGCATATATCGTCGTAGTATTGACCATTCATTGTCATAATAAATTACTATTGTACTATCAGATCAGTAAAACCAATTAAATAAATTAAATACAATTTTATATATATATAAATAAAAACTCAAGAAGTAGTGAATAGATTCACTTGAAATTTTTACAAAATCATCCTAGTTGTATTATTTTCAAAATTAAGTTATAATAACTTCCAAAATTTAACTAATCTGCAAACAAAACTAATCAACCCTTGTTCCATCCCATGAAATCAGTCTCTTAAATATCTTATTACGTATTGGTAGGAATATAAAGTGCATGAACGTCACACTACATATATTTATTACAATGTAAGTACAAATATTATTGTGATTGATTTCAGTAAACCACGCTTACCATCTTCGGACCAGAGGAACTTTTAGGAACCTAGAGTGGACCAGATGAATCACCTTCCTTTCTAAATCCCTATGGTCTGAGGATGGTGAACTTGGTTTACTGAAATTGATCACCATAAATAAATAAAAATATTTGTATATTTTATATTTATATTATAAAAAAATTGTAATACGTTCACATGTTTCATATCCTATAACATATCCAGCAACTATTGATATAACTTCAGATCATCATAACTGAGGTTATTTTAGGAATTTAATATTAGTAATACAAAACATTGTTATTTCAATACTCGGCAGAAATGAGGGTAATAAGGGATACAAACTTTGTGACACACGGAAATAACAGGAGTAATTTGTCTTCTTGCTCTAATAAACAGAAGAGCTCATTATACCAACTGCATTTTTATGTTTTATTATGTATGTATGTTTAAGTTTTTTTTAATGATCACACTATTTTATTTGTTATTATAAAGTTGAATACAATTTTGTTCAGTAAATACAATTTTTCTATTTATTCATTTTAATTTAAAATTAGATAGAATGTGAAATAAACAATTCAGACAATATTACTGGTTGTGCCGTTTATAAAGTAATATCTTATTTGTTTCTTTATTACACCAATTGAGATAGTTTAACTTGGAATGATTTTCATTAATAATACATGCTAAATTTATTTATCAGTTTTCTGTAAAGTTGCCTTGATAAAGCAATTTATATTTTATAAATAAATAACACATCTACAAATGGACATATATGTACTGATTAATGGAATTTTGTAGAGGTTAAGAATGGAAATTAAAAATGGTCCAATGAATACTACTGTATTATTATTTTCTACTAAACCTACACTCATGTGTGTTTTCATGCATTGTTGTGTTGTTTTCTTTGTATCATTGTTGTTGGATTGTGGCCATTGTTGTTTACTGCCAGTCCCTACCACATTTATATAATATATTACATTTGATTTGTTATTGTACGTTGTTATTAATTGTGTTAAATAGTTCTATCAAAATAAGCTGTTTGGAATCAAATTTGCATTTTGTCATTAATGCATAAGCGTTATAAATGAAATAAAGTAAGATAAGATGTCAATTATATACTTACAATTGAAGGCATGAGCCTTTTAAAAACATTTTGATATAAATGCAAAGTAAGTTTTCATTGAATTCTTGTTCCAATGTCCAAATGAAGCATAAGCCTAAAACTTGTAAATTTAGAGATAAATGCAAGCAAGTATTTTTAAAATGAAAAACAGTGCAGTAATAAACAGTAATATTTATGTACATTTCATAGTAAGAAGGTGTCATTTTATTATTTCATAATAATTCTCAGACATGGATTTAATGAACAGAACAGAGGGCTTCATCACCATGATGATTCAGTGGAACATATATACGCATAATTTTCACCCTATTTGTTAGCCAATACTTTGGAGTACGTGACTCAGTGATCAGGCTTACTATAATTGCAAACAGCCTTCACAATCTCATTTTCTTTGATAGTGATTATTGCAAGTTTCTTAGCATGTTGAATGTTCTGAGCTTATAGTTCTTGCCTGAGTAACTAAACTAACACTTAGCTAGTTTAGCCCCAGTTTTCAAGCTTTGCATGTTTGGGCCTCAGGGCTGTTTTTCAACTTGCAAGTTCAACTTGCCGATACATTTGGCCTGTGGGCAAGAGGGGATTCCTGTATATAAAAATATTGATTAGTATTAGACTTGAAGGTGATAAAAAAAAAAAAACATGTAACACTTGAAAAAACTTTTAATTATACTATTTCAATGATTTCTCAACTGATTCCAACTCATATTTTTAAATTTGCTGACATATGGACTTGATGGTCAAAGCTTCTGACAGTAAGTCAAAGGTCCAAGGTTCATCCTGAACTGAGCTGACAGTCGGTATTTCATCTGTTGAACAAAGTTCACGCCAGGGGCCAATGTGAGCTGGAGAAGGAAGTTTTTTTTATAAAAAGGAATAAATATTTAAATAATCATTCAATCAAGAGTGTGTTAAGTAATTTATTTAAACATGTCAGTTTTTTATATTTTCCCTCGTCAATGATTCAGTGTTTTAGGACAAACAAGAGCGTTGCTGGGTTGGGTAAAGCCCATCCAAGACATAACAATAGCCATAGCATGTATGTCATCCCTCCCTCAAGTGTCCCGTAGGGGGGTGTTTTGTGTAAAATACACGAGTGGGGTGTTTGACCTGGTCTTTACGTCTCGTAACTCCAGTTCAAGTTTGGACACGATTTAGTGATTGTTAAAGAGTTTTTAGTATGTAATTTACTAAAGTGACAGACATATATTAATTAGGAAACTTAAATAATGATGTTAAAGAGTAAACATTTGTAAAAGCTCTTTATAACTAGACCAAATTTTATACCAGTAAAATTATAAAAATCCTTAGCAAGAATACAGCAGCTTATCATTTAGTGTTGTGTTTTTCTTAGCGGAACTACGTGTTAAAGTTAGAATGTTGTTAATATTTCAATGAGAATATTACCAAGAGCATAAAATCACATTACAACAAAAGCCACATCATGCTTCAGGGAATAATGAATGAAGAAATATTTCAAATCAGAAGTAAAGCTTCTTAAAAACCTCTACCAAAGGATCTTGCCAACTTTGAAAACTTTTTAAAAACCTTCAATGTGTTCCAAGTATCAAACATTCATTTAACAGTTAACCATAAATTTCCAGTAAATTTAACAAGTGTTTGCTAGCATCAGAAACGTTTTTTTCTAATATCTAACATGAACTTCCTGCAAATTGAAAGCACTTTAACACAAAAAGTGCTTTTTAATAAACAAACGAGAGACAAAAAATAATTGTAAAATTGTAATCAGATCATTTGAATTTTATTTGGAACCAAATTACAATAATTTGAGGTACAACATTTGAACCAATATTAAATATTTTGTTTACTTGGTTGAACAAAATTAATGAAAACCAAATGTATATTTATCTTGCGATAGCATAGTTAGGTTATTAAAGTAATAAGCACTGTGACATACCTATTTACCAATTTGATAAATATACCTGTTTGTTATGCTTTTGATCAATAATATTACATTTGCACACTTAACTTTGTGGGCCTATTTTCCATAGACTAAAATATGACCTCAATAATATGTGTAAAACATAATTGGTTAAGTAAGACTACTTTGAGATCACGTGATAAAGCATAACTTAACTTTCCATATAGTTTTATATAGATTGTCCCATATAGTAAAATTGTCAAGATAGTAAAATGTCATTAAAGTCTGAAACTAATGAGACTCAATGCTACAACTATATTTAACAAAGGACAAAAAGCTACCTCTATAAGAATTTTGAATAAATATAAACCCTTATATCTCTACAAACTTATCAATGTTTATTTCAATAAAACACTACTGTCACATCCAATAAAAGGCAGCTGCCTTCTACAACAACCACTAGCTGCCTCGTAATTCACTGGAACATACAACCCTGCTTCATCTGCATTCAGCCAATCTTAACAATACAAATAGGAAATTCTAGATTAATAGACTATAATTCAGCCACTATAGATTGACATATTGTCTTAAGGAGTGTTTTTCGCAAGAGGTTTATATGGTTTTAACCCTGCAATTTTGTAAGAAGGGGTTTTCTAAAGTTGTCAGGTTTTTTTATTTTCATAACTGTTAATATATGCTTGGGCTCAGATATTGTGTTTTTGTTGGCTATGGTTAAATGCAGTAATAAAATAAATATGTAACTCTTAAATTGATAGTACATTGCTAAAAAAATCTAACTGATTGTACTAGTTTACTTTGTTTGAAAAAAAATCATAATCGAGTACATCTAAATCAACATGATCTTAGGTCCTTTATTTGGTAAAGGGGTCTTAAACGTTAATTTTAATAACTAAATAATTATCTTCATTTATTTATTTAAAAAAAAATTTGAAGTATTGGTATAACATTTTAAATGAGAAAAAAATTGACGTTCATTTTTTTAAACTTCGCTCGCCTGTGTATGAAATGTATTCAAGAAGTGAAGTACTGACTTTTAACTCAGTTAGTGATTCGAACCTTGGCCTCCAGGCCACACAGTCTAAAGGCTTAGCCAAGGAGTCACCCCCTCCAGCAAACAATAAAAATACATTTTCTTAATAATTCTGTAATGTTAAATTCAATTAAATTTCATTAAATTTATTTCAAATTGTCTGCACTTTAAAGTAAAATAGTACTGAATACATTTTATTTTGATTTGAAAATTAACAATGAATTAATTATCGTAATAAATAATTCTACTGCATCGAATGATAAACAGAAAGCAGTATTTCCCTCCAGCTTTGTTCGCGAGGTTTATTTCCCGTCAGAGGTCCAAGCTACTTCACCCACTAACAAGAATAATTCCCTTAGCTTCGAAAAGAAAACTTCATCAGGCGTCTTTCATCTTACTGCTTCTTGAACAGCTTTTCTTTCCAACAATTTAAAGATCGCATTCTGTTTATTTATTATTAGTATGAATGCTTACTAAAAATGTATATAGAATAAAAGGCTGAATGTAATATAGTTAAAACTATCAGCATTCATGGTACGTACATACATTTTTAATACATACTTCAATTTAATTAACATTTTTAAACTCATAGTTAAGAACATATCCGGTATAATCCAGTATCATTTAAAAAAATTAATGATTCATTATAAAGACTATGATCATAGAGATATAGGTGAATATGAGGAGCGAAAATGTTTGGTGTAAAAAAGTTAATCATTGTTACGAACTGGCCGACTGTTACTTAGAAAGAGCATTTTACTAACAGCGCATTAGCCATGGCAACTAAGAGACCTACAGCTTTTATTGGCATCCAAACCCACGTATGCCGGTCTGATATTTAGGTTAACTGACAAGCCTCAAAGTTCTCCTCTCTATACTACATCCAGACCCTGACTACCACCCAACACGGACACACCAGACTTCTGTAGTATTGTACACATCGATGGCGACCATTGTGTGGATGTAGTAAAAGTCTCAAGTTAAAATGTTACATTCCCTTTGAGATTTATCTAGTTACACTAAATCAAATTGACTGGAAAAAATTCATGTAGTATTAAAAAAAAACAAATTAAAGTTGTTTACAGCGTTCTTATTCCTCAAAGAATCGACTACTCTTTGATCTTGGCCAAAAGGAAGAGGAGTGATTGCTGTTATTTTAAACACCCATTAACTGTTATTACTTTATATTCTTTCTTAATAACTAAACAACGATGCAATACTATCAGGACTAAGCTCTATAACCATAAGTGATATTTTATGAGTTTTATCATTGCTTTTATACACTAATAGATTTCTCATCCAATGTTAAATTTTGAGTCTCAAAATATCAGCTGTTTTTGTGGTCCATTGGGGAGCACTAGTGTAGTTCCATATAAATATAATGCAGTTTAAACCAGCTGTGGTTGCAGGCCTCACTAACTAACAAAATTACTGCCACAAATATTCCTATTACATGATATATCTATTGTAGCTGTATAATCAAGGGTATTATCAAGAAGTGAGCAGTACTCTTACACACAAGAAGTAATAATTTATATATACTATACTATGTACATAACTTTGTTTTAATTATGAATAACTAAAATTAGCTTTTAATTTTTAAATAATTGTAATAAGACTTGAGTTGTTTTGTAAATCAGCATTGTTTGTTGAAAACCGCTCCAAAATAAAGACCTTATTTATTTCTTTAATCCACTAGATTAAGTCAAAATCAATTTTTTAGCAGCTAGCTACTGTATTATTTAAAATACAATATAATTTCACAGAAAATCAACTTAGTTTTTAACTTATCAAGTACAGTATAAGGAATAATGTAGCAGAATTATTGTTAGAACTGGAATTTATTCAGAAGGTGCATGGTCTGCAAGCCAATTACAGTTGGCATGTTTTGGGTTGAGAAGCAGTCAAGTCTCAGACATGTATCTTTTACTGCTTTGTTCTGAATAATTGTTGTCTAAGTGATGGTAGAACCCAAACTATAAACTTTGTACGAGAATAATAATAAGTATATAAGTACACATTCATGTATTAATATATATATATATATATATATATATATATATATATATATATATATATATACATATTATTACATAATATGTCTAAATATATATAGATACACACAAATATACATCATCTGGTGATTTACAGTGTTATTGTCATAACTGATAAACAGTCATTTCATAAACTCAAAGCAAAAATAAATTTGTTATTGTATTTGACCTAATAAGACAAGTCCACTTATACCTTCTATCTCTGCCAGGTGTGGATAGCTTGAAATATAAATAAATAATTATTGATATTTTCCAAATTATTATGCATATAATAATGCTCCAGTCTAAATTGTGTTTTATCCAGAAATAGGACTTTATAAGCAAAAAAAATATGTAACTTACTATTATTAGGCATTTTAAAAATAAACAAATGACTTTAGTTTTATGTAATTTTCATATCTTGGTTTTATAGTGAAAGGATTTGCTACACTTAATTTTTGAGGAAAATAAATATTATTTCACATATTTATAAAAAAAAGAAAAATGAGGATTTTCTGTATTTTTTTAGCTTATGACAAGCCTGGTACTCAGTTATCTTCCCTACAAAATATCTGGACTCTAACTACCATCCAACATGGACACCCCCGACTTCTCTAGTAGTGTCCACGCCCATGCTAATAGCAACCATTACACAGATAATTTCGGTATAAAGAAGACTGAGTATAGAACCTATAACCTACAGTCTCCACAATACTTTGTTCCCTAAGTAGCTGGGTTACAGCACTACACCAGTATTGCTGACATGGTATAATAGTGTGTGTATAGTAATAATAGCTTTTATTACTATTCTTTATTGATTGTTTACTATCAATCATGAGTGATATTAGTATTTGGGAATCTGATTGCATTTACGTAAATTTATTAGTAGTTGGTCAGCTATTCTTCTTTTTCATACTATTATTATTAGTATTACTGGAAATATAACTTAATAATGTTTAAATCTTCTGGGGTTAAAAACATCTTCAATTGTGATTTATATAAAAACAACCACACAGCAAAACTACAACTGAAAAGAATAGCAGTACTAAAACTTGAAAATAATTTGTATAGATTATTTTTATATATTTTAAGATTATATTTTTAACTTTTTCCACAAACTTCTGAAGACAATCAGGTTTAACAACATTTTAAATTGGAGAAGCAGGCGGGTCAGTGTCAACTTTCTTAAAAAACAATTGTATTCAAAACTTAGTACAGCTGCTTACTCTTTCAAACAGAACAAAACAAATAATTGAGCTTGATCAATAAAATCAAGCAAGCTTGTTAGAAAGTTAAGAACATATAATATTAAAATCTACAGAAATATACAACAGCTTTAATAAGGATCTTGGTTATAAACTCAGCAGCACCTGGAAACCAATTATGGATAAATTAAAACACAGTTCATCAGAGCGTATTAAATAAAACTGACAATCCAGGATAAAGAGTAAGATAACACCTGGGGGAGTTCAGAATAACAGTTCTAGGTATAATTGGGATAAATATGGACGCTTTCTACCAAGTTTTTTATTGTGAAGTTTAGTTGATTTGAAATATCTCAAATGAATCTATACAAGTTTATTCGCTGTACATGACAACATAAAATTCAGAGAAACTTGCAATATAAATAACAGTAGAATGCTATCCAGGAAGAGAAGATTGGTTTTACAAATGTATATAACTGTTAATACATTTTTATAGAAAGAAAAAAATAAAATTTCGATTACAAAAAATTAGTTTGGTAGTCCTCTTGAATCTTCTACATTTTCTTAACATTGAATAATACAATACAGACTTCAGAGGAAAAATATGAATTGATGTTCTGGAATTATTTTTTTTATAACCTCACATGTCAGTTCATATGGGTTTGCAGGACTGTGCGTGAACTTTATTCAATGAGTGAAGCACCGACTTTGCTCTCCGCAATCCAAAGCCTTAGCCATTGACTACCACACTGGCCTCACTAAATGTATTTTTAGTGTATTAAATGAATGAAAACATAAATATAAAACTAAAATAACTATGTTGTTATTGCATTATTTAAACTTACTACCATTGATTTTTACTCACAGACAGATTTATCATCAAATTTTGTCTCAAATAATCAGATGTTTTGTGGCGAGTAGTTGTGGAGCGTTAGTGTAGTCCCGTGTAAATGTAATGCAGTTTAAACCAGCTGTGGTAACAGACCTCACTAATTAACTAACCAAATTACTGGCACAAATTCTTATTACATGAGATATCTATTTGTAATATAGGCTACTAACAATAATATTTTAATATATTACAAGCTTTATAATAATCAGAATCCTAATTTTAACCCTCTGGAAATTTTCATCCTAAATCATATTCATGAAGTAATTATAAAGTTTTATTAAGAATTATGTGGTCTAAAAATTTACCTAAAATATTAATTAAAGTATTATATTTTGGGTCTTCATCAATAAGTGAAAATAAATTGATATAATTTAACTAAAAGGACATTGTAATAACAATAAAACGTATTTTATTTATTTACGTTTTAGTGTTTTAATATTGTTTTTCCAATTAAAATTTATTAATTTAAATGTGACTTACATTATAGAAGTGAAAACAAACAACAACATATTTTACACATTATAGTAAAAATACTATAGTAAACTAATTCATTTAAAAGAAAACATAATTTGTTTTCATAACAATTTTTTTATATAATTTTTTGATTAAGTGATCATCTTAGTTCAACTAAACATTACACAGGTTAAAATTGTTAGACTTGATATTATATGAGTTTTGAATGAGCTTAAATAGTCTAAGATTTATTCATCGGTGGTAGAGAGGACTAAATAGTCCTAACTTGCCTACATAAATAAAGGTATTTTTCATTTAATTTATTATCAGTGCTTTTTTGAAATATTTCACAATCATATATTCTATTAAGAATATAAAACAAAAATGATCATTGCTGTAAGTCATTATTTGTATACCTAAATCTACCCAGTAAAACTATGTCGAAAGATATTTAACAGTTATTTTAAAAGTAAAGTGTGTAATTTTGGAAGATTACAATACTGTAAAATAGGGAATTTGTAAAGCCTCGGCTGATCTCAAATGTAAGTAATGACGAATCTCGGCCAAGCTGAGAGAGGATTTATTTTTCATTAGGTTCGGAGCTGTTCTGGAGTATATTCAACTAATCGGCAGATTTCTCAAACTGTAATCTTTCTGTTTTCATTGTTCTGACAGTTTGACTTTGTGCTTATTTCTCAAACTGTAATCGTTCTGTTTTCATTGTTCTGACAGTTTGACTTTGTGCTTATTTCTCAAACTGTAATCGTTCTGTTTTCATTGTTCTGACAGTTTGACTTTGTGCTTATTTCTCAAACTGTAATCTTTCTGTTTTCATTGTTCTGACAGTTTGACTTTGTGCTTATTTCTCAAACTGTAATCGTTCTGTTTTCATTGTTCTGACAGTTTGACTTTGGGCTTATTCTTATCCATTTTATTTTAAGTTTAAATTTGCTTCCTTACAGTCCTTAAGTTGTTGGTTGATATTGTAACTTCTGGTTGTAAAAGTTACAGATAAATATTTCTTTAAAAAAAGTAAATGTGATTTGAGAAAAAAATGGTCCAAAAATATTTATTATTGTTTAAATAAAAACTTACAAACTATGCATTTTAATTTTTCTTAATTTCAGAGACCTTCAAGGCATACTTATTTAATTTAAATAGTATAATTCTGCTATTGCATTTTGCTAGGATTTTGTTTTGAACAGTTGCTGACACACTTTTAATTGTAACAAAGCTAATTATCTTAAAACCCAATTTGTTAGTAAAAGCAATGTATTTTAATGTACTAACGCCGGCATAGGTCCCTGTAGTTTAAGATAAATATCATCAGACAACATTTAATTTTCTTGAAGAAAAATATTGAATTTTAAAACTCATTTTATTATCGTAGACGAGTGAGTACATAAATAACTGTTGGGAATTAAAATGTTTAAATATGTGTTCAGAAATTGAATTAAAATAAACGAGGACAGGTCATTTGGAGATTCAAATTTTGGAACTGGTTTCCACAATACAAAACCTTAACCACTGATAAACAAATTTGGTGGTTTTAAGGAAACCAGTTTTAAAATAACTTCAAATTATACATATTTAGAATTAAAAAATATGTTGCAAGATGAAGAAAAATAATAAGCTGCTGTATACCAAATTACATAAATAGTGTTACATGACAAATACTTATGAAATGAAAAATATGTAGAATAAGGGTGACTACTGAATCAAACTACGAAGAAAATAACAGTTATCTTTAAAAAATGAAGGAAGGTAAACTAGTGGCATCATTAAACGAATAGCAATTTATATTCATGATTGTTAATATTGAAGAAGCCATTAGTGCTGAATGGAAGCAGATGATGAGGTACGGTTACCTCCGAGGTTTGGAGATGGGGGTTGTGGGGTTAATACAGGATAGAACAGGGAGGGTAAAGATCAAACAGTGACTACACGGCAAACATACACAAGCTACTACATTCCTGCTGTTTCAGGATAGAACAGGGAGGGTAAAGATCAAACAGTGACTACACGGCAAACATACACAAGCTACTACATTCCTGCTGTTTCAGGATAGAACAGGGAGGGTAAAGATCAAACAGTGACTACACGGCAAACATACACAAGCTACTACATTCCTGCTGTTTGGGGATGGGGGTTGTGGGGTTAATACAGAATAGAACAGGGAGGATAAAGATCAAACAGTGACTACACGGCAAACATACACAAGCTACTACATTCCTGCTGTTTCAGGATAGAACAGGGAGGGTAAAGATCAAACAGTGACTACACGGCAAACATACACAAGCTACTACATTCCTGCTGTTTCAGGATAGAACAGGGAGGGTAAAGATCAAACAGTGACTACACGGCAAACATACACAAGCTACTACATTCCTGCTGTTTCAGGATAGAACAGGGAGGGTAAAGATCAAACAGTAAGTACATGGCAAACATACACAAGCTACTACATTCCTGCTGTTTCAGGTTAGAATAGGGAGGGTAAAGATCAAACAGTTACTACACGGCAAACATACACAAGTTACTACATTCCTGCTGTTTCAGGATAGAACAGGGAGGGTAAAGATCAAACAGTGACTACACGGCAAACATACACAAGCTACTACATTCCTGCTGTTTCAGGATAGAACAGGGAGGGTAAAGATCAAACAGTGACTACACGGCAAAAATACACAAGCTACTACATTCCTGCTGTTCCAGGATAGAACAGGGAGGGTAAAGATCAAACAGTGACTGCACGGCAAACATACACAAGCTACTACATTCCTGCTGTTTCAGGATAGAACAGGGAGAGTAAAGATCAAACAGTGACTACACGAAAAACATACACAAGCTACTACATTCCTGCTGTTTCAGGATAGAACAGGGAGGATAAAGATCAAACAGTGACTACACGGCAAACATAAACAAGCTACTACATTCCTGCTGTTTCAGGATAGAACAGGGAGGGTAAAGATCAAACAGTGACTACACGGCAAACATAAACAAGCTACTACATTCCTGCTGTTTCAGGATAGAACAGGGAGGGTAAAGATCAAACAGTGACTACACGGCAAACATACACAAGCTACTACATTCCTGCTGTTTCAGGATAGAACAGGGAGGGTAAAGATCAAACAGTGACTACACGGCAAACATACACAAGCTACTACATTCCTGCTGTTTCAGGATAGAACAGGGAGGGTAAAGATCAAACAGTGACTACATGGCAAACATACACAAGCTACTACATTCCTGCTGTTTCAGGATAGAACAGGGAGGGTAAAGATCAAACAGTGACTACACGGCAAACATACACAAGCTACTACATTCCTGCTGTTTCAGGATAGAACAGGGAGGGTAAAGATCAAACAGTGACTACACGGCAAACTTACACAAGCTACTACATTCCTGCTGTTTCAGGATAGAACAGGGAGGGTAAAGATCAAACAGTGACTACACGGCAAACATACACAAGTTACTACATTCCTGCTGTTTCAGGATAGAACAGGGAGGGTAAAGATCAAACAGTGACTACACGGCAAACATACACAAGCTACTACATTCCTGCTGTTTCAGGATAGAACAGGGAGGGTAAAGATCAAACAGTGACTACACGGCAAACATACACAAGCTACTACATTCCTGCTGTTTCAGGATAGAACAGGGAGGGTAAAGATCAAACAGTGACTACACGGCAAACATACACAAGCTACTACATTCCTGCTGTTTCAGGATAGAACAGGGAGGGTAAAGATCAAACAGTGACTACACGGCAAACATACACAAGCTACTACATTCCTGCTGTTTCAGGATAGAACAGGGAGGGCAAAGATCAAACAGTGAGTACACGGAAACATACACAAGCTACTACATTCCTGCTGTTTCAGGATAGAACAGGGAGGGTAAAGATCAAACAGTGACTACATGGCAAACACACACTATCTACTACATTCCTGCTGTTTCAGGATAGAACAGGGAGGGTAAAGATCAAACAGTGACTACACGGCAAACACACACTATCTACTACATTCCTGCTGTTTCAGGATAGAAAAGGGAGGGTAAAGATCAAACAGTGACTACACGGCAAACATACACAAGCTACTACATTCCTGTTGTTTGGAGATGGGGGTTGTGGGGTTAATACAGGATAGAACAGGGAGGGTAAAGACCAAACAGTGACTACACAGCAAACATACACTATCTACTACATTCCTGCTGTTTCAGGATAGAACAGTGAGGGTAAAGATCAAACAGTGACTACACGGCAAACACACTCTATCTACTACATTCCTGCTGTTTCAGGATAGAACAGGGAGGGTAAAGATCAAACAGTGACTACACGGCAAACATACACAAGCTACTACATTCCTGCTGTTTGGGGATAGGGCTTGTGCGGTTAATACAGAATAGAACAGGGAGGATAAAGATCAAACAGTGACTACACTGCAAACATACACACGTTACTACATTCCTGCTGTTTCAGGATAGAATAGGGAGGGTAAAGATCAAACACTGACTACACGGCAAACACACAAGCTACTACATTCCTGCTGTTTCAGGATAGAACAGGGAGGGTAAAGATCAAACAGTGACTACATGGCAAACATACACGCTATTACATTCCTGCTGTTTCACTATAGAACAGGGAGGGCAAAAATCAAACAGTGACTACACGGCAAACATACACAAGCTACTACATTCCTGCTGTTTCAGGATAGAACAGGGAGGGTAAAGATCAAACAGTGACTGCACGGCAAACATACACAAGCTACTACATTCCTGCTGTTTCAGGATAGAACAGGGAGGGTAAAGATCAAACAGTGACTACATGGCAAACATACACAAGTTACTAAATTCCTGCTGTTTCAGGATAGAACAGAGAGGGTAAAGATCAAACAGTTACTACACGGCTAACATACACAAGCTACTACATTCCTGATGTTTCAGGATAGAACAGTGAGGGTAAAGATCAAACAGTGACTACATGGCAAACATACACAAGCTACTACATTCCTGCTGTTTCAGGATAGAACAGGGAGGGTAAAGAACAAACAGTTACTACACGGCTAACATACACAAGCTACTACATTCCTGCTGTTTCAGGATAGAACAGTGAGGGTAAAGATCAAACAGTGACTACATGGCAAACATACACAAGCTACTACATTCCAGCTGTTTCAGGATAGAATAGGGAGGGTAAAGATCAAACAGTGACTACACGGCAAACATACACACGCTACTACAATCCTGCTGTTTCAGGATAGAATAGAGAGGGTAAAGATCAAACAGTGACTATACGGCAAACATACACAAGCTACTACATTCCTGCTGTTTCAGGATAGAATAGGGAGGGTAAAGATCAAACAGTGACTACACGGCAAACATACACAAGTTACTACATTCCTGCTGTTTCAGGATAGAATAGGGAGGGTAAAGATCAAACACTGACTACACGGCAAACATACACAAGCTACTACATTCCTGCTGTTTCAGGATAGAACAGGGAGGGTAAAGATCAAACAGTGACTTCATGGCAAACATACACACGCTATTACATTCCTGCTGTTTCACTATAGAACAGGGAGGGCAAAAATCAAACAGTGACTACACGGCAAACATACGCAAGCTACTACATTCCTGCTGTTTCAGGATAGAACAGAGAGGGTAAAGATCAATCAGTGACTACATAGCAAACATACACAAGCTACTACATTCCTGCTGTTTCAGGATAGAACAGAGAGGGTAAAGATCAAACAGTGACTACACGGCAAACATACACAAGCTACTACATTCCTGCTGTTTCAGGATAGAACAGAGAGGGTAAAGATCAAACAGTTACTACACGGCTAACATACACAAGCTACTACATTCCTGCTGTTTCAGGATAGAACAGGGAGGGTAAAGATCAAACAGTGACTACATGGCAAACATACACAAGTTACTACATTCCTGCTGTTTCAGGATAGAACAGAGAGGGTAAAGATCAAACAGTTACTACACGGCTAACATACACAAGCTACTACATTCCTGCTGTTTCAGGATAGAACAGTGAGGGTAAAGATCAAACAGTGACTACATGGCTAACATACACAAGCTACTACATTCCTGCTGTTTCAGGATAGAACAGGGAGGGTAAAGAACAAACAGTTACTACACGGCTAACATACACAAGCTACTACATTCCTGCTGTTTCAGGATAGAACAGTGAGGGTAAAGATCAAACAGTGACTACATGGCAAACATACACAAACTACTACATTCCTGCTGTTTCAGGATAGAATAGGGAGGGTAAAGATCAAACAGTGACTACACGGCAAACATACACACGCTACTACATCCCTGCTGTTTCAGGATAGAATAGGGAGGGTAAAGATCAAACAGTGACTATACGGCAAACATACACAAGCTACTACATTCCTGCTGTTTCAGGATAGAATAGGGAGGGTAAAGATCAAACAGTGACTACACGGCAAACATACACAAGTTACTACATTCCTGCTGTTTCAGGATAGAATAGGGAGGGTAAAGATCAAACACTGACTACACGGCAAACATACACAAGCTACTACATTCCTGCTGTTTCAGGATAGAACAGGGAGGGTAAAGATCAAACAGTGACTACATGGCAAACATACACACGCTATTACATTCCTGCTGTTTCACTATAGAACAGGGAGGGCAAAAATCAAACAGTGACTACACGGCAAACATACACAAGCTACTACATTCCTGCTGTTTCAGGATAGAACAGGGAGGGTAAAGATCAAACAGTGACTACATGGCAAACATACACAAGCTACTACATTCCTGCTGTTTCAGGATAGAACAGAGAGGGTAAAGATCAAACAGTTACTATACGGCTAACATACACAAGCTACAACATTCCTGCTGTTTCAGGATAGAACAGTGAGGGTAAAGATCAAACAGTGACTACATGGCAAACATACACAAGCTACTACATTCCTGCTGTTTCGGGATAGAACAGGGAGGGTAAAGAACAAACAGTTACTACACGGCTAACATACACAAGCAACTACATTCCTGCTGTTTCAGGATAGAACAGTGAGGGTAAGGATCAAACAGTGACTACATGGCAAACATACACAAGCTACTACATTCCTGCTGTTTCAGGATAGAACAGGGAGGGCAAAGATCAAACAGTGAGTACACGGCAAACATACACAAGCTACTACATTCCTGCTGTTTCAGGATAGAACAGGGAGGGTAAAGATCAAACAGTTACTACACGGCAAACATATACAGGCTACTACATTCCTGCTGTTTCAGGATAGAACAGGGAGGGTAAAGGTCAAACAGTGAGTACACGGCAAACATACACAATCTACTACATTCCTGCTGTTTCAATTTTCTGAAGTTAATTATTTAATTTCCCAGTATTGTACGAGTTTTTATTTGTTATTTAGCAACAATGATAGATTTGTTGCAGGTGCCTTTGCCATAATATAGAAATAAATTAAGGACGTTTGCAATTATGTACAAAAGAGTAAAAGATAGTTAGCAATCTCTCTCCAGGATATTTTAATCTATGTAATGCAAGTCAAGTGTTTACAACTTTTTAGTAAAATACATATTTTGTGATGTGTAGTTTTCTTTTTTTAATGAGGTATTGTAAATACTGTACATCAAAATATAAGATAATAAAGAGTTCCTCAATTCAAATATCTTGGTGAAACATGAATTGGGCGTTGAAGCACTTTCAAATAAAGCTTATAAGTAAAAAAGGCAGTTGAATTTATTAGACTAACACAAAACATTTATAATAAAACATCACTCTCTAAGAATGCAAAACTCAGACACTATAACACAGTAATTAAACCAGAATGTTTCTTAGGGGCTGAAACTTTAGGTCTGGCCAGAAAGGTTAACATTGGACAAGTTAAAAAAGAGAGGATGACAATTAAAAGAAAAGTACTTAGCCCATTAAATATCGATCTTCAAACTTACAGACTTAAATGTAATATGGAAATAGAAAAATACACCAATTCTGACACTAGAAAATGAATCTAAAATTTTATGAGCATACCAAGAGTATGGTTGAGTTAGGTTGACAAAGTAAATTGTAGAATTTTATGAAAAGACAGTGGAATGGATTGGTGTAATAAAGGAAGGTTTAAAAGTAGAAAGTATAAAACAAACTGACAAGTCAAATTGGAAAAAAATTAGAAACTCAATATTTGATTGAATAAAACTTCTTACAAAAAAAAATTCAAATACAAAAAAATCAAAATAATATTGACTGTAGCCTACTATGAGTAGTCTGATTGGACCCATTTGTGAATTATAAAATAGATAGTTATATCAATTGCTCATTCCTAAAATGAGTAACCTGATTGTAAACTGTAACAATTTAAAAGAATGTAATACAAATATAAGAATAAAAATTTTATTATTACACTGGTTGGTTTAGTGTATAGAAAGGAAAAGTTATTTTGTCTCAAGATATTTCGGAAAGATTTCACTGTTGCTCTGTTAGGATCATTAACATTAAAATTTATATTGATAACTCCTCCAATAACAATTGTATATCCAGACCATTGTGACAAAAACCCATCCAAAGTCTCAAGGAAAATGTTGGCATCACCACTGGTATAATGGTATAAAGATATAACTATTATTCTTAGGCTATCAAAAAAAAAAAAAAACCTGAAACTTCAAAATGTAACTGTGTGCAATATTTGCTAACATCCCATAATCTAGCCTCAAATTCATTTTTAACAAATATAAATCTACCACCTATAATATGGTATATCCTACTAAAAAAAACTACCACAGTAAAATCCATCTGGGAAGGAAAACACAATCTTGTTCTGACTTAGCCAGTGTTCAGAGATGCCAAGAAAGACAACATTACCGAAAGAGCCTAAAAAGCTTTCTAAAATTAGTTTTATTTTTCATCCCTTGAATGTTTAGGGATGACACACTCTAATTGTTTTTTTAGAATTTAAATTTGTAAAGTATTGTTTCTTTTTACTGCTTTCTATCCAGTTTGCTCTAATTATCTCCCCTCCCTTGATTTAGAACCTGTTTCCATCCCTCAACACTATCCCTATACAGTCAATATCAGAATTTTCACTTATTCCTAAGTTAACATAATGACTATTACTAACACTAACACTAGTATAGATACCACCATGATAGTTGTTCACATTTTCACTATAATGAACCCCATTATCACAGAATCTTACACTGTGTGCTAAAGAAGGTGTATGGTATGCTGCCTGTGAGAGATCTTTGACTGGAACAACAGGTTCACACGATGATCCCCACTGTACGTGTAGGGGCGGGTGGGTCGGTCAGTACCACTGTACGTGTAGGGGTGGGTGGTTCGGTCAGTACCACTGTACGTGTAGGGGCGGGTGGGTCAAACAACTGTACGTGTATGGGTGGGCGGGTGGGTCAAATGACAAAACTATATCCTGTTTTTGAATATTATCTACATGTGGAAATAACGAAACATTGACTATCCTACTTACAATTTCTTGACACGCCAATGTGATTAGGTTAGGTTAGGTTAGGTTGCGGCAGTGTATGAAGGAAGTCGATAACTGGTTACAGGATGTTTGGATTTTGAAAAAGATACTGCTACTGAATTTTCTCTGACATTGTGATTGACTACAGATCCAGTAGTCTTTCTGGCATGTATAAAGGACTGCTTGAGACTATCTTCACACTTGATTCTACTGTGCAAAGCTCTTGACATCCTTTAATAGCTCATTTTCAATGAAAAAAATAGTTACAATAATGCGGGTAATATTTTGACCTTCATGTAATGTTTGGTGTATTATCGGGATTTGAGTAGTACAGGGGAAACCTTCCACTGCACCGCCGCTGTACATCACAGGCATGACTAACTTCTGCCTTCAAACTCCTGTCTGTACTCAACTTCCGCGACAGTTTTTTGTTGTAAAAAATATGTATGTTACTGTACAAGTTTGTTTACTGTTAAAATTCACCTTACTATTCATTGTGTTATTGTTATTATCTTATTATCTAAAACAAGCCACTTCCGGAAAAACATTTTTTGCTCCAAGGATTTTTAATTTTTGTTGGGGGTTTCCGACCATAAGAAATCAGTTGGTACTGTTCTCAATCCTGGAAAATTCTGATTTCTGCCCCAGAGACTCCTAGACGTCCCGTGTTAGTAACTTTTAGCAGAAAAAACAATGTAGAACCATTATCGACTTTTAGCCGAAAGTGCCGTATCAAACTATAGGCTTTTATCTCCTAAATCACATTATACCATCACGTTATGGAATAGACAACATTTAAGGGCTCTGTCCCCTCCCCCCAAATAAAATATATACTCAAAAACCCAAAATTGGGTAAACTGATACTTAAACTAATACACCCAAGTGAGGTATCACGAGGTTGCAGACCGAGTTCCACAAATGGGCTAAAGGTAAATGTGGTAAAGACCTCCGAAACAAAATTTGTTAATAACCTACAAGTTAAAGCAACAAAAAACGATCCTCAGGATCCTCTGGTTGCTACCTTTTCAGTTTGCAAAATTCAACTGAGCGAAGCTCTGTCTCCTAGTACTTAATTATTATTTTAATAAAAAATAATGGCTTAAATGTATTGTTCTAGGCTTGTATCATTAGTGTTGATAAAACTAACCAATACTCATTGCTACTGGTGAAATAATGGGCGAGGCTTTCTAATGTACAACCAGCTCAAGCTCTACTATCTATTCTACTTCCAATGACGACGAGAAGAGGCGAAAGAAGTTTTCTATCTCACTTTCATCACTCAGTGCATCTCTCTTGCAAAAGTGCTTTCAGTAGGTTGTGATGTAAATGGCTTAGCCATAGGTCAAAACATTGTAGATATAAAGAATTTTTATGAGTGATTATAATTTGAATTATAGCTAAAGAATTTAAAGTTTTATATTTGTCATGGCTGACAGGCCTGAATAATATAAATTAGAAACATGATTATTTATTTTACACTTTCAAAATTGTACAGGGGGTGATTATCACCTAAGGGAATCACTGTTCACATCTCCTAAATATATGAAACAGAAGAAGCATTCACTAGATGTTTATAGATTTTTAATCTAGTTCAATCCAGTTTAGTTTAAATTAAACAAAATGAAGTAGGAAAACAAGAAGATTGAGTTGGATAAAATATTGATTATAGATTAAATTGGCTGCTCTCAGCTGTATGTTCCATTAAATATAATGAGTTTAGTTGTGAAAAAAACTTCATGTTTTAACATCAAAGTCAGATTGATGGCAAAGGCAATATATCTGTTGGCCTTGGACGGAAAGATTGAAAATACTGCTACTTCAAAGAAAAGTCTCATCAAAGAAACTTCTGAATAAATAACAAGATTGTGACATGCGCAAACCTTAGCAAAATATTACTTACCGTTGGCCAGTTATAGTGCCGTTATAGGTAACCATGTTAGTTTAATGATAAAATAGGAAATTTAAAATAAAAACTAACATTTTTACTGTAGGTTTTATTTTAAAACAAGCAAGTGGCCTCTAGCTAACTTGAAGAGGGCCACAGGTTCAAATCCCGGGAGGTAGACTTAAAATTTGCTTGAGGGATTTGGACCGTTGTCCCGTAACAACATATGTATACAAAGTAATATTGCCACTAGGGTAGATAGAACGAAAAAAAAACATAAGAATTTTATGATTATTGTGATAAATATGAGTTTATTTGATTCTATTCAGCCTTACATTATATTTAGTATCGTAATATCGTTTAAAATTAGTAAGGATTTTAACTTTTTTTCTGAGATGTAATTTTTTTAGAAAACGTGTGGCTGTTAAATTGTGATAGTTGAGTAGAGATCATCAAACCAAACTAGCGCTATTCGGTACACAAATAATCAGTTTACCAATGTAAACAGTTGGCTGGGCTTGTGGTAGTGTCTCCATGGCAACCATCAAGCCTCGGGGTAATCTCCATTGAAGGGAATCTGGCCCACACAATTTTGTATTTGAGTGGTTTAGTTTTATGCATGCTTATAGATTCTAATATATGTTAACATTTTGAGCCAAATATAGCCATATTAGATCAAATATTAAAGATTAAAAACAAATAGTTCAACTCTAAACATTTGAAATAAAAAAGAAAGAAAATACTGGGGTAGAACATTTAAATATCATTGTATTGTAACAGATAAAGGTAGAATTTCTAGGTCAACGAACTATGGGAAGGCCCTATCAAAGGATGTCATTATATGGATTGAGGAAATTATTATAATGATGCTATACACAATATATGTAATGTCATTCATATAAGATTAGGTGGATCAGGCCATATAATATTGTTAAAGTTACAGGATTGGTAAAGATAAAACATACATGAAGTTGGTTAGTTACCAGTCACCCTTCCTTTATCAGTTTACATTAAAATATATTCTCTAAATTGATTTACTTAATACACTTGCGGTGAAAATCACGTAATGAAATTAACTATACGCCCAAGAAATATTGCATTTTCCTTAACATTTGGTATTCTATGACTGAAAATGATAAAATAAGCCAGCTTGGGACACATATGGTTCACACCATGTTGAAGTTGCGAAAAGGATTAATCTAAGTGCAAAACTAAAAAAAGCTTCAACAACAAATTTCATCTTTTCTTTAAGGAATTAATGAAAGAATAGTTAAGGTTTTGTAAGTTCTAATAAGGAAAAGTTCATAGGTCACCAGAACGGATTAAAGCTAAGCAATCTGATAAGCACTTTAATCAGCAAGGACTAATCAGAAGGTTCATTGAAGAGTGTTATCTATGGCGTAAACCACATTACTGTTTTTACTAAGAAGTAACTTATGTTCTTAATTTGTTGCAAGCCATCTCTACTAGTAACAATGGCTTTTATTTGCATGATAAAGATTAACTTGTAAATTGATTGTGAATATTGGAAAATAAACGTCATTATTTCATTACTAGTGGTAACAATTATTGGCCACCGAAGGGAATGTGTTAATTTTACCCATAACATTAACAGTAATACCACAACAATGGATATTTATACGTTAAAATGACTGAATGGTAACTAATTACGGCATTCCTGCCCTAGTAATTACAATAAGTCATTGAAAACTTGTATATATCTCTTTACACGGAAGTTAACTTTAATTTATTTGAACGAAATATCTTCTCCTTTAACCTAAAGGATTTTAGGCAATTATCAACCCATCTGCCGATTCAAAGGGGCTAAAATGAAGTATATTTAGAGATAAATGAATTTCGGCTATGAAAAATATTGTCAATGCTTGCCAAGCTGAGTTTCAGGTAAACCACATTATCGAAACAGCTCTTGTTTTTTAAACTGATGAGATAGTACATTAGCTTTTTAATTTTTATGATTTTAGATGGTTTCAAACAAATATTTTTATCGCTGAAGTGACGATAATAGGTTTTTTAGAGAGCTGTTTAATCTTAGAAATCAGAACGCCAGCAGTTTGGCTAGTAGACCACATGCAATCAGTATATAAGCCAGGGTTTTATGTTGTTCACCAAGTATTAGTGCTGGAGCCATTGCTCTTTTTGTAAATAAAATTAATGCTTTTGGTTCAATATTATTCTTCATAAAAGAAGGTATGTACGCATAACTGATATGAAAGGTGAACGGATTAAGAAATATAGCCTAATTTTAAACATTTTCATTTTTTTTAAACTTCACTCGTCAGTTCACATGGACCTACAAGTCTGTGCGTGAACTTTATTCAATAAGTGAAGCACCGACAGTTGGCTCTGTGGGGATTTGAACCTTGAACCTTGCTCTCCGCAGTCCGAAGCCTTAGCCACCACGCCTGCTCATTATAAATTAAAGTTACGCAACACAAACTTACTACAATATAAGATTAATAGTGATAAATTTTGGTAAACCATGCTTAACATCCATAGCCTAGAAAAGAAATCATAGGGGGGAAAATGAAGTTTGAGGATAGTAAGTTTGATTTACCAAAATCAATAAACATAACATCTGTATAATTTTTACTTCTATTACAAGAAGTTTGTGTTGTGTCGTGTTTGTTTGTATTGTATTTCTACCAACATGCTAATTGGAAGAGCCTGTTGCCGAGCGGTCTAAGGCATCAAGACTTTGTATCTGAGTTAGAGATAGTGCAATTCCATTCCTGGTCTTGACTATTAGTTTATACCAGTATGTTCACCTTGTATTGTACTGGTTCACTTCCTTTCTGTGTCTGAATAAGTTTCCCGCAGGGGAAACACTACTGAAAAATAGAGTAAGGTTAAAGAAGAAATCAACTACTTATTTATCTAAAAAAGATGATGAAATCATTTATTTCATTTAAAATATAAAATCCAGTAATTTTAAAATGTTTATTCAATTTATAAGTGTAATTTACATTGATCTTGATTTATGCATTAAATTAAACTACGTATTTTCCTTAATATGATTAATAAAAAGCTTATATAATCAAAATCGGTTTATTGAAAATCGGTTATAGCATCCAGCAGTCTACCTATTAAAATTTGAATTTCAATTTAATTTCCATTTTATACTTAAATTGCTTATAAGGGAGGTTAGAAAAGTTTTATACACCCTTGTCCACTGGTTAGTACAGACTTCATTTATTTTTTTAAATATATGATATTTTTATGTCACCCTTTTTTAACAAGACTAATAATATCTTTTGGGGAGAAATAATTGTACGATTGGAAATGATTTTGGGTTGTGTGAGAATTTCAACCATACACCAAAAATAAAGAGTTTGCAATGGGCTTCATATGTCTCTTTGGACTATTTTAAATAGCTGTATCTTAAATTTTGAACTAAATTATTTTTAAAATCATATTTAACAATAATAAGTTACCTTTAACATGTTTTACTTTAGGTATTGTATAGTATAATGATAAAAGAAATGTATTCAGTTGCTTAATGAAACGACAAAGGATATTCGTCTATTTGTTTAGGATAACAGTAAAGAGGTGGATGGGTTGAGACCTTTGAGACAGCCTGTGTGAGCATGTGTTGGTAGAGGGTAGATAAATATATCTACAGGGATTAAACATACTTAAAAGCTTAGTTTAGAAAAAATATACAGGACAAATACCTGAGTATTTAACTAGCTTAATGTTGATTTTTAGTTCTGTTCATTTATAGCATTTGCAAGGCTTAGTACCAAATTTTTGAATAAAATAGTTTGATTCATCTAGCAGAATTATTGTCAGTAAATTGAAGCTCTACTGAAGACGTATGTGCGATAAGCCAATTACAATGAAATACTGTTTGGGAGGGGGGAAGCAGTCAAGAGGACTAGACACATCTCTTCTTACTGCTTAGTATTGTAATTTTGATTGCTACTTCATTAATAACGTGGTGGGATTAAGCCAAATTTTTGAAGCTTTTTCCGAGTAAAAAAATTGGAGAATTTTATGGTAGTGATCCATGGTTGCTAGTTTGCCAACTGAATATCTAATTATTTTAAATGTCTTGTAGGATAGGATTATCGTTGATACAAATTATTTTAAAAGAATTTATAGATTCAAAACAATGATTTTTTATGTGGAATATGTATCTAAGCTATCTTCCTTTTCAAAGTGAGGAGAACAATAATTGATAAAATACATAACACTAGAGTTTTGAAGCAAATTGTATTCAATTCTACTAATTAAATTTTAATTATTGAGTAGTTCTACCACTGGGAGTCACAATATAGATCTCCTGAGTACTTTATTTACAGTAGAAGAGCTATAAATCCCAATAGTTTGTAATAAATTAAATTACTAATCAAATTAATTTACAAATTAAATTCAATATCAAGTGATAGTTACAGAATTCATGCTTGTTATGACATAAGTTTAGTATACTGACAAACATATAAATAATATATTAAAATTAATTGTTTTTTATCTTTTTTAGAGATGGAATCATTTTTATATCATCAATTATTCAATTTAAGTTAATTTTTATTTTGTTGTGTTGTTTACTATATTGTATATATTTGTTTTGTGGTCAAGAAATAATGAGGATTAAAAAGTCTTAACTTCGTCAAAGTAGCAAAAACTATTAATACAGTCTTCACTGGACAAATTTTTCTATACTGTAACAAATATTGTGTTTTAAAATGTAATAAACTATAGAACAATTTTTGGAGAAATAAATATAGGTATTATGTGATATTAATTATATATTTTTAATTTAGTTGAAAACATATAACTTTATTTCAATAGTTATTTTATTCGCAACTATTTGGAAGGGGTCTAAGGTGTTTTATTTTAAAAAGCTACACATCACTTATTTTTTTTTTTTTAATGTTATATTTCGGCTATACAATCTAAAGCCATTTTTAAACATTTAACAACATAAATAGTTAAAAAAAAAAAAAAATTAATTAATAGATCATATGTTTTAAAAAATATTTAACAGATGATTTGATCAATGAAAATAGTTGAATATATACTATATAAATTTTGATAAAAAATTGTTAAGTCACTTATTAATTTTGAATTTTGAATTTTATTTAATACTTCTGATTTAATAATAGGCAGGTATATTGAGCATAAGGTGGCACTAGGTTGTGAAATGCAGCTTTCTACAGCCATACATGCTGCTTCTTTTATTGTTCTTTCTTTCCATTTACTTTCTTTATATACTATACTTGCTGCTGTCCATTGCACCTTATGCTCTTCCGCCAAAACATGATTTGAAAGTTTAGAATAGTTTTCCAATTGATTTTTATGCTGTTTTTTATGGGGTCTAAGGTGTCAGGACTTTGTACCTGAGTTAGAGACAGTGTAAGTTTGAATCCCGGCCATGGTTTTCATCAGTTATATTCATATTCACCTTGTACTGTACTGATTCTCGCGACTTCTTACTCTATCTGTTAAGTTTTACACACAGATCAATAGTTTATAATGAATGGGTAGAGTAACGTTCAAAGAGGAGAGCGGTCTCTCCTTAAATAAAAGCAACACATTCAAAATAATGTTCTACAAAACCTGTATATTTTACAGAATTAAAATTTATTAATTTTTAAAGAATAGCTGTAATTTAATTTGAATTAATGCCAAATTATCAAGTGTAGGCAAATTACCAAAGTTATCACTTAACAGTACATTTACAAAGTCATTAGGCGAAGTTGTCAGAGATACTCCATGACGTTGAGCAGTTTCAGAAAAGTTCATCTAAGGTTGGCAGTAATCCTTTGGTTGGGGTTTATCATGGAGATTTCCCGCAGGCTTGAATGTTATTTTCACTTGCTTTTTTTTAAGCACAGTGTAATTCCTGTAATAAGGGAATTTTATGTTTTGAAATTGTACTTAATAAACCATATTTTATACTTAGTATCTAATTTATCACTTTTGGTCTAGTAATTTTTTAATTTTGTTTAGCAATTGTTCATTTTGTTCATAATATTATTGAAATTTTGATCCTCTAAAAGATCCTTAGATCTTTCTTAGCCTTAGAATAAAAACCCCTGTTTATTAAATTAGAGTTAAAAACTGTAATTAATTTATATATTTTTTACTTAGCCTTATGTAGCATAAACAACCACGAAATAATTAAAGTAAATAATAAAGAACACAATCATGACACCTAATAAAAACAAAGCTATAATTGAGTATAACAGGTTGAGCAAAACTCTGCCCAGTCTTAAAGTTGTTTCACTAAAAGTGGACAGTAAGTTTATTAATCTAATTAATGTATAATCAAAATAAAATAGTTCAAACTGAGGTTTTATAATTGCTTTCTTGGGAATCCATTTTATTAGCTGAACAATTTTTTCCAATATCCAATTTAACATTTTTATTTTTGTTCATGTTTCGTAACTTTATTATTGTGAATGTATTGCATTTTATTTACTAGCTTGTGTAATTTTATATATTTCACATAATTATAGAAAATAAAATGAGTGTAAATAGAATAAGTTAGTGACATAGCAAAATTGCTGAATTATGACATCATAAAATGCTAGTTATGTAAGCTTAAAGACAAATGTAGAATTTGAATTTAAATTTAATCCTTGCTTTGTAACTTTAGAACATACAAATTAAAAACACTGACTATGGTAACATTGAATCATGCGCATACAGTTTATAGAGCTGTCCACCCTTATGGGATTGTTCACATCAACTTTGGTCATGTCATACATATAATTACTGAAGTTTGAATCATAGGGGTTGCGGAACCCGGAGGCTGAATTGGGTTATAACACAATATACCTGCATATAACTATATTGTACGATTAATCAAGTTGATTTTAATGAAGTATTTTTGTGAATCAGTTTATGGTTTATTATATTATTATTATTTAACCATTATTCATCATTTGCCGATCGAAAAGATATGGGCATACATGAGGAGGAAATGAGAGTGATGAGTGTAGATGAACGAGAGTAGTCATTGTTACGAATTAAGGCCGACTGTTCCTTAGAAAGAGTTATTTATTAACAGTATATCAAGTAAGAGAAAATTATAAATCCAATATATTAAATTTTCCAATATTGAACTTAAGTTTTATGAATATTGAACTTAAGTTTTACGTGGAATTCGAAAAATGTATTATTGGTCTGATTTTCAGCTAATTGACAAGCCTGATACTCAGTTCTCTTCCCTCCCCCAGACCCTGACTACCACTCAACATGGACATTCCAGACTTTTCTAGTAGTTTCCACGTCGATGGCAATCATGGAATGGACAGTGTATCAGTATTAAGAGGACCGAGTTTAGAACCTATCGCCTATAATCTCCGCAACACTCTGCCCCCAAGTAGCTGGGTTACAGCACATAACCAGAAGTGCGAACTTTGTATAACTTTATTTTATAATTGTAAGTTTTAGCCAAGATTTGTTGAACTAAGTCAAGTAAATGCTTTACAACCATTGAGCAAGTCTTGTACATTTTTGAAATGCTAGTTTAACCATAGAGTAAAACAATTTCCATTTTTATATTGATGTATAAACATTAACTGGAGGTCAAACACCTTGCTCCGTGTATTCCACACCAAAGACATCTCTAGGGATACTTGTGGGAGGAATGACACACCGTGTCTCACAACTGAGAGACACGTCTTGTTAGACCTAAAACACTGAACATGAAAAAGTAAGATCTGATACGCGTAAGTAGATTGTTTTGTCACATTCTTATTTAAAGGGATTATTTGAACAGTAAAGTATTTCATATTACTTTCGGTGATAATTAAGCTTTAAGTAGTAATCCCTCCCATGTACAATTAATATTGCATGGAGATGATGTGTTTTTCTTCCTTTTATATTACCTATGTGAAAAAACCATTCTGATACAAAATATTATGAATAAAAAATACGGTCTATAATTGTTGGAATGAATAAAATAATCAATATGAATCGACACATTTTAACTGAAATTAGAAATTATATTTTGCATTATTGACTAAGCGTTATGCAAATAAATATTTTTTCACTACACTACTATGAGTTTAGCTGTTTTCGTTATGTGTTTACAACCTGCGAAACATCATATTTTCAACAGCTGTCTATTGTTTACTACCGAAAGTAACATTGTTTACAACCGAAAATTTTCCACAGTCAACAACACCTGTTTTTATTCCGTAGTGTAGGGAAAAGTATTGTTCAAAACTCGAGTGAAAGTGTTTTGTATGTTCTCGACCATTTGAAGTGCTCGACAAGTCTCGCACTTCAAACATATGGTCTCGAACATGCAAAACCCCACTTTCCACTCTTGTTATGAAATATACTATTAAATTATGATGTTATGTTTAAAGTTATTTTAAAGTATTGTACATTAACAGATAATAATATTAATTTTTATGTTTACAAGTTTTTCTACAAGGAATTAATAGTAATGCAAAAACCACTGTGAGTTTTTTAGACATATGTTCTACAAGCTTTAAATACCGTTTTGGCCCTAGGAGCTGGCAGGAGGCTAAGAGCACGGTTTTATATACAATTGTTACCTTTTTACCAAAGTGTGTCACAGCTGGGTTGGAAAAAGCTGGGCTCTCGTAAAACTGACCTTTATTGTAAAACTAGTTTAAAGGTGAAATTGTGATCTATGACTGTTAATTTGTTAATAGAATATAAGTAATATTACTTATTGAGAACGATCCTCAGTTTAATTTGTGACTAAGTCTAAATTCAGTCACAAAAGTTTATAGAAGCCATCTACTAACCATACACAACAAATAACGAGTATTAAGAATTAATATTTCAAAAAATATGATCACTGCATTTTCAAGAAGTAACAAACTTGCTTATACTCATTATTTTATTAATCCAATAATAATAAAAATAAATGTTATTATTGTTGAATTCAAAATATTTGAAACATTGGTTTAATCTTTCAACGTAACATTTGATTTAGTTACTTTTCAAAGTCACTTGAAATATTATTGAAAATAATGAAGGAGTAGGTTTCGAAGCAAATTATTTGTGTGCTATTATTGTATTTACTTGAAGGTTTTTTCCTTTTAAGTGTCACAATTTACTTGTTTATTAACATTTACCGAATTAGTTCTTTTTATAAGTCTTAAATAATTAAGTGATCAAAAAAATATTCATGAAAATAAAATCAGTTTTAATGTCATTACATATTGTAGAATATACTGGGTGTTCAAAAAGTCTGTAAACCCCATAGTATTTATTATATAATATTAATAAAAGCAGAACAATTTAACTCTAGGATTATAGTGGTGTGGTGGCTCAGGCTTCGAACTGCGGAGAGCAAGGTCCAAGGTTCGAATCCCCACTGAGCCAACGGTCTGTACTTTACTCATCAAATAAAGTTCATCCACAGGCCTGTAGGGCAATGTCAACTGGCGAGTGGTTAAAACAAAAAATAAAGGTCCTCACTATAGTTACTGACGTTTTGGCTATTTTAACTGTCCTTGTCATTTTGGGGGACGTCCTCTGTAGGAAGTCTGACAAATCTTAAATGTAAGCATAGGTTGAGTTATATCTTATTTAAAAGGCCATTTTTAGAGGAACACATTGCTACAACCCAGACTGAAAAAGGACATTTCGTTTGGAAATAGCAGCCTCTCAAAATTTGGCCTCATTGGGACTCCACAGCACGTCCCCCAAAGCGAAAAAGGACATTCAAATGACCAAAAAGGACTACAGTGAAACGTAATCCTATAGTTTCATTATTCTGTATTAATATAATAAATAATAAGGGGTTTCCAGACTTTTTGAACACCTGGTATATTCTTATTACAAAATATATTCAAAACATTATCTTTTTAAGTGAAGTATTTCTCTCACATTACTGTTTTCTTTCCTTATTATCACTTTAGCCCACCTAAAAAGGCTATAAATACATCATAAATCAACCCTAACAATAAGCTACTTACTTTGATATGGCTTGGGGGAAGGGTTTAACTTTGATGTTTTATACTTATAATAAGATAATACTATATTAACGTATCATGAGTTATTTTTGTTGTGGTATATTCAATTTTTATATTATTGAGTGGAAATAAATCAAAATACTTCTAAGTATTTGCTTTTTACAGTATTTTTGTTTATACTAATATAGTGTTTACATTGAACTGTGTGGAAACACTATTGTCAATTTTGTTACATTTTTTATATTAAAAAAATATTGTGGTATAAAAAGTAACAATATAATTATACCAAAAACAATTGTGGTATAACAATAAACCTTTCTGTAGCCAAAAACATGTATTTAAAATAACATATTCATAAAAAGTGCCATTTGGTAATTTTAATTTAATTAATTTCTTGGAAATTCAAATACGAACAACTTAACGTAACAATTTGTAACATACATCACTGATGTGATAGTTAAGTGAGACTGAGGGCCAGCAGACTATTTGAACTGGCAAGTCAAGTTTTATCTTGTAAAAAAAAATATATGTTATAATTTTTCTCACTGTGATAATATTTTTGAGTTGAAAGTATAGTTTGATGCTTTAAATTATGTACAACAACATGTTAATATTAAAATCTATGCTTAAATAAACATTTTAAATAAAATGAAATTATGTAGTTTTGAGGACTGTCAGAGCGTGTGATGTATATTTGGATAAAACTCAGTTCTTATCCAAGCTTAGTCAAGCTGAAAAAGGGATTTACTTTTCATTAACTCCTGAGCTGTGTTATTTATATGTTTCACATATTAAGTCTAGTGGACTTAAAAGTCTAACTGTATTATAAGTTCTGATAATTTTATTACATATTTATTCCAACAAACTTTACATTTACAAATATTCCAGTAAAATAAGATAATTTTGCTAATAGATTTGTTGCTTTCTAAGGACACAGTTGGTGAAACCTTGCAATTTATTTAATTCTGTAAATAATCCATTCTATAAATCAGGTTGTAAAACTAGTACAAAATACAAATGTTTAAAGGAGATATCGTTTTCGTACCTGAACAACACCAAAATCATTCAAATTAAGTTATGTTCTAACCCTAGCTCCAGACTTTTGACAGGGGCATGACTTTACAATGATTGCATGTTGAAAAATGTAAAATAATACGCCAGTCTATAAACATAGTTTTAAGTTTACACTAAAAAAACGATGAGACATACTAAATTTATATGCTAGCTCCTCCCGTAGAATTATTTACGGGAGAAATCTGTCCAAATAAAGACCCGGTAATATTTTCAATAGTACTGATATTCTGGGAGTCAGTGGTCAGACAAAATAATAAAAGTACTGGGTATGGTTGGATGAACTGTGTTTACACTATTTTTTATATAAGTATTTAAGTGTGTGTAGAAGTGGTGCCCAGTTTGTAAAATATAATACTCTAACTCTATGAGAGCTTCAAGTGGGTGAGTCAGTGGGTTGCATAATACACAACAAAGGTAAAAATGTAAATTTAAATAGACAAAACTATATTTACTATCAAAGCTGAACTAATTACATTTTAAATAAATGATTATAAAATATAAAACAATTTTTATACATTAACTTCATTAAATAATGTTTATCGTAATAGTTTGTTATATTGTTAGTTAAAATTATAAATATTATTCATTACTACAATTTCATACATAATCTAAATAAAAACAACAACCTAAGTCTAAAAGTTTTCGGAAAATCATGAGTAAAAATTTTTGTAGGGCTATATCAGTCGCATATAAAAGGATAAAAACGAGGAAGGCTAGCTTTTACTTGATAACAAGTTGATTCTGTTACTGAGTGTTATAATTTGTTTTTAGTGCGATAAAAAAAAAAAAAAAAATTGGTATGTAAGGCCAATGAAATGAAACTTTCTTTTTGGTGTTGAGGGAATCGAGTTATTAGACCTCTCAACCCCCCCTACCCACCAAACACTCCTGTTTGGCTACACTGACATGAAACAAATTGGTAAAAAAAACATTTTTAACATGCTATTGAATAAACCACACTTTAACAAAAAAACTAAAACTAAATAAAATAATGCCCTAAACAAGAAACAGTAGGATGCTTTAGATACATTTTATAATAATAAATACAAATAATTAGTTGTGAATAATGAAATCAGCCCAATTTCAAAGTCTCTTTTTTAAAAAAATGTCATATTTCAACTTAAGTTTCATAACATACTAGACAACACTCCTTGCTTGGCTACGGGGAGGTTCTCTAGTCTTGCTTACCCTTATTTATGTGATTTTCCCTAAACCTGCACATCAACATAAAAGCTCAGCGTACTGCCGTTCTCCTAGATAATTAAGTTTTATAGTGTAAAAAAAACCCTATAAGTCTACTTTAGGGGTATGCAAATGCAAAGTAGAGCAATCATGTCAGAGTAAGTATAAACAATCTTAAACATTTCACAATCAAAACCAAATTAGCTAAGCTTTTGCATCATATATATGATTTTAGTGTCATATAAATTTAGTAAATTATTAAATTAATCAATGACAATGTTACTCTTATGAAAAAAAGGAAAACCTGAGGGGCTGTTGCTATCCATTAGGAATGAAATTTTCAGAAAGCCTTTCTTAGTGGTTCTGTATGATACAAATTTATCTTCCCTCCAAATGTCATCAAAATTTATTTAGTGATTCTGGATATTTCGTGTAGTGATTACATCATTTTTGGATTACATAGGCCTATTAATGTTATTTTACATTCATATTTTATATACTTTTTATCTATAGGTGAACTATTTGTAGTAGCCTTTCATGCTAGGACCCCTATGATGCAGACAAGTCCTGGGCTCTGCCATTCTGGATATATACAAAAAATAAATAGAGGAACCAAATATAAACGTAGAAATAAAGCATTTTGTTTAAATATGTTGGAAAAAAATAATATATCTAAAAATAAAGACATCATAAAATAATATGACAACTAAGCACCCATTTAATTCTATTCGATGACATGTTTCAGAACATCAGTCCAATTCATGACAGTAAAAATAAATGTTATATTATCTTTTTTTTTATAGCTTCATTCGCCAGTTCACATTGGTCCCCAGGCCTGTGCGTGAACTTTATTCAACGAGTGAAGAAAGGACTGTTGGCTCAGTGGGGATTCGAACTTTGGAAATTGCCTTCTGTAGTCCGAAGCCTTAGGCCACTGAGCCACCACGGTGGCAAATTATTATATTCATGTACTATTTAAATATTTGCAACGACTTTAAAAGGCACAATATAATGCAGTGTTATGAAAATGAAGAATCCATTCATTGTAGATTTTGAGATAGTGCACCGGTAATTGGTAACTGTGCTGAGGGTTTGAATAGAAAATTAGTTTGAACGGAATTGTAACTTTGTAATGTTGGTACCCATGAATGTTGGGTAGAACTTGGATAGTTATAAGTTTGACAGGAATAACGCTGTCTGATTTGAATTCTGATTGTACATTCTGGTTTAAATGAACACTGATATACATACGATTTAAATAAAACAGATTATAACTCTTCACAAAAAAATCTAAACTTAATTGGGTCTGTTTCAGAAGAGGACCCCCACGCTTGAAAAATTTACTATATGAGTTGGAAATGAAACAACACATACCTGTGATTTAGTAAATGTTATAATGAAGAAAAATGAACATTGTTATGGTTAGGTTAGGTTAGGTTAGGTTAGGTTAGGTTAGGTTAGGTTAGACAAGATAACGAACCGATAACCAGCCGCCGAGCGTCAATTAGGTTATTGTGTTATTCCTGTTTCTTTTAGTTTTATGTCTAATAGTAACCCGCAACCATTCCCAAGTTTCCTACTCATATAGTAAATTTTTCAAGCGTGGGGGTCCTCTTCTGAAACAGACCCACTTAATTTCCTTGTTACATTAACAAATTACTAATAGTTGTGTTACGGATTAACTCTTCATCAGCTAAGTGTTTTATTTATGGTGTCTTTATATACAAAACAACAAGCAAGTTGTGTTTGAGCGGACTGATAAAAAGCCTATTAAACCACTTAATGCCATTCATCGGCTGGTTGAATCAAGAGGTGGTTATCAACGTGAACAAAAATACACATAATTTAAATCTTTGAAGTAGAACTGTGATTGGATGTATTTTCAGAGCAATCATGCCAATTAGCGAAATTCAGCCCTTGTGTTGAACTCAAAGGAACCATCAGTTTTATTCAATCCTAAACACAAAGAAGTTAACTGAGAGGCCAATAAAATATTTCACAGCTTGAGGCTCTTTAAATTGTATGGAATTCAGAGATCCCAAATTATTATTTAAGTGGTAATAAAGTATCACATGATAATGAAAAATAATAATAACAGGAATTACTGAAGAAGATAACCGTTTCAAAAAGTTAATATTTGAAATTAGAAATTTATAAAAAATCTTTTTGGGAACACCGCTATTTTATTCAAGGCTCTTTAAACTTGCTATTACTTGACAACGGTAATGTAAGTGCTAAGAAGTTTCAATATAACTCTCTCATAATCTTTCTTGGAAATACGGTCTCTAATACAGCACGTTTATAATTTTTTTTTACTCTCAATTTACCTAGTATTTTTCTAATCCAAATAAATGATAAAAGTTTAATTTCAAAAGATAAAAGAACAAGGCTAGGACCTGAGTAGGATTTCGTGACCTCGGTTCTCAGGTGATCTGTGAACAACAAACCCTTTAAGGGGGAGTCGATCACATCACTAGACATAGGGTGGCTGGCTTGTGGACAGAAAAAGTCAAACTGAACCAAACTAGAGGGAAAAATTATTGATCTTGACGGTAACAAAGTATCCAGCCGATATTTAAAAGATGTGGAGTGAGTTCGAAGTCACTCAACAAACGCAGGAACTTCCAAACAGAGAATCGTGTCGTCCCTGTACTGTACCCCTCTCAAGCAGTAGGGTAACTGTGTAGCACTGACATATTTCACAAAGAGAATTGGACAAGAATAAAACTTAATAAATTACTTAGGAAATAATCGATGTTTTTGAAGTGCATTATTCCTTTGATATCAATTTTTTAGAACACAAATTCTCAGTTGGGTTTCCAGATCATGCACCAGGTTTTAGATGTACAGCATTGTGCCACAGATAATAAATAAGCTCTATGATTGTGCTTATCGTGTTGGAAACACCATTGCTATCCGGAACTTTTTTTACAATTAGATAACCCACCCACCCACCCATACACGTACAGTGGTATTGAGTCACTCACTTTCTACATGTTGTAGAAGTGTGATTTTTAAGGAAAGAAACTAAGCTAATTAACATATTAATTAATGAAATTACATAAGATACAGTACAGTTAAACCAAATCAAAATGCATTCAATCCATGAAATCGTTCTATTCTTGATGATAGACGAACAAAAATAATATCCTTGAAATGTGATGGAAGGAGGGGTGGCATAACAATTTGTATGTATGAAGGAGAATATGGAAGAGGCCATTAGTGCTAGGTGATGTGTAGTGTCCGAGACATTCCAGGGGCAAGGAGGGGGGAGGGTGTTAAATATAGAGCAACAGGATTAAAGTCCAGCTAGAGTGCTATGAGAATCCCTTGACCAAGTAATACATTGACAGGTCATGTACTTGTTTAGTACATGACCTGTTTATTAGTATTTCAATTTTGAGCTTTGCTATAGTTATTTATTTATTATTCATGCCAATACCATTGTAGTGAAATCGTTAAAATTGTCTATAAGTATGAATTTATTTATAAAGGAACGAGAACTAAACACTGTTGCAACACAGGCTATTTTGTAATCTTTCATTGACTCAATAACCATTTTCTGTCGAGGTTAGACATCAATATTAAAATATGTATTTGATTACTGGATTTCACTTTAGAATACGTTTGGGGATACTATTCCTTAAGCAAAGCGAATGTCACTTCCTCAATTCACACTCGTCCTTACAATGGTTTAAATTGTTTCCTTACTCATATAATGAAAATAAAAAAAACAATGAACTTAAAATACTATCACACATAAGAAATTTACTAAAAAAACTTAATATATGATGGAATAAATTTAAAAGGATAAATTTCGTTAATTAAAGGAATTAAAATTATTATTGAAAGATTATTAACTTCAAGAAGATATTTACAGGTTAAGAAATTTATGTCTACATAATTTATTAGAATACAGCAACTAAAACTTAATTTAATGTATAATACCTATTAAATATACAGTGCTAAAGCTATACATTTTCCCTTTCTTAGTAGAAACAACCTAGAACATTTCACAATGGAAACAAAATCAGCCAAACTTTTGTGCCATGTTATTTTTTTGTATCACCTGTTTGAAATATATTTATTGAATGCTAATGTACTCTATAGAAAAAAGGAAACATTGAAGTGCTTACCCCTAAGGAATGGAATTTCAAGAAATCCTTTCTAACTGGATCTCTGTGATACTAAAGCTAACTTACCTCCAAATTTGGTCAAAATCTGTTCAGTGGGTTAAGAGATATTGTGATGAATGAGTGCATACTTTTTGGATATAACCTTTTAGATGTCAAATCCCCTAAATTTTGAAAAACGGAAATATTAAAAATATTAACTCTAACAATCAGGAGCATTTTGTTCTCAGTTTTTGATGGGTAGATGTAGTTATGTATAATGTAATTGTTTATAATGGAATGGGAATGCGATATTTCCTCCCCTTTAACGTATGCAGTAATGTTGAAGCTGAGGCTAGATGATAATATAATTTCCCAGAACGGAATTTCCACCTTTAACAGGGTTCACATAAAGTGAAATAGAGGGATGGTAACATAACTTTCATTTAGCCCAGTTTTAGGATTGGCGAATTTGACCAATGTCTCAAAACATAACTCAACCTTCTTTACCAAAACCTTTTCATATTGGCTCCTAAGTTTTTTAATACCAACCAACCAATTTCAAGAGTGAACCTAGTTTACTAGGATTTATAAAAAATTAAAGAAATTGCTATTGGACTTGGACGACATAGAAGAGAAATCTTCAATATTATTTACTAATAACTATGCAAAAATATATTCAACTTTCACTTGAATATTTCCGTTTTCAAACATTCACTATATAATATATTTTTATTAGAGCACTGCCACAAAATATTAATTATTTTGAAAGTATGGAACGTAACCTAACATATCTTAATTGATGGATTATTAAAGTTTAGGTTATCTCAGTTAATTAAGTAGAAATATAGTAATTAAATCGATAGAAATACCTGTATTTAACAGATTAATCCGATATTCTTCAAACACTTTCATAAACAGCTTAACATTTACAAGCACAAATGATTACACTCAACAATTAACGACACGTCTTTTTAATTGTGGACAGTTCAAGGTCGCGGGCGCTGACTACCTTTCCTCTCGTCACTCTAGATCAGCTGATTGACAATGGGACGGTGGGTTCTGTCTGCGCTCTATGGACACTGCACTGCTTACTGAATATTGCTTAATATAGGATATAAATAATAAACAATGGTTCTATATTTAAACAATTTGTAATTAGTAATAACTTTAATGGTTTAGATAGTATAGCCATTATAATAGGTAATTTATTTAATACTGTTTTTCTCCAATCAGATTTTATCCTAGAAGGTTTCTTTATTTAAAATGTTCGATAATTGGTTTACACCTTTACTTGTTTATTATATTTTCATCATAATCAGACTGGTATTCCTTTTTGTAGTTCTTATGTAATTTTGTGTATCACGAAATATTATATATAATATACTGTATTATTTATGTAAAACAGAGGAAATAAAGATTATTATTATTTTCTAGCCAACAATTTACAATCATACATTGCTATAAAAGGATTTCCTGCCCCCTCAACATTACGAAGTCTATTCCACCAGCTGTTCATTTATCACTGGGCTATCAAATGTTAGTAACAAAGACTACATTCATTAATCTACACTCATTTGAAATCCATGTTTGCTCATATCTTGATGATCGGCGTCTTAAGAATAAATAAATAAAAACTATTTACCGGTCAACTGTATGCAATCTACATGGTTATATAAGGACATCATTACCCTTCAACATAAGAACAAATTCTATTCTATTTTATTTCGTAGCCTTAAACAGCCGGTGTCATTACTAATAACTAAAGCTTCCGGTAACGACCGCGTCAAGGTGTTATCTAAAATATATACATCACCAAACATTTCGACCATGCTGTGATGTGGCAACCTCAGTAATATTTCTGAGACCTCTGTTATTAATATTAATAATAGATCATATAAATTTACAGTACAAGCTATTTGAAATATTACACTATATAAAAATAAGTATATATAGAGTTTGTTACAACATTTTTGCCTAAGGATATAACAAATATTTGTTAGAACATTGTATTTTGGTTAATACGCCTTGTTTTTAACTAAATGAATCACTGTTTAGATCTGCTAAATAAATCATGTTACATAACTAGTGGCGCAGTGCTGCTACTTGGGGACCAAGTGTTATGGATATTGTAGGCGATAGGTTCTCTTAATACCAACATAGAGTCCGCTCAGTGGTTGCCATTGACCTGGACACTGATATATAAGTTTTGGTGTCCATGTCGAGTGGTAGTCAGGGTCCGGATGTTGTGTAGGGAAGAGAACGGAGTTGTCAGGCTTGTCAGTTAGCTGAAAAGCAGACCAATACTACGTGGTTCGGATTCCATGTAAAGCTGTAAATCGCTTAGTTGTACTGGCTCTTGGGGTTTAATTAATAGTTATTTCTGAGGAACCTCCGATCATAATAAGTAGCAATCACTACACTCATAAAATTCATTCGTCCATTATATTCACTCATATAAATGCTGCAGTATTTTACTCATTTCCTTGTGCACACTGTTGTGTTAATTGACCAAAATATTATCTCAGTACTCATGTAGTTTTATAACATGAAATTTCTCTAACGATACGGCCAATTTACAGGGGTCTAGATTTAAACTGAATAATCCAAATCGGATCAATTGCAACAACGTCATGATTTCGTCTTCTTTTAAGGAAGTAAATTAATTATTAAATCACCATTTATGATATATAAGGAATTTGAAGCGTATTTTCGAAGCCGTTACTGATTTTTCATATTGATTCTTGAAGGGTTCCGGTGAGGACGAGACTTGGAGACTAATACGAGTATTTTGCCTGATTTAGTCACAGTTAGGGCGTTGTAAACATCTTTTAGTTTGATATCAACGATAAAACCCAGTGGTCAATGATTATTCTTGACTAACTCTAAGTTTACTGAGAATCTATATTTTCCTGTGTCAACCGCGTTTAAGTGTTATCTACAGTACATTATTTATAAGATAACCAAACGTTTCGACCATGATGTGATGTGGCATCCTCAGTGGTATCTCTGAGACTGTCATTTCTAGTTGTTATTACACGTTTAAGCATAAGATGTAAGATTGTGTTTAACTTGAGGAAAGTTAATAGATATAAAAACATAATAAAATTATCTATTTGTAAAAACAACCAACTGAAAATTGTCCTAAATTTCACTAAAATGAATAAATAAAATGTCCAGTAGCCTGACTGAGCGATTCTCGCCTCTGAAGCTTGTTGTTTCGGGTGAGATTTCGGGGCGGGAGGGTTGAAATTTGCATGTCAAGTCAACCCAGCACTTTGAGGGAATGGAGAAACTACGACTACAGTAGCGAATTCCGGTGGCGTTTTGAACTAATGATGTCGGAACCCCATGTACTTACTGACCACACATCCCCGAGTACGCCCAGCACGTGCGCTCTTTTTGTTTGAAATGTTGTGGATTATAAATAAAATGGTCATCCTTATATTACTCATAACAATATTTTAATATACTTTATTATAATTGAACATGATTTCACGCATTGAATCAATAGAAATAATCTCAAAATATTGATCATTTTATGGTTAATTATTGTGGCGAAACAAATAAATTAATAAACTAGAGAAATTGACAAAGAATATGATATAAAATGATACATTAAAATAAGTAGAATAGAAAAAATGACCGAGTAGAATTGAAAACATTTTTTCCGATCATGTTATATCACGTGATATTCAGGGACATTGCCCTAGCATGTTAGATTACATTTTAGCTGTGCATTTTAAATATTAACCCAGACATGACGTTAAAATTACTCTATGACAACGTCGTTATGCAATGTACTAACAAAAATGTCTGCACGAACTATAAAACTATTCTTGTTTAATATACAGTACGGATGTCGAGAAGTTATTTAAAACTGGTTTGAACTAGTTTAACTGTAATTAGCGAGCAAATTAAAAAGAACACTGCGAAGATTAAACGTTTCCTCAGTTTTGGCATCATCTGGTCACAGAGTAATTGAAAAACTTCTCAACTGTTATGTTTAATAAGACAACTTATTTTCGTGTAGTGATAAAATGCTACTGCTTAAAAGGGGTATTAACAATATAATTTTAATTGCTACTAAAACATAATAATTATTATAATTAATTAGTCTAAATAAACGATACAGACTTGATTCAATCAAAACATTTTTGTCTTTCTATAAACTTTTCTTGAAACTATTTTAGTGTATTCGTTAGGAATTAAATTGGTAATTTACTTGGAAAATCTCCTTCTCGCATTGAAGGAAAGAAAATATACATTCTTTGGTAAACATGCATAGTAAATCTGATTAATTATACAAACTATTAATTTATGAATATATATAATAAAACAAGAAATATTCTAGAAAGCTGAATTTAAATACTGGAGGTGCCTGTTCATTCCTTATGACGTTGATCGAAGAGATACAGTCAAATATGAGGAGTGAATGAGTATAGATGTAAGTCATCTTGACTGTTCCTTAGAACAATCTATTTATTAGTATCCCAATAGCTATGGAAACTAAGAGACCTACATATATATATATATATATATATATATATATATATATATATATATATATATATATATATATATATGTCGAATCCGAACCACGTAGTATTGGTATGAGTATCAGGCTAACTGACAAGCCTGATACTCAGTTATCTCTCCTACACTATTTTCTACATCTGGACCTGACTTTCTAGAAGTGTCCATGTCGATGTCAACCATTGAGCGGACACTGTATCAGAATTAAGAGGCCGAGTATACAACATATCACATTATTTTATTTGAAACTTCATTGCCAGTTCACATGGGCCTGAAGGCCTGTGCGTGAACTTTATTCAACGAGTAAAGTACCGACCGTTGGCTTAGTGGGGATTCGAACCTTGGACCTTGCCTTCCGCAGTCCACTTAGCCACTAAGCCGACAAGCATACATCACTTACAATCTTCACAATACATTGGGTTATAGCACTGAGCCACTAATGCTGTCTCATTAAATTTGCCATAGGAGCTTTGAACGTTGTTCACGAACAAAGTTTAAATTCCATGCTATAAAACGGCACTTGTATAGATAAAAAAGAAATAGAAAAATACATTATTTTAGCGTAGCTTATGTACTGCCAAGGAATTCTTCTACACTGGTTGTGTAGGTATCATATAAATAGGTATCATGTTAGGAGAAAAGCCTTTCACAGAGAAACATTTTCATATGTTCCATTTCTTTCACCTGGGAACAATATAAAAACATCAATTCACAATTGCACTTAGTTTAATAAGTATCGGCGTTTCGTTCTATTTTTACTTATTTTTTTGTATTCAACCAGTCGATTACTTGAATATGAAAAATATAAATAATAATAACAACTATATTATATGGTTATACTTAAATTATTTTGCAAGTTTACTCGTTTAAAGTATATATATGGGTCTTTTAAAATTACATATATCATAGGCCTTTGTTGTAAGGCCCTATGATCTTACACTCACACTTGTGATATTGTTGCAAGACATATCGTATCAAAGGCTTCAAAGAAGAAACGTGGCCAAGGGTTTATTTGATCAGAATAGGATTCTCCGTTTATCTTCCTCTTGTAAAAGCTTTTCTTTTATGGCACTATTTAAAACAGAAGCGAATTAAACATACTTAGTGACATTTTCCAAATATATACTAGATACAGTGTTTGAAAAACGTCTGCAATAAATTTATTAATTTCAAAACAATTGAAAGAAATGTAATGAAACTTTACAGTTATGTACATGTCCCTATATACCAAACATTTATACATATTTTACTTGCTTTGTGCATAACCAGGGATGGCCCATGAAGTAAGTCATAAAAATTTTAAAAGTAAGCCTACTTCTAGTTATACCTCATTTTAAAGGCCTTTGTCTGTAAAACACGAGTGCAAACCTGAGGTCAAAAGAATGCACCCAGTCAGAAAATATAGCCTCTCAAACAATTTAATGTCATATAACTAACACTGCTTAAGATAAGATAGTAAGATAGTTATTATCTATTGCTGCGTAGAGCGATAATTTATCTAACCGAATATGTGAGATTAAATTTCACAAAAAATAAGTAACAAATTATTATAATAATATTCTTAGATTATTTTAGGTAAACATTCTGTCAAAAGTGTTTTAATACAGTTTCCTTATTTTTATCTTAGTTAAATAGCATAGCTATTTTAATAACACAGTCGTTTGTTACGATTGTTAACAATCAACAACATAATTAGCAACAGAGACCTGAAACTGTTAAATAAATAGCCGTATAACAGAGAGGAATTAGTAATATGACATTCAATTATTTGAATCACTGTGTTTTGTGAATGGGTCATCCTTTTTACCTCAGGTTTGCACTTTTGTATTGAACAAAAAATACCTTTAAAATGAGGTATAACTCGAGATGGCTTACATTTAACATTTTTAGGACTTCCTTCATGGGCCATCACCAGGCTATGCAAAAAAACAAGTAAAAAATGTCTAAATGTTTGGTATAGGACGTGTACATAACTGCAAAAATTCATTACATTTCTTTGAATAGTTTTGAAATTAATAAATATATTCCAGACTTTTGCCCAACCCTATACATGCTCTATTATATTAGGGGCTTTAATAATGATGATAAAGGCTATAGTAATGATGATAGTAAAACTATCACCAGAGACTTGTTAATGAAGACCAATTAAACATAATAATTTTAAAAGCTCTAATTAACATGATAGTAGTGGTAGAGCATACCCTTTAATAAGCAGTGGTATTTTGACAAAATATGTATTCAGAAACGTTTCAAAATATTTTCATACATCAATCTTAATTGTATTAAAGTACATAAATTGCTTAGTTAAATCAAAATCACGATAGTCTTGGCATATTCTATCTAAAAAGCTATTAATCCCTGCGCCAAAACTTATATTGTCTTAGTGCACAATGTTAACAATTTCTGAATGTTGAGTATTCTGTGGAGGGGGGAGACATATCTTCTGCTAAAAATTTTGCGACGGTTGTCTTATTGTGTATTAAAATTTTATGGAGGTGTTATATCATGAATTGAGAATACTGTGGAGGTGGTGTGATATCGTGTTCTTGACCTATTATATCCATAAAATTGTTATCCCTGAATCAGAAGTTTAAATGTATTGACACACGAATCTGAAAATCTTAATTCTTTCAAAAATATCCAACCTTTCACTTAATCTAAAATAAAATAAAAAATAATTATCAAAAGTCAATTTCAGTTTATTCATGCTAATTTTACTGAACATAGATTTTTTACAAGCTAAAAAACGTTACTTAGAATGGTAGACAAGAGTGGCAAGAAAAGTAGAATTGTTTTATCATGGTTCTGATCACAGTGTCTTGAATATGGAAATAACATGCACGAACAACAAGAGTTAACCTCATAGGTGTTGGTTTAGTTCGATGATGGCAGGATCGAAAGGGGTTTAGGGGAGAAACTTGGGAAATGTTGTTACAAGGCTTGGAAATACAGGGTTGATAAGTTTGAGAAGAGTCGGAAACGTGAGGGTTGAATCAACAATAACAACGATTGAAAGAAGAGGGGCGATAGCCTATATGAGAATGGTTGGTTGAAGAGGGCTGATAGATTTGATGAGAAAGGTTGTTTGGAGAAGGATGTTAGCTTTGATAAGAAGGGTTGTTTGGAGAGAGCTGATAGCTTTGATTAGAAAGGGAGACTGGAGAGGGGTAATAGCTTTGATGAGACGGGTTGGTTGGAGAGGGGTGATAGCTTTGATGAGACGGGTTGGTTGGAGAGGGGTGATAGCTTTGATGAGACGGGTTGGTTGGAGAGGGGTGATAGCTTTGATGAGACGGGTTGGTTGGAGAGAGCTGATAGCTTTGATTAGAAAGGGTTGTTTGGAGAGAGCTGATAGCTTTGATTAGAAAGGGAGACTGGAGAGGGGTAATAGCTTTGATGAGACGGGTTGGTTGGAGAGGGGTGATAGCTTTGATGAGAAGGGTTGTTTGGAGAGAGCTGATAGCTTTGATTAGAAAGGGAGACTGGAGAGGGGTAATAGCTTTGATGAGACGGGTTGGTTGGAGAGGGGTGATAGCTTTGATGAGACGGGTTGGTTGGAGAGGGGTGATAGCTTTGATGAGACGGGTTGGTTGGAGAGGGGTGATAGCTTTGATGAGACGGGTTGGTTGGAGAGGGGTGATAGCATTGATGATAACCACCGGCTGTTCATTTGTCATTGGGCTATTAATTAATGACACTTTCTAAGGAATAGTCGGCCTTAGTTTGTAACAATGACTACATTCGCTCATATACACTCATCACACTCATTCGAAATCCATATTCGCCCATATCTTGACGATCGGCGTCTTATGAATAAATAAATAAATAAAATAAATAAATAAAATAGATGAATAGGGTTGGTTGTATAGGACTGATAGCTTTGATGAGAAGGGTTTATTGGAGAGGAATGTTAGCTTTGATGAGTTAGGTTGGTCGGAGAGGGCTAGTAACTGATGAGTAAAGTTGATTGGAGAGAACTGTTAGCTTTGATTAGAAGTGTTATTTGGAGAGGGTTGTTAGCTTTGATGAGTAAGGTTGGTTGGAGAGGGCTAATAGCTTTGATGAGTAGGGTTGGTTGAAGAGAGGTGATAGCTTTGATGGGAAAATATAGAAGGAATCGGGTTGAATATTCGATGGTAGGGTTTGAACGGAGTGGGGTGATGATGATAGCTTTGATGAGAGGAATGGAAGGGAGACATTAGATAGATTAGAAGAATTGGTTGGGAGAGTATTTGGAAACTTTGATGACAGAGGTTTGTAGTGAAACATTTGAGAGCGTTGAATACAATATTACAAAAAGAAAGCTATATAAGCTGAAATTATCTATTCAATTGCCTATGCTTTTTCAGCTTAAATGTTTGTACGCAGATGACTAAAACAAAATGCCGATAAAACATGTCCGGAATATTCCATTATTTGATATATTTAGAGTTAGAAAACTTATTGCTGAGAACAGAAAAATGAACAAGATGAACAAAGAAAAATGAGAAAGTGTGATGATTGAATAAATTGTTTGAATAAACATTTATTCTCTAAAGTTTAAATGTTCTATAGGAAATATTGAATCAAGTTAAGGGCTAGAGAAGCTTCACCCATACTTTGAACTTAATGGGATAGTGGGAATTAAATAATTTCAGTTCAGTTTAAACCAGTTTTGAACTCAACAAAGGCAAAGTTAAATATCAATAAAAATGTATGATATATAATTTGATCAATTATATATTAAAAACTGTTTAAAGAAAAATTAACGTTTAAAGTTGTATCATTAACATTTCTTACTCTGTGATATCCTATAAATATTACATTCAAACAATCACATGTTCTCCAAATATCTCTACTGCCGTTCGTGACAGCCGTCACTACGGACTAGATACACGAGTCAATATTACCTTTGTTATGGGCGGATTTATAACTTTCTTCCCACATGATTATTTCATTTAAGATCGCACTAAAATGTAAATTGTCCGTATCAAAATAACATTGTTTTATAAGCACAATTTTAATGTTTCATCAAAATTCTAAATATATGAAATATTTTCTTAGACTACTTTAAAAGATTGTAGCGTTCTCTCTTTAAGTACACATATTATGTGTACATCCCACATTTTATAAGTAAAACTTGTAAAAAACATTGCTACATGATGAATAAACAAGTTTCATTGCGTACTTTAGGAGTTTCAGTAGAACCACCAAAGTGGTTTGGTGGGAGGAGGATGTCATAGTTGACATTTTCTTGATCAACAGTGAACCTCGTCCAGACATACGTCAGATTGTTGAATAATTGTCGTATCCCCTCCCTCTTTTCCAGCTCCTCATAAAATAGACGAGCCAAAGATTCGCTCACCCACAGATAGCCTAAAAATTTATTTTGTAATCTCCATGTATTTTCTTCTGCTCTAGGCCTGCTGTCACCCTGGAGCCTTCTTTCTCCAGGACCAAGCTTCCCTGTTTGACTCTAGCCATATCCTCATCCAATCCTATCTTAGGCTGAAAAGACTCTGGTTGACTACAACAGCCGCAGCTTCCTGGATGCACCTTCACGAATCGTCTGAACTGCGAGTGAAGGAGTACGCTGGGTAGACTTGGTGATTCATGTACCACCCATCCACCCCCCCCCCGTTAATATGCATGTGGGTGGATGGGCAGGTACATGAACAATATGTTAAAGGAACAGTAGGTACAGTCAGATAGGAAAATCCTACCGGAAAACAAAAAAATATTTACGTTTTGATCGCTAATTTTAGTAATATAACTTACAGAATCAAATAGTTATATTTAGACGTTTTAATAGCAGTAGATTTTAATTCATAAGAAGGTTGTCCACATAAAAATTAGCTTCTAGATTTATGAAAAAATAATTGTCATGCTTCATGTAGTTTATACAACGTTATATAGTAAACTAAAAATAAAATCTTCCTCCAAGGAAGTTAATTGTGTTTGGAAACTGCTTGACATTGTTAAATTACATATTTTAATGAGTTTCAAGTTAAATTGTTTCAATAAGTATAGGTTTATAAAGTGGTTTAGTCCACAAACCTATTCAGTCCACACAAAAAATCTATTTGTACTTATCACTATCCCTATTCAACCTATTCAAATATTGTGAGGTTACAATAACTTTCATATATTTTTGTTGTAGAGATATATAATTGTGTAGTGTGAAGATTTATGTGAAGAAGGTAGAGTGTGAAGATTTATGTGAAGAAGGTAGAGTGTGAAGATGATCCCGTGATGTTGAATATCTTTTGGAAGGTGTACTGTTTTTACAGAGACTCTTAAAGTTGAAATAAGTTTTATTCGCAACTTTTTTGTATTTGACGTGATAGGTGTATTTTAACAAAATACACGTACTTGTAAAACTTTTTAGACGTAAATTAATTTTAGAAGATTGAGTATTACTTTGGGATACATATTTAACGATAAAAACCATCAATGACCACATAGACTGACCTCCCTTGGACCTTTTGGAGCCGGACACGATGGTCGGCGAGGAACCGCTCGTTGATCTCCTCCAGGGCCAAGTCGATGGCGGGGCCGCATCGCTCCAGGTCGAAGGGTGAGTCCAGCCTGGACGCCATGAGCACGCCGACGTTGTAGTAGTTCATTTCGTTGCCCAAGGGGGCGGCGTGGTCGACGACCGATACTACCAGCGCCACCAGCAGAGAGGGTAGTGGCGTCATCCTTCGCGCGGCTCGGGCGGACTGGACCGGCGACGCTAGACCACGGGGGTGTAGGCTGTGGGTGGTGCGGGTGGACGTGCGCGCAGCTCGGACATTGTTGCAGATGCACTCTGAGCCAAAGCCAGGGAAATACGAGAGGGTGAGTTTAAAAGTAGTTCAATTAGTAATTTTGTTGTATCGAAGACGAACAGTAAATATTTCACTACCCTTGAAAAATCAGACGTTAGACGATTGTTAGCTAAAATTGAAACAAAGTTATTTATAAATTCACAGAAATTCTAGAGCTTGCAGTTCAGACGGACTTAGGAAATTGTAAAAAGGGTTGTCTCTCATATAGCTTTCGGTCTATTGTTTATTATTCGACCACTGGGGTTGGGGAGAGAGGTTGCTAACCCTCCCCTTACTCCTATTCAAATATTGCACAATTTAAAACCCCTTGGATTAACATTCACACTTGATAATTTGGTAAAACAGCACTTAGTTGTGTACGTTGACAAATAGATCTTGATGCCGACATAGAGTTTCGTCTAGTTGACATTGACAATGCCGTCACTTGGTCAATTATTTATACCTCTATGAAAAATACAGTTTTATAATCTCATGTACTTTTATTTATAATAAATCATACCAAACTCATATTTGTATCTAAAAATATAAGCAAACAAGCTTGATTGATAGACCTTCAATAGTATTTCAAAATATTAATAACGGATTATTACGAAGTTCATTTTTCAAAACTAATAATTGTGTTAATACGAGAGGGGCTGTGGACATACAAGAACTGCACTGGAATTCATTTCTGCAATATGAATACAATATTATCGTAAACATTTGCTTCCATATATAATTGTTTACCTTTATGTATAATGGAAAATGGGCATTTTTGTGTTAACAAATCATTCAAGCATTTAGAAAGCTAATAGGGTGTTGGGACTTTTGGAACACGTAAAAAAATTGAAAATTCCAGAGGCCACAAATTCTGACTGAGCTTACTTAGAGACTACTTTTCATCATTGTTCCTATTTTGCAAATATATGTTTGATATGTGATGTCATACAATGGCAGTTTTATATTTGAAAATGTTGACTTACTCTTGAACACATTTGTTACTGTGTGTGTGTGTGCGTGAAATTCTTGTAAGTTGATAAAACCTTTCTTTTTAGTTATGTAACGATCTCCAAATGAATTCGTCTATTTGGACGCGTTCAAAACTCATAGAGGCGGGTTTTTTGGGGCACGCTGTACATTACCTTTATATAATAGTTAATTGACGGTTTACAATTATTTATTTGAAAAGCCGACAATTGGTTTGTTGAGCTCTGTATAATCATCTAATATATTGCATCGACGAAGCTTTGTATTAATGAGGAAATAGTTTCAATATTTACATTCGATGTCAAGTTAGATTGCAATTATATCAATAAAACGTCTTTGTTGAATCAAGAACTAATATACTACAGAGTTTGATTAGTTACTAATATCCTTAAATTTAAGTACATTAACAGAAGGGAAAAAAATCCTCTTTAGTCTTTAAAACTTATATTAGGCTTTCTTACATCGATTGATAGTAGATACGCACGTGATATGTTGATATCGACATGTATCGAATAATTCAGACGAAATCGATGATTCGATTTGGTAATTGTTCACGAAAAAGTATGAACACGATGTCTGGTGGCACATATATAAATAATAACTAAACATTTATTTATTTATTTTATCTATTCATAAGACGCCGATCGTCAAGATATGGGCGAATATGGATTTTGATTGAGTGTGATGAGTGTAGATGAGCGAATGTAGTCATTGTTACAAACTAAGGCCGACTATTCCTTAGAAAGTGTCATTAATTAATAGCCCAAAGACAAATGAACAGCCGGTGGTTATCAGCTGATCCTTCTCAAAATGTATTGACTCTGATTGGGATCGAACTGACAACCTTTAGCACATGAAGCTGGGATTGAACCAACTATGCTACCGACCAATTAATTAACATTAATCTAACATACAATTAATTACATTAACATCATCTCTAAAATTTGACCTTGAAAATATATTATAGTTTTGTGGTTAAACTTCAGTTTGTGTTGGGTACTTTTCAGTATATCAAATTGTACACTATTATTTTCATGCTTCATATATTGTTACTTTCATTTTTCAGTGTTATAAAATTTTAAAATGCGTAAAATAGATGTTAATTTAGAACATTATATAAAATGTCTTTAGCCCACAAGAAATTTATGGCAGGTCTAATGTATTTATTGGTTATATTTGCAGAACGAAACAACAGATTGTAGCCATAAAATAACACAGCCGATGAAAAAAGGAGGATTACAGGAGGAGGTCAAATTAAACTTTTAAAAATGCCTCATGTCCTTATACATCTTTTACTTAAACTAAATAAATACAACAACATAACAAAGAGGTTTAAAAGTAATAACAACGCTTGACTACAATAAGTTACTATGTTTATAACAACAAATACAATAAATATGTCTAACATACTAATACACGGGTTAAATATATCATATGTGGGTTAGCATTATTTAATATCATTTGGTAAGGGTGAACATTTCAGTTGCAACAAATGTGTAAGATATTAGTCTTCTATTTACAGCATTAGTACTATAGTAGCCCAGAATTAAAAAAAAACATTCATTTAAAGTTATTGATTTTTTAAAGTATAAATAATCGTAAAATATTGTATAAATCGGTAACTATGAAAGCTGTGAATCTTAAAGTTAGAATATTTATATTAAAAATACCACAAAGATACTTTAAGCTTAACAATGCAAACTAGTACTACTCAATGTGCAATATTTACTAATATGAAAACATATAAGGTTCAATTAGTTGTATGGGTGGGTACTGACCCACACATATACGAACAATGATATTGACTCACCCACCCACACATATAAGCACAGCGGTATTGACTCACCCACGCACACATATACGCACATTAGTATTGACTCACCCACCCACACATATACGCACAGTGGTAGTGACTCACCTACCCACACATATACGCACAGTGGTATTGACCCATCCATCCATATACGCACAGTGGTAATGACTCACCTACCCACACATATACGCACAGTGGTATTGACTCACCCACCCACACATATACGCACAATGATATTGACCCATCCATCCATATACGCACAGTGGCAGTAACTCACACATATACGCACAGTGGTATTGACTCACCCACCCATACATGTACCGTGAAATTGACCCATCCATCCATATACGCTCAGTGGTAGTGACTCACCCACCCACACATATACACACTGTGGTATTGACTCACCCACCCATACATGTACCGTGATATTGACCCATACATCCATATACGCACAGTGGTATTGACTCACCCACCAACACATATACGCACAGCGGCATTGACTCACCAACCCACACATATACGCACAGTGGTATTGACCCATCCAACCATATACGCACAGTGGTATTGACTCACAAACTCACACATATACGCACAGTGGTATTGACCTATCCATCCATATACGCACAGTGGTATTAACTCACCCACCCATACATGTACAGTGATATTGACCCATCCATCCATATACGCACAGTGGTATTGTCTCACCCACCCACACATACATGCACAGTGGTAGTGACTCACCCACCCACACATATACGCACAGTGGTATTGACTCACCCACCCATACATGTACAGTGATATTGACCCATCCATCCATATACGCACAGTGGTATTGACTCACCCACCCACACATATACGCACAGTGGTAGTGACTAACCCACCCACACATATACGCACAGTGGTATTGACTCGCCCACCCATACATGTACAGTGATATTGACCCATCCATTCATATACGCACAGTGGTATTCACTCATCCACCCACACATATACGCACATTGGTATTGACTCACCCACCCACACATATACGCACAGTGGTATTGACCCATCCATCCTTATACGCACAGTGGTAGTGACTCACCCACCCACACATATACGCACAGTGGTATTAACTCACCCATCCATACATGTACAGTGATATTGACCCATCCATCCATATACGTACAGTGGTAGTGACTCACCCACCCACACATATATGCACAGTGGTATTGACTCACCTACTCATACATGTACAGTGATATTGACCCATCCATCCATATACGCACAGTGGTATTGACTCACCCACCCATAATACATGTACAGTGATGTTGACCCATCCATCCATATACGCACAGCGGTATTGACTCACCCACCCATACATGTACAATGATATTGACCCATCCATCAATATACGCACAGTGGTGTTGACTCACCCACCCATAATACATGTAAAATGACATTAACCAATCCATCCATATACGCAGGTATTGACCCACCCATACAATGACAGTGGTATTTACTAAACATCTTATACTCATATGATTTTTTCTGTTAAAGTTGAGTTATAAATACAACATTCTTTGTGAAAACTATGTAACTTCCAAAACAGTTGGCTACCAACCTTTTACCTGTTTATCTACTAAATCTCTGACTCTGGCATTTTTACTTTACTGGCACACAGAGATAACACATACAGCTAACTACATACGTCATATTCACAAACTATGTACAAGTATCATTTTGGCATGCATGATGTTTTGATTTAGATTTATGACACTATCTAAGACATTTTATTAAATATCTACACTAAGTTAATACATATTATCTACATATAAATAAATACGTAACAACTTAAAATAAATAAATATAATATATACACGTTTGTTTTCACAAATAATTTGCCCAAATATTCAGTAGGAGGAGCTGCACGATATGTCTTTAGTTTGATTGACTCACAGTTTGTTAAAAATTACCCCCAAAATCCAAAACCTTACAGAGTTTAGCATTGAATTTCACCACTTAAACCACGAATTTATTCCCAATATCATCCCTTGAATTCTTTAAACATTTACCTAAGTTCCACTTAATAAACTGGACTGTACAACAATAAATGGCTGCTTAAAAGTACCTAGAACTATTTTAAACATAAAAAGATACTATAAAATAAATATGCCCTTGGTATTAAAAAGGACCTATTTTTTTTGGAGGGAGTTAGAATTTGAACAAAAGAATGGGTGAAAGCTGTCAAAATAGTTATGGTAAGATTAATATCAATATAATAAAATGTTTATAAAAGGCCTTCAGAATGATTTATGTAGGAATATTATTTGAAATAATATTTGTCTTAGCGCATTTAACTTTGACGTAATATTTGGAAATTCAAAATGTTCCTTCAGTGTTTATTTTTGTTATTTTTTTTATAAATCAGAGGCCTATCTTCTTTTCAATCCTATTCTGTCCACTCTACATAGACAATTGATCTGTGCGGGGATCTTATTAGACAGAGTAAGGGTGAGAACTAGAAAAGTACAATTTGAATATTACTGATAAAAAAAAAAAAAAAAAACTAACAGTCATGCCCAAAATTTAAAACCACGCTATCTCTAACTCAGGCTAAAAGTCCTGAAAACTTAAACCACTAGGCCACTGTTACTCCACTACAAAGATTTCGAATACTATAAATCACTTATTATAATATGTCTTTTTATTTCAGCATTATATTTTAAATAACCGGGATATTGTTTTTTTTGTTTTGTCTGCTGAAAATTACTTCTTTGAGTAAGGGATTATGCTAAGAAAAAAATTGAAAATGATAAAAGAAGAACAACTATTAAACAGTAAGACAAAATTGACGAAAAAATCACGAACATCTAATAGAAAAACCACAGAGGACGTAACTAAATCTATCAAACAAGTTTAGTTGACTACCCACCTTAGGCACACGTATTTCCAACCCCTAATGCACCGAGTAATTTAGTAGATAAGTACATGTTCATAACCTACGAATCTATCACAAGTCTTACTTTACACTTTATATACATTACGTGTTCATATTTATTTATATAAACTGTCTTTTTAACTTTTTAAAACGGTCCGTAATTTATTGGCACATGTGAATGACTCTTTCACTTCTGTCCATTTACATAAACATATTTTCTGGGACTGTATACAGTTTCTTCGTTTCGTCTTTCTGCTTGTCACCCCTGGTGTAAGTGGGTGTCTTCTTTACAGCTTGAGAAGACCAGGAAGAACGTGTGTTGGGCGTCGTGTATTCTGCCGTTTCTTCTTCTTCATTGTGCTCTTCTCCACTGTAAAACAGCACAGCTGATTAAGTATATATTTTTTTAGTACACATGTTAGTATAAAGCACTAAGCTAAAACATCCCTATGGCACGAATCACTTAAGCTTGAAACACGTCCAGATTTGTTCGCCTTCATTATTAAACTATAGACTTTATGTAAAATGAAGTAAATAATTTAAATTAATGTAAAGTTCATATAAAACTAATAAGTTGACTTCAAAGTAGTTGGAATAAGTAATGGTAATATAATTCATTTAAAAAGAATTTTTGAATGAAATTTAAACTTAATTTAGTAATATAACATGCACTTAAAAGGGTACACACCTGTATATAAATACATTGAAATTAGGTAGTAAAAATAAAATTTACTTCTCGTCACTGATTATTTAAAAGCTTTTTTTAGAAGAGTTCGGCAGATTGTAAAAATTATTAGTTTTACAAAACACATATTTAATGTACCGTGATTTCAAAGATGATGATTTTAGTTCATAGATGTTATCGAAAGTAACTAATAATTGTTTAAAGTTTAAAAAATTCTTCAATTACATTAACTCCTACCTTAAACATGTAAACGTATTTTCATTAACAAAATCAAACGCTAGCTTATATTATGAAATTTATTTTTCACTACACTACTATGAGTTTAGCTGTTTTCGTTATGTGTTTACAACCTGCGAAACATCATATTTTCAATAGCTGTCTATTGTTTACTACCGAAAGTAACATTGTTTACAACCGAAAATTTTCCACAGTCAACAACACCTGTTTTTATTCCGTAGTGTAGTGAAAAGTATCGTTCAAAACTCGAGTGAAAGTGTTTTGTATGTTCTCGACCATTCGAAGTGCTCGACAAGTCTCGCACTTCAAACATATGGTCTCGAACATGCAAAACCCCACTTTCTACTCTTGTTATGAAATATACTATAATTACATAAAGAATGCATTATATTTTAGCAATAAACCCTTGATTAGTTTGATTGTTTTGGTAGTGGGAAGAAATATATTTATGTTTTTTTTTCTTCAGTTATTGGAACTTAAAAAACAATTAAAATAAACTTTATACTAGGAAATCGAATTCATTCAACTGAGAATGAATTTTATTTAAGTGATTGGAAATGGTAATGTCAGTAGGAAAACTCTCTGTAGTGGACTTAATATCTAGCACAGTAAAGGCAGCATGGTTATATCGCCAACACGTGATCCATTCAGAAGGATCCTTAGATTTGCAGCAATTGTCCTGGTAACTACAAGTGGCGGCCAACCAGTCCTACCGCTCTGTCAGCTGGCCTACCAGGACATGGAATGTAGACTAAGGCGAGTCCTTTTACTAAAGTGTCCTGTCACGACCTCATTTAGTAATCTATATTTTCCGTTAGTACTGCTTATTTGTCCCTATTTTCAACCAAACACCTGAGGAAGCTCCGTGTAAGTTCTGGCGAAACCTCTTGGAACGTTGTCTAGTTTCTAAATACCCCTGTGTCAAGGTTAGCGTAGGAAATACTTTTAACTCTTTTAGCTCACCAAAATAGAAGCGTATCTCAAAATATTGCTAACATTTCATAGGGTGATTAACCTAAACTACTACACAATACTAACCAACTACCCAGCAATACAACTCTAAAGTGTAGAAGAAGAGGAGAGGGAGAAAATATTTATCAGAAAACTTCATAGAGAAAAAAAAACAAAATTACTCTTTAATAGAGAGGATATAGAAGAAAATCATATAAAAAGAAAATTACTTAGTGACACGAAAGGAAACATGTAAAAATGCTGAGGCTAAGAAAAAATCACGTTTTTGTCACGTCAAAAGTACAATAAAAATCACAATAATACATAAAAACAAACATTTAAAACAAAAGAAAAATTTAAATTAACCTCACAATAAACAACAATTAATCATCAAGTATACCATTGCTACGCATCTCACTGCGAGCTAACTATAGCGGAAGAAGTAAAAATACTTACGTATACTTGTTCCTATGGGGGAAATGGAAGAGTGACTTAGAACACGACTTATAGAACCTCCAGCACTCCCCGTCCTGCTGACCGCTAGTCTCAGCGTCCACGTACTCCCTCAGAAGGCTGGCGTAGGGAGACTTGCTGGCCCTGCACACATCATAGGGCATGAATAGTGTTCGATTACAGAGCTAATAGAAATAAATCTCAATAAAAAAAAGAACATTAGATAATGGTAATACTGAGTTAAATGATTGTTTTGCTTCACGCATGTTGTTAGACCATTAAAAGTTTTATGTTTTGTATGCTTAAGTACAATGTTGTGTACAGTTAAAAAAAATAAACTAAAAAAGTAAAAAATAAACAATAATAACAATGAAATAAACAACACGGATAAGAGAGTTTCAGGAAGACATGAAGGCATTACAAATTACAGATGGAAACATATACAGAAAGAAAATCAACAATTGGGATTAACTATCAGAGCAAACAGTCAAAGAACATAAACACAAATGATTGGAAGAATGGAAAAGAATGTTGGTGAAAAATTTACTGAAAAATCGTAAGGACATAAACAAAAATTGATTCAACTGCTTATAGTTTTTTTATAAATGAAAATAACAATAATACACAGAAAAAAATAAAAAATTGTTCAAACTCAAATCAATTTTGCTAACTTATGGTGAATTATTACTATAGAAATGAATATAGACGGTTGAAGGAAATATTGTCCTGATTCAACCAGAAACGGAAACACTGACTCACGTGAAGAACAGTTTGACAAACTCTCCTATCAGGCCGTATCTGTGGGCAGGCTGTCCGTGGACCTCACATATGGCCCGCAGGAGACACGCGTGCCCGTCCATCCCGAAACTCTCCAGGAACTCTTCCACCACCGTGTACAGAATGGCTCTGGAATACACAACAATAACGTGAAGTATTGTTAAGAAAGTCAAGCGAAGAAGGTTATCCAAAAATTGGCAAAACAGTTTGAAAGGTATTTGTTGTTGTTGGATTGTTTGTGATTGTTAATTTGTTGGATATTTCCTAATTTACCAACAAATTATATATAAACACATATAGGACACACAACGTTTCGATCTTTAGCGCCTTGAACAAGATTTTGTCTAATTTGTTGAACAAAAGCAATTTTTTTGTGTTTTTGATTATATTTTGTCATGTTTGTGAATGCTTTTAAATAGTTAGGAAGAAGACTTGACTTAAAATAAGTATTAAAGTCTTGTAAAGATTAAAGACTATTTATATAGTTTGAGTCACAGTAAAAATATAGTTTCGATTGAAATGTATGATAACATAGCAAATAACACCTGAAGATAATAGTTTTTATTTCGACCTGAATATAGTGTACTTTTTTAATCGCTTTAAATATTTAAAATCTCCACAAATCATTGGAAAAAACGTTATACGAAGAGGAAGAAAAATCAATTTACTTTGCTTGGGAGTCTTTTTGAGCTCACAACGGAAGGCATTAGCAAATTGTTTTCCTTAAAGTATATACTATTGAAGTAACATATATAGATGTTCTTTCAGGCTGCAGCTTGAAATATAGGCCTATGCACTGTAATTGGTCGGTAGCGGAGTTGATTAAATCCCAGCTTCATGTGCTAAAGGTTCTCAGTTCGATCCCAATCAGAGTCATAATACATTTTGAGAAGGATTAGCTGATAACCACCGACTGTTCATTTGTCATTGGGCTATTAATTAATGACACTTTCTAAGGTATAGTCGGCCTTAGTTTGTAACAATGACTACATTCGCTCATCTACACTCATGACACTCATTCGAAATCCTTATTCGCCCATATCTTGGCGATCGGCGTCTTCCAATCTCCTGTGCCAGCATTTGTGGAATCGCTAACTTACGCACTTTATTATATACTATTAATTAATTACATTGATTTTAACCTACTTAATGTTTTGTGCTTCAAATGGATCAATGCTAAATTTATGTAGATTTTAAATAAAAACCTATTCTATTGAAAAGATAATTAATAAAAAAATGCATCTCAACAGTTAGAAATAATTCTATTCTGGTCGATTTACAAAAGATAAACTATTTTGGCCATACCATCGCAACTTGTTACATTTATGGCATATCACTTGTGTGGTTGAAAACATCTTCAGAAAAGAACATCATCACGTTTTTAAATGTGTCTACATCTTAAAAACTCACCTTTCGCCACCATGGAACGCGTCGAAGGGGGGCTTCTCCGGTGGTGCCGAACGACGACCCCTGGATCTCCGGTGGTTTAGTAACTGAGCTATGTAGTCCGCCAAGAGGCGGCCGGCAGACCGTCCCATACTACGGGCGAACAGGGGTGGCAGCACCCCGTACGGGTTCTGGTTGTCCGTCAGGCCCAGTGCGTCGAACACGACTGAAACAAAGTTGTTACACTCAATTATATGAAATGAAATAAACACGTTGAAGAAAAACAGAGGAAAAACTGTAGAGAATTGTATTTAAAAATGAACCAATCGACAATCAATTATTATAATAAGTAATACGATTATTTTTGGTGGAAAATCAATTATTATAATAATTAATACGATTATAAGATGGTTCAAAAATACATTTTACGAATATATCATCATAAAACAGAATTTCTACCTAAAAATATTGTATCAATAAAATAATAGGAATACTATCAGTAAATAAATTTATTGTTCGCATAAAGCAATGTATTTATGTCGGTTCTATGGATAGTGCATCTAAACCAAGCTTAATCAATAAAAAATGTACATTAAAATCACTAAAGTCTCATTACAATTTGCGAATTGTAATTATAAAATTACAAAATCTATTGAAATAAAGTGCAGCTACATTTTAGCTATGTAATTCTCCAAGTTAATAGTTTTATGATGCAACTAAACAGGGTTTATAGAACTTTTCTAAAAAGAATCTTCAGTTATCAATTCACATAGGCCTTAAGGCAAATGCGTGGAATCTATTCAATGAGCGAGTTACCTATCGTAGCATAGTTTGGGATTCGATCCCACTGAGCCTTCACGCCGGTAGTTTTGTACAAGATAAATCAGTAGATTTATTTGTACTGAAATTTGAGCTGAATTTGTGTATAAATTTAAATCTTTTGATGAAGTAGTGTTTTTTCTTTTGTTACAACAGCCCTATATTGAAATTTTGTTATTGAACTGTTAATGATGGATTTTTACCCAGTATTGGATTCTACAAATACTTTTAAAATAAGGTATCAAAACGCAATATTCTTTGTTTATAATTGTGTGATAATAATGAGGCAGTACCAGACACGTAATTTTGTTCATAATTTAGTTGTCTTTGGCACTGTTGTAAGCCATTATGCCTTTAATTGGAATCATGATCAACGAAATTAAAAATATCAAAATAAGAGATATAAAATAATAAATTTCATCAACAATTTCCTCTCTTCGTGTTTGATGTGCATTCTCCTCATCAACAAACCAACGCAGGAAAGATTTTAATTAACCAGGAGGAAGTTTATAAACATTCTTTAATATTCAGATACCTATTGAATTATCAGATTTAGAATGAAAGTATTATAGTGTTATTATTATTAAGCATAGACATTTTATTTTTATTTATTACTACAACAAATATACGAGAACTAATTTTGAATTAGACAAAATTAAAAATGTAACCGTAGAAAATGTATAGTATAATTTTACTTTCTCCCAAATGCGTTAGCATAGAGAAAGTATTGCGATCTTCAAAACCAAAAATCTTTTACAAGTTGATCCATTTTAGGGTCCCCTGAGTCCAAAAAAGTGGGGTTTTCGAAATAATATTTTGTTGTCTGTCTGTTTGTGTCTGTCTGTGTGTATATGCAGTTCACTGGAGACCAAACGGATGGATACATTTTTTTAAAGTTTGGTATGCAGGTATGGTTTAGCCAATATCTCTAGACCATTTTTTTCACTTTTTGGAAATTTTATTTTTATGGGAAAACACTTACAAAAATAGAATTTCATCTAAAGCGGCTCTAACTAAAGTTTTAGAACATATGTGAATTACAATTTTAAATATTTTAGTAAAAACCACATGTTTCTAACTTGACTTGTTTTTTAGTTATGGTGAAAAACATATTTGGGAATCAAACTGGTAATTTTCAAAGTTTTGATTTTTTAGTGTTTAATATGGGGGAAAGTTTGTGCCAATTATTTGGAACCATTTATTGAACTTTATTGATGTATAAAATAGGATTTGCCAGAGTTTGGTAGAAAGATATCTGTGAAAGTTACAATTAAGTTTTCATACTTATTAAAAGTGGTTGGGGGTTGTATTTGATTTTTCTTATAAAAGTACTGAAGTTTGAGGTTATATTTAATGCAATATTGCATCTGAGGCATTTTGTTTTTCCTTTAGTTTTACCACATGGTTACCGTACGTTTTTATCTCATATGGTTGTGTGGTCTTTTATATTTGTTTGTTGTTATTTGCTTAATGTTTAGAATTTCGTTTCTCTTAGCATTTACAACGGGATTTTTTCTCATTTTACGTTCTCTTGATTGTTTTGTTGTGTGTTATTTTATATTTATTTGACGACGTTGTCTTATATGAGATGTTTTCTCACTCACTGGTGAAGGGCAAGCTGATGGACATGTTGGCGAGGAAGCCAGTGGGCGTGTACCGTACGAAGGGTAGTGCTAGAGAAGGGGTGATGGTCAGTGAGGTGCCTGGGGGTAAGGCCAGCCGCCCATCCGTCGTCAACCAGATGAACCTCTTCCTCCGGTCGTGGGCCTGCGAGGGGTCAGGACTGGTGTAGGGCATCAACAGTGCGGAAAGGAGGATCACCAGCCACAGCTGGGCCGACCGGAGCTCCATCCCTGCACCCTGCAACCCCAAAGTGAAGTCAATAAGACATGTAATTGTATTCATATAACATTACTGTTCATAGAATAATAATAGGATTGGTTGGAGAGTTTGTCATAGGGCGAAATAAAAAAGAACCGGAACAACGTGGTCCAGTGAAAAAAGTGAGCTGATTCATAAAACACGTCGGCACAAGGAAAAACTAACAAAACAATATTGATTGTACGTCACATGCTGAATATCGTATGACATATTATGGATAGCTCTATCATATATTTAACTCATGTATCATTAAGGAGGGCAAATGTTTTACATTATATGATTTATTTTCTAATTTGCTTAGGGGTGGATGTTTTGTTAGTTGTAAAATTAATCTACAATGGTGTAGGAAAAAAAGTGACAAGAGTATTAGAAAATTATATAATTCATAAACTCTTAAAAATTAAATTTTGTAAATTGTTCATACACAAGATCGGACATTAATTTTAAGTAACAATTAAAAAAAATATAATGCTCAATCAAGAGTGTAGTTTGCGTTTTTGGAATTAGGATTTGTTTCTATGTCAGTTTCATTGTTCATACAGTTGGAATTGAATAAAATAATTGTCAAATTGGACTATAACTATAATCATACAACAAATCTTCATGAACAAGTATAAAAAAGTTAATTAAAAATAATATAAATCTTTAATGAATTTCTATCGTAGGTTATGTACTTTTTCTTATAAAATTCCTCTAGTGGGTATAACAGCTTGGTGATTATAAAACATTTAAGATTTTCCAAGAAATTTTTGATATATGTCCGCTTTAAATATTTATAGTATGTACACTGTACAGCCTGTAAAATCAGGTTTCCTCTAAGTTCCTCTAAGCTGTCTCTCTTAGTTAGTATTAGATTTCGAATATAGTATTAAGTTTATTGATAGATTGAACTGTGCAGTAACCAGTCTGTTAGCCAACGTTTCACTGTCCGCTTGATTTAACCCAGTCATCTGGGGACAAAGTGTTTTGGAGATTGTAGGCTATACTTGGTCCTCTTAATACCGACATGGTGTCCACTGAATGGTTGCTATCGACGTGGGTACTGCTAGACATGTTTGGGGTGTCCATTCTGAGTGGTAATCAGGATCCGGATGTTGTTTAAGGAAGTATCAGGCTTGTTAGTTAGCTGAAAATCATACCAATACTACGATGTTCGGATTCCACCTACAGCTGCAGGTCTCTTCGTTAACCTGGCTCTAAGGTTATTAAGGTTAAAATGGCTCTATCTAAGGAACAGTCAACCTTAACAATCACTATACTAGTTCATCTATACTCACACTCATTCGACCCTCATATTCGCCCATATCTCAACGATCGGCGTATTGGTATTGAAAAATAAATAACAATAATATGACACTTTATAATTTTATCCACTGTTAAGTTACTATTTGCGATTCTAATTGCGATTCTAGACAATAGGAAGTTGTGTTTTACTTAGACATGAATTCTTTGTCCGGAGACATGACGACTGTCGCTGTTTACCGGCAGAGCTTGTACTGCACGTGTCTGATTTCCATGTAAACTACTTGTTTGCGACATCTACGCTCCATCATGTTTTGCCTTTGATCCCGACCTTGACGCGTGACGGAAATAAAAAATACTACACTCTAGTTGTTGTTCCGTTCTCTGGACGATACACAGAGGTATATTTTGATTGAATAAAACTGTCGGTTTGATTCCCAACGAAAGTAGTTATAAAACGTTGAAACGTTTAGTTGTAAGCTTTAATACATGCAACGTTGCGCATACATGCTCAATATGTCTTATTTAGACAACAATTAGTACAATTGTCAGATCGTTCCAATGTTTAATATTGTTACTATTCGAATTTCATATGCTGACACAAATCGTGCATATTTTAAGACAAATAAGAATGGTTGCTTGCGTGTAGGATGTATACGGATGACCTGTGTAGTCTTGTTACTAACTGAGTTGAACTTATCTCAGAAAAGGATCACTTATTATCAGCCCAATAGCCAAAATTGGAACCTTCTGATTTACGTGGAATCCGAACCACGAAGTATTGGTATGATTTTCAGCTCATTGCGAAGGCCGATATTAATTTTTCTTCTGTACACAACATCCGGACACTGACTACCACCCTACACGGATATCCTAGACTTTTATGGTAGTGTCCTCGTCGATGGCAACCATTCAGAGGAGAGCATAGAACATTTCGCCTACATATACTTCTCAACATTTCGTAACCCGGGAAGCTAGATTACTGCAATGCAATTTCATTTCACGTACTCACATTCCTTTTAATAAAGCTGATTAAAGCTTGAAGATGAAGTATTAACTCCAAAACATCTAATAACAACTCATCAACATTGCATATGTTTGTCTGGTATTGTATAAATGTATGACTAATCTTAAGGTTCCAAGGCTACGTACAATGAATTTACTGTCTTATTTGTTTTAGAGTTAAAGTGTTTAAATGTTTCAACATGAGACAAAATGTCACTAATCAACTTCTATATTTACTATAAAATTGCCGTTTCATTTAGTGCTACCACGCTCTAAAACCCCGTTCTATCATGACGGTCATGATGATGCTGTTATTTGTGTTACCCTTGAAATTCACCCGGGCATAAACAGAATTGTACCTAATTTTGTTAGCTTTTTAGTTGTAATAGGTTCTGCAGATGAAAGTAGATTAAAAAGCGTTGATTTAATGTAAAATGTTTATGTCTACGGCTACCAAGAGGATTCTACATAAAAACATAGCAAAACCTCAATCACAATTATCGTAATGTATGATCAAAGAATTACGTTCTCATTTTTCACAAAATCTCCGGAACCACTGAACGGATTTTGGTGTCATTTGGAGGGAAGTTAGCTTTAGTGTCATAGAGAAGCACTCAGGAAGGATTTATCGAAATTACATTCCTAAGGGGTATAAAAAGCCCCTTCACATTTTACTTTTTCTATAAGCTTAAGATTGGTGTTAATATCTGATAGAAAAAAAGATAAAAACACACAAACATGAAACAAAAGCATAGCTAATTTGCTTTTTTATAGAATTTTTAAGTTAATTTCTACTAATTCTGAAATAGTTATATTTCTTTGCATCTCCCTAAAGTAGACTTACAGCGTTTTCTAGACCATGAAACTTTGTTATCTAGAAGAACGGCAGTAGGCTGAGCTTTTATGTTGATGTGATGGTTTGAATAGATCCACAGAGGGAGGGGTAAGCAAGTGTAGTTAACCACCCATTAACGAAGCAAGGGCTGTCGTCAGCTAGTAATATTGTAAAATAAAGTTCAACATTTTTCAGTTTATGAATTAGCATACTTAGTGTGGGTGAACACTTTAAACAAGGAAATCATTAATTAATACTAGTTAAAGGCGTTATGGTTTACTAATCTATTTGATAACCACACTCGCCTTACTCAGACCAGAGAAAAACCAAAGGGACTCGACAATTTTTTTGACGCTGTGAAGTTGGATGTGTCAAAACCCATCACACTAGTCAAGGGTCCCTATAACAATACTGTATAACCAATGGAGCGCCGTGACATCTTGTGGGTAGGCAAAATGAATGGTGCACCTCGATTGCGTTCACTAATGGCAGGCACTCTCCACCACCCCAGACATACTGTAGGTCTCCTTTACGGTGATCTAGGTGGTCTAACGACCCACCCTGCTCTGATCCATACTTAAACTGACCACTTAACCTACAAATACAACTCATTATCGAACAAACGTGGCTGACTGTGAACATGACCTACTCCGATGAAGTATTAGGTCAGCCACGAACCCAAACCCCCTCCAAGTGAGAACCATGTTGACATAACATACGACTGATATATCTGTACATTGGTTCATTACACCTATGTAACAAATTAAAGGCAACCTACCTTTATAAAAAGTTAGGCTTCTAAAAACAAACGGCTCAAGGTTTAATTTAGAGTATTACAAAATTAAATATTTTATCATTATTTTATTACATATATGCCATGTTTAGCACTTTATATTTTATGGCTTTCTCCTTAGAATGCTGTTGATAGAAGTATCATTCTAGTAGTATGCTGCATCCTTGCATGGGAGAAACTTTGATCATCTACAAAAAAACCCACCCGACTAACAAATTCCATTCATATTCACTGATTATATCACGAGAAACGACACCAAACTTACTCGATTTTTGATCGAACACTCATGGGATCATATTTTGTTCTTGGACGTGAAAATACTCAGCCTTGATAGTCGTTATATGGTTACAAAACGTTTGATGGTAAGTTAGTATTTTAGTGCTTCGGATCAGACCAACACTGCGTGGTTCGGAATCCACGTAAAGCTATAGGTCCCTTAGCTACCTTGGCTGTTCGGCTATTAATAAATGGCTCTTTCTGAGGAACAGTCAAACTCAGTTAGTAACCAGACTACGCAGGTCATCCACACTCACCCTACACTCACGTAACCATTCTTCTTTTTCACAAAATTCACTAAATTTAAGAATATTTAGCAAGTTGATGTTAAAAACAAGTTTTTAAGTTGAAGCAAAGTTCAAAACTACACAATTTCATATAAAGTTAATATACTTGTATTCATATACAACAGCGCAAATCATACACATAAATTCTCTTTAGAAATCTGTTAGTTATTTTTAAATTATCAATTATTTAACTAGCATACAGTTTGAAAAAAAAGGAAAATGATATAGTCTTAACCTGAGAAAGAATTTTAAAATATTTTGTAGCGTTAATGCATAAAAATAAAATGACTCAACCAACATCGAAACTGGGTCGAAAGCCTAACATTCCCACGTTTAATTTACATTTTTTGTATCATCAACATACATAAGATAATGACATTCCAAAAGTGGACTCGAACGTGTAATAAGGAAATAAAAAAGTATGTCAGTGAGGACCTCCATTACGACGACCAATGAGGTCTGAACTGTTATCACACACGCCATCAAATATATATTTAGAGAGATTTGCCACAAACTAGATTGATTGCAAGGACCGTCTCGCTTCTGGAGCAGACGCTAATTATATGGATAATGGACTCCACTCCCGGCTTCAAATTACAATGATTGATGGATAAGCAGGTTAAATATGTGTTGTTAATGCAGCTCAGTCGGTCGCCAACGCTCTGATATAACGGTCGGAGCCGGTTTATCGAGGCGTCAGGGGGAATCCCCCGAACAACCGCGCGGTTTAGCGAGATTGCATATTGAATGTAATGCCTGTAATGGAGTATCACCGTCCGGAAGTTCCGCTCACGTAGTCTCTGCTGCTGTGCAAAAACGTTCGCGAATTGGGACGATATCTCGGGATGATTTCGCCTTCCTAGAAACTCTGATGAGTGGGAGGGGATGATTGTAGTAGATTGGTAGACAGGGTAAATTTACCTGACCTCAATACCCTCAAACCACTTTAATGTGTAGTAATGTGTAGTATTTTACACAAACAGTGACAGTGATCATTGCGGGGTCCTTGTGGTTGAGTATACCTCAACATTAATTTGGTTGTACATATATTCGGTCATGTGTGTGGACATCTAAGGATACACATCGGTTTGATCTAGAACAGGAAGAATTTTACAGGGAGGCTTAATGATATGAATTATTGTTAGGCCCTACATTAATGATATGAATTATTGTTAGGCCCTACATTAACATTAATTATGTTTGTAATCGTAAGATTTAACTACTTCAAAGCGCATGCATAGTTACATATAATATCTGGCTGTATTTTTTTCAAAGAGACAACTAAAATATTTAAAAATCGATTCTCCCATTCAATCAGTGTTTGTTGAACATCAGGGCCAACATGTCATATATGTTGTAATAGACTTCTTCAGACCAAATCATTTGATTCTTCTTTCAATTGCTTCCCAAGTAAATGTCTTCTGCTCTGAAGAGGTCCTTAACGTGTAAATAAGGTTGCAACGTGGATGAAGTAGAACCTCATGGTTCACGGTTTGGACCCTAGAAGCGTGTCTGCATTTTAGCTCCTTAATTTAAAGTTGACACACCCTGAAGAGGTCCGTTGCAGCATACATGAAACGGAGGTATATTAAACATGTTTATCAGACCCAGCTTGAACCTCTGAAGTTAGTTTTAACTATAAAAATGGACGTCAAAGTTTAAATGAAGTTCCAGTCAGACTAGCGTATCTTTATCTGTGAATAAAATAGTTCTAATATTATGACCTCAATCACGTAACAAGTTTAACTCTGATATGGTGGGAAATAATGAAGAACGAATAATGGAGGGAAGAAGGAAAGGAATGCCAACTGATGGCTGATAAAATAATGGAAGACAAAACTGTAACAAAAAGTAGGTAGCAGAGGACAAAGGAACTATGAAAATATTCCATTAACGACCTGCCAGAAGGAAGAAAAACGATTGATAATGTTAAAGAACTGTGAGGTAATTATTATTTTCTTTTAAAATTAACCCACTTTTGGAGACGATGAATCGATTATCCTTTTTGTGCATTGCTTACTTGCCTCTTTTCGTTTTCTCCAGTATTAATTAACTTTTTCTGTAGAGGTCTTTTTTATTTTTCCAAAAATTTTCCTATCAATATTGAGTTTATATTCTCATGGGAATACCAAATTTGGATAGTTTAGCTTATTTATAAGGTTACTAGCAGAGTAGCCGTCCTTCGTACGGGGTTTACGTTGATTTATATTGTGCTTATTGCATTCAGTAATACAAAACATGTAATCTATTGGAATCTGTATAATGTAAAAGTGCGCTGTGGTTAGGTTTAGTGCGGTATTTCCCTCGGTACCTAGAAAAGAAGAATTCTTTTCTGATTAGTTACCGTGGTATTTACTTCAGAACTATGTAAGCGGTTTGCTTATTCCAACAGATGATTTATGAAACTATTATAAACAACTGTCAAATTGGTATTGCCGTACGGCTTGCGTTGATTCTTTTTAGAGCCCATGGGGTTCTATATTTTTGAATTTAAAAACAAATATAGGGCATGTGTTAATTTTAAGAATGTCCATGCAAAATTCAGCGTAACTGGTCCAGTAGTTGTTGCGTGATGAGTAAAACACAGGCAGACAGACATAATTTGATTTTTATATAATTGTTAGATTTAATGCACTAAATATTTCTTTCGTGCTAAGTCTTCCAGAACATTCTTGAACCAATTGCCTTTTTTCGACTATAAAAGAAATAGAACACCCGTCTAAAAAATCTGTTATCCTAAAGATATGTACTTAGAAACTTATACTTTTTCCCATAAATAATATGAGAACTATTTTATCACACTATATACATTTTTATTTGATTATTTTGTTTACCGCTTTAAACGTTAATTCATCATACTAAAGCCTTGCAAAAATATAGAATGTTTAACTGAAATAATATCAGATTATGACGAAAGATATATTCGGTAAGCATTGTGAACATGTCTGTTAACACGTCAGTACGGACGTAAGAGATTGGTTGAGTAAAAGTATTTCAGATGAGGGAAAACCATTGTATTTAAAATGAATTTTCAATTTAACACCGGTGTTATGGTCTGTTCTCGACAGCTCTTTGTTTGTACGGCTAGTGTTTGAAGTTCCCATATGTAGGCAACTCATGGCGAGGGTAGAGGAGGGAGGGGAGATGATGTTCATTATGTACAGCTAGGATGTGACAGGTCAGTTTACTTGGTTGTTGTTATAATTACAATTTGTTGTTATTTTGGACTGTTTTTACAAAGATTGAAAAAACCCATTAAGGGCTTTACAGCAAAAAATATGATTTTTTACAGATTTTGTATATCCACCTGTAATAACAAGTAAAACTGTATTTTCAATTGAATTTATTTTCTTTTAATTTAAAATAAAACAATAATTTTTAGGCATTTAATGTAAGCTACAATAGATTTATCTAAAATAAATAGATATTTTTAATATATGTTTTAATAGATGTTTTTAATTCAAAAATGAGTTTGTTTTTAATTGAAGTAAATCAATTTCCTTCACTTTCATAAAATGGATATTCACTGAAATATTTAACTTCTTTTTGTTTCTAAAGTTATGTTTGGATAAATATTATTTGTTAGCTCGCGCTACATAGTTGATTATTACTGTTAAGCCTGTATTATATATTTTTAGCATAGTTTACTTATTCTTGTACTGAAAATAATTGTTGTGTAGTTATAGTTTTGTCAAAATGGCTGTATTAGGTTTTTTACCTGTAGCTGTTATGTAAAGAGTCATAAATAAATAAATAAATAAATAAATAAAATAAAAATACCTAACGTACTCCTGTACATATAAAATATTGTAACACGATAGTAAAAATAATTTTTAAAAGCAAATTATTACAAAATAATAAATTTGTATAAATAGATGTTATACAATTTGGAAATAATAAAAACTATCACCAATCCAATTATAATAAGAAAATCATACTGATAACACGTAAAGTCAGATCCAAAAATGTATTAAACCAAAAGAAATATCAAGTATTAAACTGCATGAAAGTACTTAATAGGACAAAAAGTATAAGAAAATTATGAAGATTGCACATCTACTGAGACACTTAAAGGTTAACACAAATAAATATTATTTGATAAACTGTTTAAATTTACGTTGTTCGACGTAACAGTGATTTTTTGGTGGCTATATTTAGTAACATTGTAAATTTGGCTATATTCAAAATGTAAATGTTACATTTTGAAATATCTATAAAAATTTTTAGTTATTTTGTTACTTGACGATTTTGTTGGCGATGGACGTACTTTAAAAAATCTTGCGAAAATCGTCAAAGGAATAACACAATATTTTATGGAGATACGTAATGGAACTTACGGTATACTTACGATCGCAATGGAACATTTATGTAAATTTAAAAATTTCAAATCACTTAATGAGCTGATTTCCTTTCAATCACTTGATTAGTATCTACACTTCACATAGCTAAAATACTGGACTAAATAAAACCCATCAAAATACTACCAATGAAAATTGTGTACGTATTCTAAATACACACTTTTTATGCTGACATGATGAAACTTCAATACTTATTACGAAAAACCAGAACGAAGAACATTATTCATAATGGCACCAAACTCCATCTTTAATCTAGAACATTTATTTCATCTCTCAGTTTCTCTTCTCATGTAACTCCAGTGTGAATAATATCTAGAGTTTTATCGTGTTGTGTTTATTTTTACCGTTTTAATTTGATTTCATATGTTGTGTATCTGTATTTAACTGTTTTTTCTTGTACTTGCATTTTTATTTAATGTTATCGTAACATGATTTGTAGTTGATAGTTTATGGCTTGATAGTTTATGACTTGATAGTTTATGGCTTGATAGTTTATGGTTTGATTTATATATTATTAATTAGAAGTGTTTACTTAATTATGCAGAATAAATTAGTTGGTTTCCTCTGTGCCTACGATCAATCCAATATTATTTGCGTCTTATATTTGTTTTTATACAATTAATACTTTAAAGTAATTATTTTTTAACACTGTAACTTATGAATATAGATATCATACATTCATATTATCTATGACAAGAATTTATATTATTAAACAATGTTTTAACGCATCACCGATGATAGTCTCTATAGATTTAAACCTACAAAAGCCCGTTTGCAGTGAATGGATGTGAAGTGGGGTAGAAGTGCATTAGGTCGAGTAAGGCTTGACTCTAGCGATAACTGACTGGAGGAAAGGGTTACTCACGTCTGGATAACTCCTTGTTTCATATCCACATTCATTCCAGAAGTAACCTCTTTCTGTCCAGATTGTTCTTTACCCGTGAAAAAAGTTATGCTTTCGATTTGAATCATTAAAACACAGATGATGTGTTAATTATGCACTTTCTACATATTTCTGAAAACAGCATTTTTCTTGTTGAAAAATTGAGGAGGTTGATTTTTACAGAAGAATCGAATAACTTTTTTTATGTGATAGTGAAAAACAAGCTAAAAAACCCACTATTTTGCAACAATTTTTTCGTTTATTTTTTTGGGCCGAAAAATACATTTTTTACTTACCTTAGTCTACCAAACATAACCTAACTTATCCTGATTGTTTATATACTCAACAAAAATTCACGTTATGATCGGGTATCTTTGTTCTTAGATTAAAACGAACTCAATTATAGTAAAATCATTTATACCAATTGTGTGTGATTTTTTTAAAACTTCAATTGCAGTTTCACGTGGGCAATCAGAGTTCACAGTGCTACTTAAGCCTTCAGCCAGTGCCAACTGGGCTAGGTCACTCCCTTCCCCCCCCCCCCGCTTTCCATCTGATTATACGTTTCTGTGATCACCTGTGTTTATGACGTCATTGCGGCTATCATCACGTTGCACAGGATTTGTATCCACTAGAGAAAAATTCCTGGAAAATTGATTAGGAACTTTCCGTTAATTTTTTCTAACTTCACTCACCAGATCACATAGGCCTGCATGCCTGTGCGTGAACTTTTTATCCAACGAGTGAAGAACCTACTATTGGCTCATTTAGGTATTCGATACTTGCACAGATTCCCTACAGTTAGACTATCACCCCGGTAATTTCTAAAGGATAGGAACATCCCTTTGAACAAGACGTTTCGCCAGTGTTATATGCAACATATTTTGTATTATTCCTCGAAATTTACTTAAATAGCATTTTTATTTTTTAGAAACGATAATATTTATATTCCTAAACAAATTAGTGATTTTATTTTTTGTAGCTACTCTCGCAGTACGTTTAAAATATCTTCTGTTGAATTATGCTTTCTTTTTATGTCTGTTCAATAATATTAATTCGAATTCGAACCTTAGACCTCACTCTCCACAGTCTAAAGACTTAGCCACTAAGCCACCAACAAGTGTCTGTATCCACGCACATTTCATAGTTGTGATATGTACATAATATTTATTATGTACATATCATAGTATTTACCCCAGTATAGAGAAAACTGCTTTACTAAACCCGTCTTTAACACAATAAAATATAATAATATTTACTTCGAGAAGGTCCTTTCATGAAAAAATCGATATGCTACAAAAATCTACATATTTATACTGTATTTCTAATTACTTAAGGCTAAAATTAGATGGAAAGCCCCTAAGGATGCCTAGTCGGGGGTTTGCGGCTACAGGAAATTGCGAGCTTCCTAGGGGTTAAGGGAGTTCGGTGGAATTCCCAGGACATTCTCTACTGGACACTATCATTAACTTTGTCAGGGTGATTGGAAAAATACAAATTTTGTTTAGGCACGTTTGATTAGTTGTTTGTACGTTTTATGGTCAGCATATAAATGTAAAATGATAAGGGTTATATGTTACATAAAAAGAAATAGATCTGATACTGATTTGATTATAATTATTGTTTGAAATTCACTCGCAAGTTCAGATGGGCCTGCAGGCCTGTGCGTGATCTTAATTCAATGAGTGAAGTATCGACCGTCAGCTCAGTTGGGGATCGAACCTTGGACATTGCATCCATTGTCCGAAGCCTTATCGACTAAGCCACCTCGCCGGAAAATGTAATGTAATGAGATAAGACATACGAGGGCATGATACAGTTTTAGTACCAATAAACACGAGTCTTATTGAAATGGAACTCTTAATGATTCTGCTAGTTAAATAATATTACAATTTTAGAGGAAAGTAGGGGGGGGGGGCTACAGGTTCAAATAAAACCCTGCTACAACCTTCCCCGGGATAAAATACATAAATGTAAAAGTTTATTGTGACATGAAGCCTGAGAATGTTTTGTTGAAGCAGCAAGGAAGAATTGGTATAAAGGTAAGCTAGGCTAATGTCATATTATTGATTGAATCTTTTTCAAACGTGGTAGGCTAGGTAAAATTACCCACTCGCCCACCCATACATGTAAAGTGGTACTGACCCACCCGCCCACCCATACACGTACAGTGGTATTGACCCACCTCCCACCCATACACGTACAGTGGTATTGACCCACCCACCCACCCATACACGTACAGTCAATACCACTGTACGTGTATGGGCGGGCGGGTGGGTCAATGCTACTGTACGTGTATGGGCGGGCGGGTGGGTCAATACCACTGTACGTGTATGGGCGGGCGGGCGGGTTCTGGACCTTGTAATAGTATATAATAGGAGCAGAGTAGAGGCTGGGGGTTTGGAGATCTACAGTGATGCTGATTTCAGAGGATGCTCGAAGTTCAACCTCTGGAGTCATTATGAAATATTCAGGAGGAGCAGTTTCTTGGCTTAGCCAACGACAAGCAGTTGTAGCTACATCAACAACAGAAGCAGAAATCATAGTAGCGAACGAAGGAGCTAAGGAAGCAATTTGGCTGAGCAGACTCTTTAAAGAAATCATAAAACTCAAAGACGTTCCTGTTACAAAAAAAAAAAAATACAAAAAACCTGTTGTGGTTTAGACATGATGCTCCGACATTGCACAAACACTCTCAATTTTGTATGTATAGATTAAGACGTGATCTTCAGGGTATTGACAAAAATTGGTAATAAATTATTATGAATGTAGTTTTTGTTACGATTCGAGATTGATTGATCCCTGAAAACTCCAATTCGTAATAGCCCTGCAAGGCAACAATAGAACAAACACGTCAATGTGGAATCCGAACCACGGTGTATGAGTATGATATTCAGCCAACTGACAAGTAAATATTGCCACTTAACACATATAGTATATATACATCTTTAAAATAATCATTCAGCAAAATAAAAATAAATCAAAGAGCACGCATAATGAAAAACATGTATATCTATGTATTTAATTCCGCAGGTGAGTCGGTCCTCACGAAATTTCTCAAGCCTAAAAGAAAATGAGATTAACTGATTAAATCAAAGGTCTAAGAGGCAAGGATGGTAGGAAAAATTTCATAAATGTAAAAAATCACTGCTCCTAAAAGATTTAAATATTTTATACCACCGCAGTGATTTTATTGATAAATATATCAGCTGTATAAGATGTTTTTACTGGTGTACACTTTGCATATTTTTAGGTGGATTTAAAACAATATGATTTTCATACAATCATAAAAACAGTTGCTAAACAAAATAAATCCTAAACATTTGATTTTTTACTTTTGTATAGCTTGCAAATTTTAGAGTTGCATATTTTGTATCATACAGATGCCCCGAGAAAGGACTTTTCGACATTACATTAAAAATATCCTTTCAAAGAACTCCTTTATATCATAAGAACAACATTAACAGTGGATAAAAAAAAAACCTACCCGGCATTTCCACAACTGTTAAGTCAACATGACGCGAACATTGACTGATGGCGTTGGAACGTGTACATAACGTAACATTGCAAGAGTGTCCGATAGTGATAACATCATTTCCACACGACGGAAAACACATTTTCGCGTAAAGAAATTCATTAAATTCACCATAATGTTGGTGTTATTTTTATGTTAATAAATTAAATATCGATTCATTCAAAATAAATGTTGAGATATTAAATATTTTTATTATTTTGTTTTATAAATATTTCAAGCAAATACTGCAATGTTACTTGCTTCATTCACCAAATCCAATGTGTTGGGAATGGAAAATAAAATTGGTTCTGTATTGAAATTAAATTTAAGATTAAATTGATGTCTGCAAAACCAAACAATTCGTGAAAATAAACTCTCGGATGGAATCTGTTCTTAGACGAGTTTACATCAACGCGTAGGTTTACTAAATGTGTTTTCTGTTAGCTTAAATATATCCTTTGAATTTTTAACTTTAATCGTTTAAATAACAAAAAAAAAAATCTTTAATGTTTAAATTTAAGTTCTTATAAATTTCATTCAACAACATTTTTATATTAAATTAAGTGCCTGTTATATGGCATATATTATTATTACTTAATTATGTTACAGTTTGTTTGACATTTACTATACCGATGAAGCTATTATTTTTCTTAAATTTAGTTTGGGTTTTCCATCTAGTCGGTGTTTTTTAAGATGTAATAATAAAAATTCTATTGTTACTAATATTTATGTTATATTACCAATTGTATCATCGATTAAAGTATAAAATCATTATTTTAAAAACAATCGGGGCATTGTGCCTCTGTTTTTTTTTGTTGATTTACATTTATATATTTTGTCATTACATTCCACTCGCTAGGACCAACTCATCCGAAAAGCACACATTGGTATTTGAGATTGTGTTATCAACGACTCGACTCATGGGAGTAGCAAACATCCCTATTGACAAATAATATGAGCAAATATCGCAAATACAGTTGACTTGAAAATAAATAAACTAAACAAGTAATAACAGCTTATAAATAATACATTGATACTTATCGACAGCATTTTCCGTTTTCTAAAATTACAAGAAAAAAAAAACAAATAAATAAAAAAGTACAAAGAATAAAACTGTTTAATTACAATTAAAAAAAATATATATGTGTGTGTTTAAATAAAGGTATATATTTATAATATAATATACATTTTACAACGTCTTAAAAATTTTATCAGCCTTAATGAAACAAAAAATCATAAAGCAACTGATGAAATATTGAAGTACAGTAATGCTAAACAATTGTATCGAAACCAGGGTGAATGTTAGAAAACTGGACCAAAGAAGTTGTTTAAAAAATCACTGAAAAATAATATTTATATATATATATAAAATGCATAAATATTAATTACTAACAGAGATCCGTTTGTACGAGTTCAATCTACCTTCAGGAAACTCAAACAACGGAACATTTAGTTATTTGAAACACTGTACTGAAGTAGATACAAAACATACAAATAGTGTTTGAGTTGGCCAGTGATCAGGGGGTAGGGGGTAGGGGGGTGCCTCGCTCCTAGGGGAGTCTTACAATATCCGGTCTGCCTGGAGCAACTCTCCGGCGGACACTTACTAAAGTAGGAGTCGGTCTGATACAGGCTTACCATTCTTTTAGAAGTGTATTTACTGATGAAAATTTTATTACCATTGCATTAAACTGATTGAAACCAGAAAACTGACGACACTTTTCTGATAAAAGAATATTGATTATAAAAAAATTAAAACTCATTCTAGATCTAATATATTAAGAGATATTTTAACTTAAGTAAATCTTTAAAATAGCAACAATAATCAAAGATGGAAGCACCACAACATAAAATAATTCCACATGGAGCCAAAATACGTTTTCAAGAGCTATTTGCAATTTTGAACTGTTATTTCTAAGTTACCTTTAAGAGAAATGAACACAAAAAAGGTTTTCCCTTTTTATCAGGATAAAATATAAAACAAAGCTATAAAAACTCCACCATCTCACCACATTAAATTAAAATTATTGATTTATTTTTGTAAAGAGATGCCAACCTCCTTTGTAATCCTATTATTCCCAATCAGGACTAATATGACCTGTGTGGGGAACTTATTTAGACACAGTAAGGGGAATAACAAGTACTCTACAAGGTGAACATTACTGACACAAATGTCCATAGCAGATCAGGAGCCATCCACCTCTAACTCAGGTTCAGTCTTGACACCTTAGACCACTCGGCAACCGGATGTATCACTCTATTATTATAATTACCATCGAATTAGTGAACAATTCTGTAATAGTAAAAGTAGTAATACTATAAATATTACGAATGTATTAGTATTTTTTTTTAATTGTTACGTAGTTTTAGTTTATATTGGTCCTCGGTTTTCATTTAGTTATGTCACTATTAATGTAAAAGTAAATGATTCTATTCTAGTTAAAAATAAATGTGATGTATAAAATATTCTCGGTTGGTACCATTTCATTCCGCATACACACGTGACTTGTGATTTAAGGTTATAACTATATTTATGCAGTTAATAATAGTTGTTTTTGTATTCACATAGATCTTTTCACTTTTGTTTATTACTTTTGAAATGTTCAGATATATATGTTCGGATTTAGATTTAAAAAAAAATATATACACAAAATTTTAAGTTTAAAACTTTTATTAGTATAACTTTTTATGGCTTTAACTATCAACTTTGTTTTACTTTAGATAAATGACATTCTACATTGACGGTTACTAAATAATATTTGGGGTTTTCATAAGGGAGGATCGAGTTTATTCATTTTAAATGTATATTTTTAAAGAATATTTTGTATAATATAAATTATTATGTGCTAAATTAAATAATTTAAAGGTTGTTAATTTAAATTTCAAGAGGTAAGAGTGGCTCACTCTTTACACAAGCTAAAGAACTAAATCAAAATGTTCACAGAAACTATAAAAATATATACATTCTTTACCCCCTTACATCCTGTTAGGTTAAGTGTTCAGAAAACAGCTGAAACAAGAATAACACTTTACATGTGCTATTACAAGTTTCCAATAGATAATTAATTATTGTTTGATAAGTCACCGATCGCAGAGATATGGTTAAATATGAGAGGAGAATGCGTGTAATGAGTGTAGATGAACGATGTAGTCATTGTTACTAACTAAGGTGGACTGTTCCTAAGAAAGAGCCATTTATTAATGTCTAATTAGCTAATGAAATTAAGTGACCCACAGCTTTAAGTGGAATCCAAACCACGTAGTATTGTCTGATGTTTAGCTAAATGATACACAGTTCTCTCTACATTCGGAGCGTGACTACCGTCTAACACGGACACTCCAGACTTCCCTAGTAGTTTCCATGTGAGAGCAACCTTTGAGCGGACGCCGTGTCGTTATGAAGAGGACCGAGCATAGAACCTATCGCCTACAATGTACTCAAGCAGCTGGACTACAGCATTGTCGATTATGATATAATATCGTAATAATTCACAAAATGTACAAACTAATAAATTATGTAACTATCGCAATTACACATGTCTAAATGCTAAATGATTCGTCTACAGTCAACCTCTAAGCAACAGATATGTTGAATAATTGTACGGTGATATTCAGATTTCAAGTACTTTACATTTAGTATTTTAAGATTGATAATTACTCTTAGTAAGAAAGTACTTTATGCATCATTATCGTTATGGTTGGTTAGTTATTGTACCTTTGTATGTACTATATACAATTTATTTGATAGGTTTCATTGGAAGGAGATAAATAGGGTTCCAGGAACGCCTTCACAAGAAAACTGATACAATTTAGATACTGTATTCATTTTGCCGCTCTCCTTTAGCACGGCGCTGAGATTTCCGATAATAAGCGTGAGTCAAACGTTTCTTGAACACACAAGATTATAAAAACTGGTTAAATTATGTAAATTAAATTTCCTATCTCTTACTTAAGTACGATTTAATAAACAATATGAATTTGTTCAGTTTTTTGTTTTTGTATTTTCTCCTTCATTTTTTCAAGAGCCATTATTTAAATTTTAAATGCACCCTCCACTAGAGAACACTTTCTCATAATCTCAGTCTTACCCCTCGGTACCCACTACCGGATTTAGTTACGTTGCCTTGGAAGATCGCCTCGCCGATCCGCCAGTTTTATACTTAATAAAAAAGATTTGGATTCCACGTGAAGCTGTAGGTCCCTTATTTGGTCTGGATATTTTGTAATTACTAAATGAACAGGTACCTTAGTTGGTAACAATGACTACACTCATTCATCTACACTCATTCGCCCCCTATATTCGCCTAAATATTTACGATCAGCGTTTAATAATTAATATCTAAATAGAAGAATATCTGTCAGAGGTTCCAATAATTCCAGTTTGACTTCCCAAAGTTACTTGCAATCCAATCACATACATATCGTGTTGGGTCATCTCCTACAAGAGATGGTTGGTTTTTATTTACTTATTTGGTTACATTACATTTATACAAAGGTATTTTTTTTAATAAATATAAACTTCTTAAATATACATCAGTATTATATTAATTTTAAGACATTTAGTTTTATTTAGCTTTTTTTTAACAAAAGTGCAAGGATTTACACCTTAATCTGCACCCTGAACATTTCACATTCTATTCAAGAGCTGTAATAAAACATTTTAATATGGAGATAACATGAGTTACCCTCAGTAAGACTTCTCCCTCCCCTCAGTAATAACACAATATCAACTTCAAACTACACTTTACAAGTAATAAATAATACATTACCAAATAAGTAATTTTCTAAGTATTAAAATGATTTTTAGCTAAATAAGCTGTTATGTATCTGCAGTATACTAAATTGCTCATTAATCAGTTGGTATTTAAAACAAATTTAATCAACTAATTAAAAAACAATACGTAAAAAGACATCTCTTAAGGGTGATTGGGTTCCCCGTATGTAAGCTTCTAATGAATCCTACTTACTACGTAACGTTCCATCCAAATAAATAGAAACCCTTGTTCGACTTCATGGTTTACCAAGGGTTTCATGGTGCCATTAATCTAAATGTCTTTTAGGGATTGTGATCTATAGACGTTAGTTGAACAGTCAGTTAACTAACTGACTGTTAGTTAACTGACTAACTAGGACTCCCCAGTTAGGAACTCCCCAGGACTTTTTAAGTTTCTCTCAGTAGGTCACAGCGGAACTAAAGTTGAAGGTTCGAGGCCGGAAGGCGCACTAAATTAGTGAACTGTCTCCGGTATCCTGATCCACTTGTAGAGCTAACACATTAGTGAATATTGTTTTACTGTAATAATATTTAATTACAAATATAACTTGTATCTGGAGTAAATATATCCATTTTTAGCACAGCAAACCATTGATTATCAACCAATTTAATTACATTGTATAGAAAGACAAATTAATCGAGAACTGCAGAATGTGTAAAAATTAAAAACGGGTTTTCAGTTAAAATCTAGTTGTTATAAAATATATAATTGTATTAAGACAGTTTTAGGACTTTAAAAAACATACTATTTGAACGTAATCTGAGTTAGAAACTGTTTGAATATTGTTTATACGAGATACTACAACGTTAATAGCATAACATTTAAAGTTAACATTGATTAAGATGCAAATAGTAAATTAATTATAAAACAAACGTAAAGGAAAAAATAAAATAGGATATAATAAATAGGATCTACTAAAAAATTAAAAGTCATATGATAATATTTTATCAAACAGAATAAAAACTAGAATTGAATATACGAGTTTATTTAGAATGCAATAAATAACTTTGTTCAGATAAAATATACAACGACTTAAAAACTGCAAGGCAATTATAAAGAAACATATAAACTCAAAAACGATAAAAATTAAGATGTGTGAATCCTCAATATTAAATTATAAATCATAAAAATATGGTGATTAATAACTATAAAATATGATGAATAGAATATTTTACGTTTATTGTAAAATTATTTATAGGACCATGTATAGTTTTATAACTAAGACAGGACATAGAATGAATAGTGTAACATCAATCACAATTTTAATACAACAGTAAGATTAGAACTGTTCTAAAATATAGTTTTTAAACTACAAACATTTTAAGTAAATTCTGTGTATGGTTATATTGAAATTAACTGCTAACAAATATTGTTAGTTTTGAGATCTCTCTAAAAGTATTCTAACTATGTTTGCTAGCCAAAATTGAATTTTGAATTTACCATATGAACATTTAATGGAATGTTACAAAGCAAGTACATATACAGCCAAAATCAAAGACTCGCATTTAAAATGAGTTGATTACTTGAGAAAAAATCGTTTTTCTAAGATTTTTCCTGTAATAACAGAAGTAATATAGTGAAATGCCATGTTGAGGCGATAGGTGGCTGTCAACAGGAAGAGAGATCAAAATGGTTAGCGAAAACATCTGTAATAGATCTTCTGTCAGACTGTCAGAGATAACTTGACAGACAAACAGACGGACAGGGGGAGCACTGAGGGGTTAACATCAGCTCACACCCCAGTGCATCTGGAAAATAAATTGGTTCCCGTTTAACGCCCAACGGGAAAACATCCCCTTCACTTCCAGGAACTATTTGGGGAAAACGTACTTTCTAATTGAGATATAAGGAAAATATCAACTGCTGTAAACTATAAAATAACTGAAGTAATAATGAATTGTAGGAGTGAATAAACTGACGAGGACAAATTAAATACAATTAGGAGACACTCTGGCACGCTTCGCGCACGTGTCACTACAACCTCCAGCCTCAGTCTGCGACTCGTGACTACTATAACAGCGGAAAGTCTATTAAAAGTAACAAAAAACTATTTATTATTGTTTTTTATTTAATTTTACTATGCAAAAAAAAAATATACTACACTAAAAGGGAAATAATATGCATAAACATTATAAACATAAACGGCTGTTATATGTATTAATTAAATCACTAAAGTGATAGAAAATCGTTGGATCTTTTAGGGACAGTAGGGTGGAGCTTGGGATATTAAGCCATGACACTTAAGCTTTAAAATCTTATCTTCTTCCTAGCTCGAGAGATTTCGTGGTGATTGATTCACTTATGTAATTAAATATCCAGATACACTCCATGAAGTAAGTTATTTAATGACATCTATAGAACAACAAACAAATTTTAGCTAAATGAAATTCAATAAGTGACCAAAACGTGTAAATTAAATTTGTGATAGAAACTTAATGTAATATTCAAAATCCTTGTAATGTTTCTAAAAATTGCTGAATCGTTATTTAAAATCCACTAGTACGCTTCCCTTCTAAAATATTTTAATTCAAAGCTTAACAGATCTAACATATCATCTGAAGGACACTTTAAACTGACATTTGATCAATTGCTGAATAGTTTTTTTTTTTTTTTTTTTTGTATTAACAGGATTGTACATAATGTGTTTTATTATTACAGATTTAATGTTGCTATGCATTTGGACAATATTTTCTCATATGTTGTTTTATATTACAAATATTTATAAGTTTATATATTGTACTTATTAAACATGAGTTTTATGTGCTACAATACTAATCATAATAGGCGATGATCTAATATTGTATATACAGTTATGGCATTCTACTACAATGACTTGGACAATGTTTTGGCATCCGTTGTTTTACATTTATTTTTGGAATTACTAAAAACATGTACAAGTTTATATACTGTACAAACATAATACCAGTGCGTACTCCAAAAGGAACTCGATTAAACAAACGGTGAGTGTAATTACAGAAATAAAATCACTGTTGTGTTTACTGTAGGCGCAGACATTATGTGCACCCCAGTTTTAAGAATGTTTACCGAGACACTAAGCAACCTATGAAAAATCCAATCACATCATTGTTTTCATCGTTAAATTGTACGTTATAACCATACCAAATACCATACGGTTTAGTAATTTTTATTCTAGTTAGAACAAAGAAATTCCCGGAATTGTAACTTGTTTTCACTGTACATACATTTTACAACGTCGTTACTAAAATTCCGTTAATATATCGCATCTTTACTTTAATACCTGGTTGATGAGAATATTTTCTATAAGTTTTATAGACTTTAGAATTTTAAATTCTCGAGAGAAAAAAAAGTTCTAATCACTTTCCTGAAACATTGTTTTCTTGGCTATAGGAGGTTGTAAAATTAATTACTTGGTCTTGACGTGATTCTTATGACATGTATAGTTACGATTCATTACTTTGATATGTGTAAGTAAATGCAGTGATTTTATATTGATTTAAATAAATTAAAATTGATCAATTTAAATTTATTTTAAATTGTTTCAAACCGATTTAAAACCACTGCACCTACTAACACATATAAAAATAATGTATTATAACTATACTTGTAATAAGGAAAACAAAAAGTCCAATAAATTAATTTTACGATCTCTAGAAGCCAAGAAAACAATGTTTCAGAAAATTGATAAGATCTTTTTTTCTCGAAATGTTAAAATTCTAAAATCCATTAAACTTCAACCAGTTATTAAAGTATAGATGAGATATATTAGCGGGTTATTAGTAACATTGCAAATTTGATGTACAGTGAAAACAAGTTAAAATTCCAGCACTTTTTGTTCCAACTAAGATAAAGATTATTAAAACGTTTAGTAAAATTATAAAATTCATATATCATAACGTACGATCAAACGAGGAAAACAATGGCGTGATTGTATTTTTCATAGGATTTTTAGTTTCTTAGTAAACAACCTTCGAACTTGGGTGCACATAATTTCAGCACCGACAGTGGTCATATAAATATTATCTTCCGTATTTTAAAGTCTATTATAAACAATAAATTACAGGGAACAACGCTGAATATGAATAAGACAAACCTGGGTATAATGCCAAGAATGATATTCTTACGGAAGGCAAAATTTAATTATCAAAGGGATTTTCCTCTCGTGTAGAAATTACCGGGAAGATAACTAATTCTAACTATCGAGGGCAAATCGAGGGTTCGAATACATAACTGAGCCTAATAGTAGGTTCTACACTCATTGGATAAAATTCATGGTAGGCCTGCAGGCCTATGTGAACTGGCGAGTGAAGCTAGAAAAAAAAACGAACGGAAAGTTCCAAGTTAATTTTTCAGAATTTTTCTAGTGGATACAATTATTCTTGTGAAACGTGATGCGAGCTCCAAAGACGTCATAAGCACAGGTGATCACACAAACATGTAATCAGATGGAAGTCGAGTAACTGTACCAGAGGGAGGGGTGGAAGTGACCTAGCCCAGTTGGCACTAGCTGAAGACTTGAGTGGCACTGTGCCAGGCGGTGCCGCCAGCAGAGTAGTCAAGCAAGTCTGGGTGCAGCGCGATATAAATTGGAGCTGGTCGAACTGATTTGGGCCAAAAAGCCGGTATTTTGATGAGTCAAAATCAACGAATGTCCTCTTTCAGTCTAAGAATCTACAGAGGTCCAGTCCTCTTTCGTTCATAGCACCTTAAGAGCTAAATGCACTACAGCGCTGTGACTTGATGATTAGTAGTAAATTATTACTAGTACATAGATTGAAAGAAAATAAAAGCTACTAGATCACCCACTTTCAAAAATATTTACTCTACATTTGTATTTTAATAGAAAATAATGAACTAATTAGTAAAAACAACAGATTAGTAAAATATAATAACAGATCTTTAGTAAAAACATCATGCCCTATAAGTTGTAGGCAATAGGACATATTTTTATAAATTTGATTTATTTGACAGTAAATTATATTGCACACACATATTGCCATATTCCATTCTCTTATCATTACGTTTTTGACACTTTGAGTCCATATTTATAATGTTAATATCGTTACAAACAGTTCATTATCTGTTTTGTGCTGATGCAGAACAACGTGCATCACCGTTTTGGAGACTTTCTTTAAGTTTATGTACTATGAGATTTAACATCCATTAAGTACAAGAGAAACGGGTGGTAAGCTACATTTCACCGGGGACTGGTGTCCGGAGATCGACTCCCAGGGTGACGTAAGAAATTATATTATAATTATGTATCAAGTTCCTCGGTGTTGCCCGAACACAGTGAGACAGTTGGGAACCTACCGGACCAGTAGCAAATCCTGGTGGAGAACGCTTTAACTAACTACGTTTAGACCCATAGTAACCGCACATCCCCGGGCTAAACGTCTTGGTCTCTGTAGGTCATTGTATGGATTATCATTAGTATATTATGTTTTATTTCATGACATTTGAGACTTTCTGAGGTGTCCGTGTTGAATGGTAGGTCCGGATGTTGTGTAGGGACGAGGTCTGAGTGTCAGGCTTGTCGGTTAGCTGAAAATAAGACCAATGCTACGTAGTTAATTTTCAACGTTAATCTATAGGTCTCTTAGTTGCCCTGGCTATTGTGCTGTTAATAAATGGCTCTTTTAAGGAATATTTAACTTTGGAACGTAACAATGACTACACTTGCTTATTCACACTCGTCAAACTCATTCGCCCCTCATAATCACCTATATCTATACAACCAACTAATCAATATTCAACAGTATTCACATGTAAATCAAACCGTCAACTTTCTTACACATAAAAATATTTCATCTTTACATTAATAAGTTCATAAGTGAAACAGTTCGTATAATAACTAGAAGCATTTTTTGAATCAATAATATCGTATATAAGTCAATAAATAATTGTAAATTATCTTATCAAACGTAAATAATCAAGATATGATATTCGCTCTAAGACGTTGAATAATAGTAAAACTGAAATAGGTATAAGATCTACTGATAGATGGAGGACAAAATGACATGCAATAGTGAGATTGAAAACACTGGAAAAACAGACAGTGTGTTCTAAATACCTCAGACGTTAAATAGATAAAGAAGGCTGTGGACTAAATTGAATGTAGAAACCGTGTTCCCTATCGACCAGGCACTGTGCACGTGAGGCTAACGAGATGGCTGACCTTGAAAGACGAAATAATAACTCTTTGTTTAGCGGCGGGTGGTTTGAGAAATTAGAAATACTATGCGATCACTAAACTTACCATATTTATTGTAGATACGAAAATCTTTAATTTCGCAACGTTTTGAATTCTACTCTTTAACACCATCTTCAGGTGAAAACAGTGTGAAACACCAGTAAACTTTAAAATTGTGGTGTTCGAAAATTCACGATAAAAAATAAACCTGTGAGTAAACCATAAATGGTGAAAATGGATCCAAGTAAATAATCACTCATTTTAATTCGACTTTATCATTGTAAATATAAACAGTAAATTATTGCCGACAATTTTGTTTTTAGGGAGGATCAGCTGGTCTTCATTCAATCGAAGAAGCAGTTATGGAATGTTTACGAATACTAGATTTAGCTCTGTGGCGGGAGATCAATTTCAACACTAAGACACAAGTACTTTATACATTTTTAAAATTTAGATTTTAATCTGTCAATCTATTTAGAATGTTTCATTCCTCCTCCTTATATTTTGGTAGTTGGCTTTGAAAGCCATAATGTTTTATAAGTACAGTCTTTATGATAGAACACATCAAGTTAATACAACTTTGAAATACTGTACCATATAACGGACGGTCTAACGATTAATACAGCAAAACACAATCTCCAGTGGGATAATACAGACATCATTGAACTGGTGAACTGATGACTCTTTATAAGTGTTTGGGAGTCGATAAAGTTCAAATACCAATCACTTGAAAAGTTCAACAGGTCAAATGTATTATAAGTATTCGGGTCGTTCAGAATTAGAAATAATACGAAAACTGGCTAATAAATTCGAAGAAAAATTAATTGGTAAAATTACAACCCTTTTTAACCCAACATAACTAAGAACAAGTAAAGTCAATAAAATCTACCAAATACAGAAGTAATAAAGAATATTATAAGCTCTCGTTTAAAAACGTGTTCTAAAATGAACACACTAAAACTGTCCAAACATCAAAATGGTAGCCCGTAAGTGATTCTGCACTCAAAGTCGATTGATATAACTTACTAACGGTTTAAAAGAAGAATTAAATATATTAACTGTGTATTTGAAGGTGATTTGCTCTTGAAACAACAAACCGTTTATGTGAAGAAATAGTCACGATAAATACGTTTCCGCAAAATATTAGGTAAAAAAAGTGGTCTTAAAACTGACCCCTGTGAAAAACGTCTGTAATAAACTTTCAATGAGATTTTTTTAGTTACCTCATTATTGATTTGTCAGCTGATTATGTCCAAGCTCCGTCAAAGCAAGGACATTCAAGATGGGTTCTCGGAGCTCAGTAAACGACCGTTTCCCTAATAAACGATTAGAAACAATCTCCATCCTGCTAAGAATTATTTTACCATTCCTTTTTATGACCAGTTTAACTGACAAAACTCGCCATTTTACAGTTTACGAGCCTACACAATATCAAGCGGACATTCTCCAGCGAATATTCACTACTAGAATTACAATTAGCGAAGGACTACTTTATATGTTTATTTAATAATATTTATGGTGCGTTTCTACGCATTAATAATTAGACAAGTATATTCAGACTAAAATTCAGTGGAGACAATCAGTTAAACACTTTTTATTCACACAATATGACTTCAAAATTGGACGATTCTATATTAATGACTAGTGATTGGATATCTGCTTTTAACTGCAGTTATGACTTAAAAGCTTGCTAACAAAAACAGCAAAATATACATAAATAATATGGTTAATTTGCAAGTTGAACTGAAGCTAAATTAAATTTTCTGTTGAAGATTTATACAGCCGATCGATCTCAGTAACCAGTAAATTGAATACTGTGATTAATGTAATCTCAGTAAAGAGATTACATTAATCACACCCATGTTATCTCTTATGTTACTATGCACCTTTTCTTACATAAAAGAGTTGTTCAAAACCCAACCCTACCTAATATAACATAACACAATGTAACATAACTTGACCTGATGTAGTCTAGCCTAAACTAACTTAATATAACGGTGGTTCAGCGGATCATATTATAAGGCTTCGGAATGCGGAGGGCAAGGTCCAAGGTTCGAGTTCCCACTGAGCTAACGGTCGGTACTTCACTTGTTGAATAAATTTGACGCACAGGCCTGCAGGCCCATGTCAACTGGCGAGTGAAGTAAAAAAAACTTAATACAACCTAACCTAATCTAATCTAACCTATCATAATCCAACCTAACTTAAACTAACCTAAACCTACCTTATCTAACACAACCTAACCTAACCTAATTTAATATGACATAATATAATCAAACCTAACATCTTATGTCTGAAAAATGATTATGTACAAATAAATCTAAATATTACATATCTGATTACAATTATTTTAAATTTAAATAATTAAATTTCCACAAATGATAAACAGCTTTTCCTAGCAAAAACACAAAGAGTTTTGTTACAACAAACCAGTTGTTACCCACTTGACAATATTTTAAAGAACTGCCAGTTAAAGTTATAAACACAATAACAAACAAAGTAACACGATACGAGTTTACAGAAGTTGCTACTCAATACTGAAAGGTAAACATTCTGTACAAGGCTACTCCATTCAAATTTGAATAACGGGAAAAGTTTTCATGTCAACAACCCGTTGTTTGCCAACTGCCATAAACGGTATCTGCGAAACACTTTCAGCCCAATTGCTACATGTTTATTTGTTGTGTGCTGTCAGATGATGGGAAACTGGTTTATTTTCTGTGGGACGACAGTAAAGAACTGTTTGTGGATCGAATCACAAAAATGTCACCTGTACGGGTGGGGTAACTCGGCCTTATTTATTAATTATTAAAACGCCGACCGTCAAGATGTGGGTGTATTTGGATTTCGAATGAGGGCGATGAGTGTAGATGAACGAATGTAGTCATTGTTACTAATTAAGGACGATTATTCTTTAGAAAGTGACATTAATTGATATACCAATGACGATGATAAACAGCCGGTAGTTATCAGAGAATATGCGTTTTGACAATAAATAATAAATATTATAACTTGTTTATGTAAAACTTCCTGTGTATATTTTAAGAACGTTTAGCTTGTATGGATACATAATTCCACTTGGTATTTAGAAAATTAATTTAACAAAGCAAATTATAAATTCACACAATTTTGTATTTTAAATTTTAGTTGATGATTTTGTAATTGGAAATATATATTTTGAACTAACCCGTTTTAAAGGTTACGATATGAATTATTTTTATGTTTTTAACTTTAAAGATTGTTTAATATATTTTCAATGAGCTCGATAACTTTTAAGGAGATTGCTCTTTTAAAAGAACTTTTGACTAATATATAATGTAATACGTACAGTCTACATCGTAGCTTAAACGGTTTATGCTCCACACATACTGAAACATCTGTAGTGTTTCTTGACAAGCTAGAGACTCAACATTTGGGGTATAAAAAATCCTTAGGATCAGACCAATGGCAAAATAAAAACATTTCTCACTTTTTTTGTTTTAAGTGCAGTATTTACTGAAAAGAGATATTTTTTGTTTAGATGACCGATACACAGATTTTTGATTTGGGTTCTGGGTTCAAAACCATGTTTATGAGAGCTAAAACAATGCAATGTTTGAATATAGTAAACATTTCCAATTCTGAATTAGAAAACTCATGAGGGGTGTCGTTCGTATATATTCTTTACTAAACTGTCAAAAATTGTTGAATGATTTAAGAAAACATCTTTTGGTTAGTAAGATATAGAACATGCCATCAAATAAAATGGTTATTTAATTAGAGTCTGAATATAAGGAAACGAAAAGGGACTTATGAAAGGATGGATGAGTGAGGACAAATCCCCTAAACTTAAAGATTATAATTTTTATTTATATCATTTTAATGTTGTTAAATAGCTTACTTACTCTCTCATTTCGATGATTTCTTTTAATTATGTTTTATTTTCTTAAGTAGTAATTCTTAAATATAATAATAATATTTATTTCTCAAAAAATATACAGTATAAATACAAGAATACATAATTTGGCTCATACATAAACCAAAATAGACTGAAAATAAACAACACATAAAATAGAACTAAATTGCAACAAAATAAATTAACTATCTAGATGGCAGTACTATTGCACATGCATATGACAAATTATGCTAAAGTAAATATTAGGGTCTTTAGAACTGCAGGGTATTGTATGATGAGTAGGAGGAACTTCAGAACTTCAGTGTGTGTGTGTCCTAGGGTTAGTAACAGGGTCTATAGAACTTCAGAGTGTTCTACGATGAGTAGGAGGATCTTTAGAACTTCAGATGACCAGGAAAGCATGCAGATTGGCAGGGTTATGTAGGGTAAGTAGGAGGTTCTAGGGTAAGTAGTAGGGTCTATAGAACTTCAGAGTGTTCTAGGGTGAGTAGGAGGATCTTTAGAACTTCAGGATGTTCTAGAGTGATTAGAAGGGTCTGTAGAACTTCAGGATGTTGTAGAGTGAGTAGGAGAGTATGTAAACCTTAAGGGTGTTCTAAGATGAGCAGGAGGGTGCTGTAAAATTTCAAGGTCTTCTTGGGGTAGGCGATTGAACAGGAGAGTCTGTAGAACCTGAGGGTGTTCTATGATGAGTAGGAAGGTTTGTTAAAACTCAGGATGTTCTTTGTTTAGTAGGAGCATCTGTAGAACTTCAAAGATTTTACATTAAGTAGGAGGGTTTATAGAACGTCATTCTATACTTGGATGTTTGTAGAACGCCTGGGTAGAGAGTAAGGGAGGGCTTATGTACGTAAGATACAACAGAAGACCACTCACTCTATCAAGTAGAATTATTTCCATATAACAAGTATTGTTCGTTCACACATCGTTAGAGTGAGTGTTCGTATAACGTCAATTGTGCCAACGTTATAAAACTGAATTTTTAAATTAAAAATATATGGAGTTTATGACTTTTGGTATAAAAAGGCCTTAGATTCATGTTCATTATAGAAATTACTATATTTTGTTTGTTTGTTGCTGTTTACTCATCTTTACTTCAAAATACTAAGAATGAAAATATATAATTTTTTTCCAATAATATAATGAACTCTAGATCATTTAACAAAGCACGAAACATTTTTTTTAAATAAAACGTTACCAGCAATACAATTTTTTAAAGACTGAAATCGTAAATATATTTGGACAAAATAAACAGAAAACGCTGACTTAACACATACCAAAACCAATAAATGGTATAATCAACGTAACCAGGACGAGGTATCGGAGTGTGTGGAGCCCACCAGGATGTGGTAATTCCCAGTGACGTGTGGACCAGCAGCCCAGCCTGCAGGACAGTGCTGAGTGCGAATTGGTTCACACAGACACTGAGAACGGAAATTGACAAAACATTTCATTGAGCCGGAATGGACCGCTAGCCGTAACCGGTCGAACACCTACCATGACCCTTCTGCAACGTGTGTTTGGTCAGTACAACCCCTCCCCCTCTTCCGTTTCTGACCCAGTTCGACTAATCAGCTGTTCGTGTTCGAAATTCAGAAATAAATAAATGTCTGTCCCTTGCCGTAACTCTAAAACCGGGATTCCTCAACGCAACCCGCCCACCAAACCGCCTCACAACACAAGTCGCGTGAGACGAAACTTGTCCATTCCTAATAGGAATCTGTTAAACACGCCGACTGACTACTGGTATTTAGTGAGTTCTGAGACATCTAGTGGGGATATTTTGCAAACAACTTTTTTTTAAAGATTCTTATCTTGATTTAAATTGGTGGTTTCCTTGCTTCATCAACTGTATTTTTAATTTTAAATAAAGTAGAAGTCGATCTCATTTTTAACTTAACTCTACCTATTCTCCATAGACTATTGATATGTGTGGGGAACTTATTCAGATCAAGTTGGGAGGTGGATGAGAATCAGTACAGTACAAGATGAATATTACTGATAAACTTTAAGTGAAGGCCCAAGATTCGAACCTGCGCCGTCTCTAACTCGTCAAAGTTCCGACGTCTAGCTCGGATGTAATAAAATCATCGTTTAGCTTGATTTATTAACATAAAATCATTATATGTAATGTCACAGTGATTAAATAAACAGAGGTCGTATCAAATATTGCGTTTAATACGCGTCAAGTCAAGAATATTGGGGTATCAAATAGTTGGTTCTCCAATTCGAGTACCCATGGAAGGGGCAGCACCGTTGTCAGTACTTCCCCTCATTCCCCTCAAAATTTGCAAGAATGAACGTTAGCAATGGTTACTGTATATAAACTAACTAGAGTTTGTCTATTTCTAACTAACTGAGGCGTTCGCTGCGGCGATAAGAAAGTGACATCAGTTTCTTTTTTCTCTGTAGTTTTGTTGAACTTTTATAAAGCTAGGATATCATTATAATTATACAATATTGAAAACACCTTTTTAATTTTTAAAATACTATAAAGAATAAAATCATAATCTTTTTGATCATATTAGGCTACAGACGTAACCTTAATGACTTGGTAATTTCAAGTGCTTTATTTCCAAAACCTTACTTGCTTAAACAAAAACTATTATAATCTAATGGGACGTTAATTCCAGATGGAAGCACACTTTGGAATATACCAGACGAATGGCATCTCACGCTGGACCATAACACTCAAAAGCACATAAACCGTCTAAATAGCGTAGATAACGTTTGTATATCTAAAATACATCGTGTCTCATTAATTTTTAGAAGTCTTGACGACCATTTCGCAGATAACGACCTGGAATATCACCACCGACCTATCAACCATGTAGGCAGGTCGTCAACAAAGTGTTTCAGACAGACAAGGTCATAAAGTTATGAATGAATAGGTGGGGATGAGTAGAGTATTTGGGAAAGCTTTAAAGTGATTGATTATGATTTTTTTTTTTAAGAATAGATCAATATCCTTTCTAACCTTACTCTGCCCTTTCCCCACAAACTATTGATTTTTGCGGGAAACTTATTCAGATGGAGTACGGGGGTGAACCAGTACAATAAAAGGTGAATAATACTGACAAAAGATTCCAGTAAAAGCCCTGTACGAACTTTTGCTATTTATAACTCAGACTCAAAGTGCTGTTACCTTAGATCACTCGGCCACCGGCTTTCACACTATATAATTTTATGTGTGTGGAGAATTTTATAATTACCTCCTCAGAAAATGTCGGGTAAGTATTTCTACGGTTCAATGTATTTGTATTTGTCCTCAATGTATTTGTATGGCCAAAGAATTTTCACAAGTGTAGGTAGACGATTTCACAATTTTCTGTCAATAAGATAACTGACATTTGAAATTTTATAGAAACAATTTGGAACTAACTTTATATAAAATAAATTTACGTCTTTTTATGCTCTTTTAAATTTTTCATTTCATAAACAACTTTCGTCAAGACCTCAGCAACAAATTGTAAATTTGAGTTAGGATTTTGTATTTTTTTATCTTGATTTAGAATAATGATTCCATGAAAATAACATTTTTCTACTGACCTTACTGTTTAAACATGTGTAGTTCGTATGTCTGTGATGATCTATAACAGGGCCTTTGTACTAATAATAATAAAAAAGTTATATCAACACATTCTTACGGAAATGTTGATCCCTTCAGAGGTCAGTGGTGCTAATTCCTGGGGTCTAGAAAGGAAACCCTTCTTGGCGTGCCTACAAGGGGTTTGTAAACAACCCAAAACTCCACTTTTGAATAGAATTTCATGTCTCTATCTATTTGATTGTTTACATAGCGTTAATCTACCAGTAAGTTCGTTAGGCAAGTTTCCTTTTATGAGTTAGTATTTGATATAAGAAAAAAAATAAAAATAATAAAAATGTTTGCCTTAATTCTAGTGAGATTTTAATAAACTTTCACAGTACATACCTACCATCGAAAATTAAGTGTAGTGAAATGAAATTTATAAATTTTACTCTCAGGTCAATTAAAATTTGCCTGGATCACAGGGAAAGTTCTACTAAGTACTTCAAATATGCCACAAGAGTCTGTTCTTGTTCCCATTTTATTTACTACTAATTTTCCCACTACACAGTCCAGAACATTTATAAATGCTAACTATATTTTTTCACACAATCACACGCAATGAGGAAAAATAAAAAACTCAAAGAACGTGTGCAATCGATCTTACAATATTCGGAAAAAAACACAAGTAGACTGAAATTATTTGAGTCCAGCCACACGAGATATCTGAAAATTGTTATGAGAGTGTTTTTTTTTTTCTTCAATAAAACACTTCCTCCCTCTTTGGGAGAGACAGTGGCCGAGCGATGGGAATTTGAACTTTAGTTAAAGATAGCTCAGGTTCGAACCGCGGCCTTGATTGTTAGTTTCCATCAGTAATATTCACCTTGTACTATACTGGTTTTCACCCTTTCTCTGTATAAGTTTCCCGCACAGATAAATAGTTTACGGGAATGGGTAAAGCTAGTTTAAAGAGGAGATCGGCTTCTCCTTAAAATAATGTGTTATACTACCTGGTCTATGCACAGTTTCATACTTTAGATACGGGGTTTTTGAAAGAAAATTCAATTTTTAATAACTTTGGCAGTACTGTATATAGAAAAGATTCGATATATTTGAAGAACTAATATCACTAGACAAGACATTTAGCATGTGTTGAGGAGGTAATGGAGCATGGAGTTACCACAACCCATTATGGTGATTATGGAGGACTACTACAGTCCAATGTCACGCTCCAACAGTTCCGAGAGGAACTCCATTCAAAGTGTTAATGGAGCTTTTAATTCTCTTTGATGCAACAGTGTAAAGTGTTTTACGCTCCATGAAAATGTATAAGCTTTGAAAATCCTTAAGGGGGTCTATTCTGAGTTATTCTTACTGAGATGTTGTATAAGATACTAGTAATTTTTCTACACCATGTAAAATGTATTAAACATTTCCTAAAAGAAAATACGTATCTTTAAATGAGATAATATCTGAAAAACAGTATTATACGCTTGTTTAAATAGACAGAGAATTGTAAATAATACAATTTTGGGTATTTCACTTCTTGTTATATGAGATGCTCCTCTTGACATGCAGAAATTGAGACGAATTACGACAAATTATCCAATGGCATAACATTTTATAAACACAAATTTCCACTAAATATTAACTTTTTTATGTTATGTGTTATATAACATAAGATATTAACCTATTTAAAATTCAATTCAGAAGAATATTTTACGTTTTTCAGAGTTTTGATAGTAACAACTATAGGACATTTCATCCCATCTCCAAATAACACACCCAAAAATACTAAAATATTAAACGAACTTTAACTTTTCTTTTTAAAATGTTGAATTAAATAGAAATGTTGAAAACATCACACATGAGTTACTAATAAAAGTAAGATATAAAAGTATGAAAATTAGCTTACGTTCTCCTGTTAATGTAAAATATCTATTGTTAATAAAAAAAATGTTGGTGCTAGACCTTAGAACCTAAAATTTAGATAGAAAATAAAAGTTAATAGTTGTTAAATATACAATTTTGTCGGGCCAATGAGATGTATACCGTATTTCAACGATATCCATTCACTAATAACTATTTATGTTAGTTGTGGCTATCACCATTTGCAGTGACAGTCTCTTTCCAGTGTACCTTCATATGTTCTGTGTACTCAGTATTCGCCGTTCCTTTTCCAGTTTTCCTTGATCTGTTCCGCGTATTCAGTGTTCACCATTCCCTTTCCAGTATTTTCATCTGTTCTGTGTTTTCATTGTTCCCTCCCGTGTTCCTTAATCTGTTCTATGTACTCAGGGTTCACCGTTCCCTTTCCAGTATTTTCATCTGTTCTGTGTTTTCATTGTTCCCTCCCGTGTTCCTTAATCTGTTCTTTGTATCCAGTGTTTACCGTTCCTTTTAATTCTGCAGTTAAGTGTTAGAGAGGACTTTACAGTCCTAACTTTGCCCCTTTAATAAAGGATTTTTTTCATTTCATTTCCTTCCCTGTGTTTATTGATCTGTTCTGTGTTTTCAATGTTCACCGTTCCTTTTCCAGTGTTCCTTGATCTATTTTGTTACCACTCCTTTAACTGACGTCTATCGTGGGGTTTGTTAGATTGTGTCATATTTAGTCTGTCTGTTTGAATTTATCGTTTTTGTCGTGTTTGATGAAAGTATTCCTTGAGTTCTACTTAATGTTGAATTCAATTCAGTTTAAAACCATCTACGAGTATTATGTCTTTAATCGAGTTTACATTGTAGTTGTTAGGCATCTCTTTAGTGAATAGGTATTTGAGAGATCAACTAATTTTATCATAATAAAAAACCTTTAATGTAAATTATCTTTATGTATATTAATCTTAGAATAACTAATATCAACAAAAATAAATCAACAAACCCCAAGCAACATGTTTAGTATAGTACTGTATTAATTATATTAAAATGCCACTTACAGTATTCGATTACTTGGTACGATTCAAGATATTTTCTCCAAATTGATTTATCTCAATGTCTTTGACCATTAAAGTTTAGAGGGCATTCCTCAGTTTTTTGAGTCTATCAAATTAAAAGTCTTATTATAATATTGCATACTGGATTCATGTAAAATTCATTATAAAATCACTTATATTATATTTTTTGTTAAACACAATGTCTAGTGGGTTATTTTTAATCATATTTATTGTTTTATTACTAGTCATTAATATAAAGTAATTTATTTTGTTAATTTTTGTTTTTTAAACAAATGTTGAATATCCTAACTGTTTATTCTTCCAGCTTAATTTATTCTAATCTGGTGGTCTTTAAATTATTTTTCGACAACTCCTACTTTACATCTTTACAGATAATTTGTTCAAGCATTTCAATATACTATATGAATGGTTTATTTCAGTTATAACACTTACGAATGTTGAAAACGTATTAGTTATCACGAAGGAAATGAAATAGTTTGGTTTCAAGTGATTTATGTCAAATATGAAAACTATAAGAAGTACACAATCATTTTAAAAATATTAAAATTGAGGCTGTGAAATTAACAACAATCAAATAACTTGGTCCGCCTCAGTTTTGTAAGGACCAACCTCTTGGAGGTTTAATTTTACTGCCGATCCTTATATATTTTATGCTAATGCCAAGTGCGGATGCAAGTATGGAGCTATAAATAAGATAAGATGCCAAGCTGTGCTGAAGTCAGCAGATGGTGGTCTACGTAACGGGCGACCGGTCACTTCCAGTTTCCCAGAAGTCAGACAGGCTGAAGAGATATGCGGAATTCCGGGGTATTATCACAGGCCTGGCGACTCGGTGACCCACTCGAGAAGGCAGACGCTGCATTGCTAATGAGAGTGAGTTCCTCTGTGGGACCTGATTTGCAGGTAGTTTATCCGGATCTGAGGGATCCTATTTGAAAGTACGTTGTCCGGCCTTGAAGTTAATTTGTAAGTACGTTGTCCGGCCTTGATGGACCTAATTTTGCAGTACGTTGCCGAGCGCAAAGGGACTTAATTTCCAGATACGTTGTCAGGCTCGGAGGGACCATATTTACAAATCCTTTATGTCTATGAGGGAGTGGGGGGGGGATGTTAATATCACCGTACATGTATAAGTGGGTGAAATTGGAAATAATATTTTACTCGTATGGTGGGTAGGGAGTCGGTACCTCTGTTTGTGTATGAGTGGGCGGAAAAGCAATTCCACTGCACGTATTAAATTACTACACCACCATTCGTAGGTATTATTAGAAAAATCGTAGTTCATTTGCTAGTTTACAGTACGTAGGTTTGTATTGAAACTGCTTTCGTGTTTGTGTTGTGAAACTGTATAAATACGCACGAAGAAAATTGCACAGCTGATTTTTAATTTACAACCAGATTCTAAACACGTATAACGTTAACTATAATTAGAATTAACAATAGAATATCATTTATATAAGATTTAACAATTTTCAAAAATATTTTATGATTAACAAGAAGGACCAATATTAATTTTCGTTATAAAAAAATATGCATAACTTCGTATGCATATAATGACGTAACTTTGCTCCAATCGAAGAATAGAATATTCTAAATCAGTTAAGAAACTATCAATAAACTTACCTTCTTTGGTTTGAGGTGCACAGATTTTACTACGACACACAGTCCCCCCACCTCATCGTCGTAGCTGGAACATACCAAAATAATATTTTTTACTATCGTTATCATGTAATAAGTAATATCACTAAACGTGTGGAGTAGGTGGGTGGGTCCATACCACTGTACGTATATAGATGGGTGGATGGGTCAAGTTCGTTAAATATAAGTTGGTATAAGCACTACAAACAGGATTAATATCCTTGAGAATTTAAAATACTTCAAAATACTATTGAAGATATAAACACAGATTGGTAACTGTGATAGATTAATAAGTAAAAAGTGTAATCACTTCTATATACTTTTTATATATTTTTGTATTTAATGTATATTTAAAATATGCAAGGTACTAGAAAAGTGTATGATGACTCAAAATACATATTTTTTTAAAAATACTAAAATGATAATTTAGATAGTCACATGGCCATACGGTTATTTTCATATTGAGTAATATAAGTAACTCAATATAAAAAGGAGTAAAGACTTTTTAACTGTAAACACTACAAAAGTTTAACACAATACTAAAAGGCCAGGCTAACAGAATCAAATGAAACGGAACACACCTGAAAACCTCAGAAGGGTAGTTCAATAAAATAAAACTCCCAGTGAGATAATGGAATTCCAAGCTCGTGTTTATGTCCCCCATAAAGAATATTGCAATATATTAATTTGTGGTTTTTAAATTCAATTATAACATACAATCTACAACCTAATAATCTTTATGTGGGTCTTCCAGATGTAAGTACATACAAGAGCTGTATGATATCAATTTTGTGCATGTTGGAACTATAAGATCATTTGTATTATGTACACGCTCGTGGTCCTCTAGCTGTGGTCGAGTTAGCTGGTTATGTACCAGCTAACTCTCCACAATTAATTAATTACCATCAATTACCGTTGTTTAGGACTCTCTAACACAAAATATGTCCGATAGTTGAATATTTGATAAATAAAAGAATTGGCAACAAGTCGATAGGATCAAATATCGTTCAAGGGATGTATTATTTAATACTTTTATTTAATATATTATATTCATCGTGGGGCATTGTTGCACAAGTCTTCAAGTTCTAAAATTCGTAACTCACTGGATAATATTCAGGAAATGTTTAAAGAAAGTGACTGTACCATGTAAAGGTACCCTTAAATCTCTACGTATTTGTTCGAGGGTAGTCAGGATTGCTAGCAAGAGTCGGGTGTGTAGGGTAGGTAAGTGGTGTTTGTATATTCCTTCATCAAACCCATCACCAAGGTGGAACACAAGCTGTTTTATTGCTTGGGAGAAAATAAAATTTTATTGGCCACGTTTTTACAGTCTGTTAGGGAGATAAGAAAGGCACGGACATTCAGAGGTCCCGTACTGACCGTATCGACGACTTGACGTCACATCTTTATGTGTCAGCCCGTAATTTCCGCTAAGTAAATGAACCCAAACGACGTGTCGCAACGAACTGTGCATACATTCTGTAAAACTTTTCTGTTTGAATGGTCTTTATACTTGAATTGCCTTAAAATTACTGTCCATGCAATATAGACCAAAATCATTGATAAAAGTGATTAATATAAAATGATGATAATGATTTATGATACGTTTTTACATTCTAACTATAGTTAACGTAAAGTTAATGTTAAAAGTTAAAGATTGTCTTATTTTACCAGGCGAAGTTACTATGTGTTTAGAATTTGATTATAAATTAAATATCGGCTGTGCAATTTACTTCGTGCGTATTTTTACAGTTTCACAACACAAACACTAAAGCCGTTTCAAGACAAACCTACGTACTGTAAACTACTATTTTTCTAATATTACCTACGAATGGTGGTGTAGTAATACGTGCGGTGGAATTGCCTTTCCGCCCACTCATACACAAACAGTGGTACCGACTCCCCCACCCACCATACGAGTAAAATAGTATTTCCAATTTCACCCATTCATATGTACGTCGGTGGAGACTATGTTTTAAGGTCATCCACATTAATTTTAAACTGAATTATTCGTCATTTTCAACAATCACCGAGAGATAAGACTTTTAATTTGTATGGATGTTTTATAATTACTCTCCAGATCCTCATTTACGCGTCAATAAAGTCTTAAATGCACCGTGTATATTTGATTCAAGTTGGCCATAAAGTAATTAAATTAAAAAAAGTTAAAAACAAATAATTATCATTGTATTATAGCTACCATAGTTAGTAGGTTTCATATAATCACCTCATTTATGCATTATGTTTCAGCTTAAAGTGACTATGTTTCAGCCACTCTTCATTTCCTTTGCAAACAGAAACATCAAATTTGATTTGGTATTTCACTATGAATATGTATTTAGCTTGAATAGATATACACCTACAAATGAAAAGTCATTTGTATTTATTTAGAATCTTATAATTACATTTATAAAAAAATGTGTAGGATAATAATTAATATTAGTACAAATATTGTTTCGAGAGGACGACTGTAGTAAAATGATATGATAACGTTTAAACTCCAGTCTTTTCAAATATTAGTAAAGTATTATCAATTGATTTTTCATTTGGAATTCATTGGAACTGAACCCAATCGAGATTCACTATAACGTTCTCAAACTTGTTATTGTTTCCATAGTTCATAATAGTTTTACTCTATGATTTCAATGTTTTACTTGGATTATAATAGTTTTAATTGGTGATTTGAAAGTTATAACAGTTTCAACGGTCGAATTTAATGTTTTAATATAATTTCGTCTCAGGATTTTATTTCAGCTGTAAGTTTTACTTTACGATTTTACCGGTTTAGTTCGGTTAAATCTATTTTAAGGACCTGTAGTGTCCTGTCAAAGACCAAACAGACCACCTCTAGCCGGGTTACATCAGACTCTGCCGGGCTGGAACCAAGGATCGCCCTACTGGACATCAAGGTCTTTCCCAAAACTGGGCCTCCATTTTGGTTTCGTCACGCGCAATTGTTGCCAGTTTCTTATCCAGTCGCGTGTTCCTGACCGTGTCCAATACAGGCTCCAGGCATCTGATCTGGCGCATCTTCCTCAAGCTACATCACTTCCAGCCTGTCGATGGATTTCCACTACTCCAACAGAATTTTCGCCTTTGACCCAGAATTGAAAAACTCCATGCAACAACACCAACAATTACTCGCTCTACAGAACAGTTACATTATAATTGTTTATACAGAACAGTTACATTATAATTGTTTATGTTTTTACAATTAATTTCATAAATTCAATATAGACAGTGAAAGTCCAAGTTTCACTTTCTGCTCTTACGGAAATGTAAAAACATCAACTATTCATCCCTAAAGTTGACTATGGAATTATTCATTTTTGTTACCTTTCGAACTTATAAAACTTTTTGATTTCGTAAGTTAAAACATGAGCCCTCTATTAAAAGTATTCTTTTGAATTATTCCATCCACGGTTAATGTGTCCTTTACATTAATTTGTACCGATTCGTGATGTCAATCACAACCGCAAAAAGTAAGAGCTTTTAACTAAAATGAGCATTCGTAGATTTCGTTTATGAATTGGTTTTTGAGGCACTTCCTGAGCAAGTTTTTCAGGATTAAATTAAAAGTAGTACTATTATAAGAGCTAGATTATATTGCTTCAATATTTATTTCTTAAAGTTGAAACAGTTCATAGAAAAATTACACGCAATAGAAAAATAAAACAGTTTGGTGTAACATAAAAACGGATGGTGTTTCATTTAATTTATTAATATAATTGTAATAATTAAATATCAACGTACGACAGTGTGAGTATTTTAAGTTACAATATACTGATAATATAATGAGGGAAAATTTAAATCTGTATTTTTAAGAATTTGTTAAAAGCTCTATAATAAGTAGCGCAACTGAGAAAAAAGATTTTTAAAAAGGTAATTTTTGACTTTGTATTCTTAACAGCACTTAAGGATAAATAATATTTCCATCATATAAACTTTTATTGTATGTATATTTACTGTAAGTAAGTTTGTCATTTGTATATTATAATTCAAGTGTGAAGCGTTTTTGTCATTAATTTCATCACATTAATAATATTTTTTAACTATATGACGTATTAAGTCAACTGGTATGAAGCCTAATTCTATAGAATTATTTCTGCATATTTTTTTATTTATTATTTTTTTCATTAACATCCATAATTTTGATTAACAATATTTGTAATTTTATAATTTTACCTACATTTTCCTTACTCATTGCTTCATATAAGAAAATTCCATATTTAATTTCTCTTAGTCATAAATTAAAATAAATCTAAATCTTGAGACCGATGCATCAGGTAGTTATGGACACTTATGCAGTCTATCAAAATTTCCTTAACATGGGTTGTATTTTAAACGAGAAAAACATCATGATTGAATTAATCATTTATAAATTTCGTTCATTTAAAGAGTACAATTGTCAAATGATACATTCATTTAATTACAGCGCCGATTTATATCCGACAAACACTAGCAGCAATCAACTTTACGTTTTATCATTACCGTCTATTGATAGCTTGTACCAAACCAGTCAATACTATGAGTGACTTGATTGACTTTGACTGACGCAGAGATGTGTCAATGACGAAGGCAAATGAAGTTGGCTTGTTTGAATAAAAAATATAAGTAGAAATTCGCCATTCACTTGCATCATATCGGCCCAAATACGAATAACTGCAATGATTTCTGTATAACAAAATTAATATAGATGGAACAATTGAGTTAGTTATGATGTTTTGTCACATTATTGTTTTGCACCCCTGCACAGATGAACAAAAGTTTACAAAAGTATTACTTAGTCATTATACTGACATTAATTTCAGTCATACTGACATTAAAATCTGGCACATGTCTCGACTATCCTGATCTACGGGTAAGTTCGATTCAACTCAATTATTTTAGATAAAAGGGATTTACTTCCTGAATTAAAAATTATCATTAATTTCCAATCTCACTGTAAAATCATGTAAGAAAATTACAATAAAGTTGCCATGTGATCTTTTTTTTAAAAGTATTATGTGGTTAAAGAAATATATATATCAGCAATACTAACAACGTTTTAGCCTAAATCAAAACGATTATTGTTAACAGAAAGGGTGAGCCTCAATGTATCTTTCCAGTAGGGTGGGAGGGTGGAGCTATATTTTAGAGGACTCTCAACAAGTACACGATTTACATGCAAACTACCCACTTGCAATAGAAAGTAAATTAAATACAGAATATATTATGTAACCGTACTTCTTCCAACAAGTACTTGATGAATTCAACTTAAATATCCTCGTAAAGTACAAACAAACACTGTCATGTACTTTTTTTACTAACAGAAATAGTCTTCACACATATTTAAAGAGTATAGAATCCTAACTCCTGAGCCATAACTCAGTGGCTTAAGCTTCGTACTGCGGAAGGAATACTCCAAGGTTCGAATCCCCACTGATCCAACAGTCGGTCCTTCACTCGCTAAATAAAGTTCACGCACAGGCCTGCAGGCCCATTTGAACAGTTCGTATCGACTCTGTCACATTGCTGGGTCCATCCTACAGACTCCCACACTCAAGGTTGGTCCACCTGAGCACGTGCACGACTGTGACACAGTTCGTCACGAGACACGCCAGGCCCAGTTCACAGTGGTTACTGTGTCTGGGCTGCGTGAGTGATTGTTGTCAATTTACCGAATCACGCTGGCAGAAAATCCACACTGTGTCTATACGCATGTGTCCACCGAATGTCCTGCTGTAGCAGACAACATCAGCATTGTGTTCCTCGTACAAGCAAAATGTGTTTGGTCACAAGATCCCAAAGGTGGGACTGTTGTGTTTTCACGTAACTCGCAGATTTGTTGCGTGAAATTGAAAAAAAAAAAAAAAAAAAAATGCTCAACTTTGCACTGAATAAAAAATGTGTGTTGGACTATATATACTAGTAAATACAGATGTTATATTTATTTACCTGGAATGCATTCAGAGACGATTATATTTTCGAAGATTTTATTATAATAATTCATTGTAATTATTATTATAAATCAAGTTATAAAATCATCGAATATTTATAGCTAGGGGATATACCAGCACGCTTAGCGTGTGCCATCCCTATTTACTCACTATTACGCTCGTGGCATCTCGACTTTCGACCACGGTAATACCGGATAAGTCTCACTTACTAAGCTCGTAACCAACGATGTATACGATGATCGTAACTCATTATCTGTGGCTCGTGACTACATTAACATTAGTATACAAACTGTTACTATATACACTATCGAACGTAATAAAACAGATTTTAACGTTTTTCGTTTACGAGCTAAATTTTCAAATTTAAAATTCAAGTGTTGCCATTAAAAAATTAAAGCCAAATATTCACCTCGTAAAGTACTGGTTCTCCTCTTAAACTGTCTGATAAGTTGCCTGCACAAATCAATTGTCTATGGGGAATTGGTAGAGTAAGATTTGGAAGGGAGATTAGCCTCTCCTTAAACCAATCGGGTGTAGTTTTGGAAATCTTAAAACGAGTCAGTCTGCAGTATTTCGCTTGCATGTATACTAGCCAACAGTATACATCCTTCGTTACGGGTGGGTTCTCTACACTTACTTACCCTTCCCTCCATGGTTCTCTCTAAACCGTCACATCAATAAAAAAGCTCACACTGCTGCCGTTCTCCTAGATAACAAAGTTTTGTAGTAAACAACCCTGTAAGTCTATTATATGGAGATGTAAAGTAGAACAATCATGTCAGAGCTGGTAGGAATTATCTTAGACGTTCCACAACGAAAACCAAATTAGTTAAGCTTTTGTGTCATGTTTATGTATTTTGTATGATCTGTATGAAATAAATTTTTAATTGAATTAATGCCAATGATACTATTACGAAACAAGGACGCGTCGGGGCTGTTTCCACCCCTCGGGAATGGCACTTCGAGCGGTGTTTTCTTAGAGGGCCTCTGTGATATATAAACTAACATAACTCCAAATTTGATAAAAATCTGTTCAGTGGTTTAGGAGATTTTGTGATGAGTGAGTACATGGTTTCTGGACTAAATATATTATAAGATATTGAAATACATTTTAGCACATTTAAATAATTATGTTTAAAGGATAAATATCGATTCAAAGCAAACCATTTCCATAAAATATCGAAATCATCGTCTATAACCTTATAACAGATTTATAGAGATAAAGTAGACTTGAACGATTGCATGTTCACAAGTTGTAAATTTTAAGTCAAGTTCAATCCAAGAAGTATAGTACAGGCTGCTGCTAACATTCCTTGTAGTCCAGTCTACACCGTGCATAATAGATTAACTTTTTCCCTAGGTTCTTGGTCCTTCACACCTGAAAACGGTTTCAGGTTGCATAAAACATTGCGAATCGATTATCTGATTTGCACTACCGCTGTGAACTGTCCGTAATAGTTCTAAAATGTTTGCGAATTCTCATGATCAATAATATATGCAGTTTTACTAACAGTGTGATTATGTGAGTTTAAAGCAGGTAGTCACAGTTTCAGGGCCCAAAGTGGTCTGCAATTATATCCTCATGTTCCAGTTAGAGGACAGAGAGCGGATGCTAAGATTGGTGCGGTAATTTATCACTTTCCACCCATTTATCTCTTCCTTTTTTGGGTTGAAATAAATATCACCAGGGAGAAGAATGGTTTGTTAGATTGGTTTATTTCCTGGAACCACACGCACGCACGCGTGCGCGCGCACACACACACAAACAAACAAACAAACACACACACACACACACACACACACACACACACACACACACACACACACACACACACACACACACACACACACACACACACACACACACACACACACACACACACACACACACACACACACACACACACACACACACAGTTTTACAGAAATCTCCGGTCAACATATGTACAATCCGCTATTTACCACCAACCTAACTTCTTGATGGACCTTCCTACTCATCAAATGTTTTGATCGACCCACCCAATGTCTTTATGAACCCATCCACACACTCAACGTCTTAATTAACCTATCCTAAGTCTTGGTGGACTCTCCCATTCGCCAAGCGTCTTGAATTACCCACCCATTTACTCAACCTCTTGGTGTACAAACATAATCACAAGTCCATCCACTCACCCAATGTCAATGGATATTGAAAATTGCATTTAGTGCATGTTTGCCAGTGTATGTGCAAAAAATCTGTAACTTACAATAATATTGAAGGTAACTAAATTATATGGACGTTTGATCTCGCATTAAGTTATGTAGGAAACCGAAAAACGAAACTAGTTTTAACTTGATCAGCCGAATACTCTGCCACTATCATTTTTACGTAAATATACATGTTGACCACCAACAGCCCTTCCTCTTTATACTAACTGTATCACAATAGTCAACAGTCACACCAACGATGATTTTGGGCCCTTTTGTATCAATCATCGTAAAGTTTCTTTTGTCGCCAAGTTGCCCAAAATTAATAATTATTATAACCTAACAATTTATTGTAAAAAAACATAAAGCAAACGGGTGAAATTTTTACGTGCTCTTACGTCACACACGTCTATGACATGATTTGCAGTTATTCATTGTTTCTCAATATGCTCAAAGCACAAGGAGAGGTCAAGACTGTTATTTACGGTTTGCAAGTTCCAAACAATCCTGTCTGGCATTAGACACGCATATTTACTCGTGAATAGACTGCCTGGCCAATACGAAAACATTAAAAGATGGTACATTTAAAAATGAATATAGTATTAACGATCCGAACATAACGGACTGTTGGTTGGTAAAGAAAACATCCACCGATGGATTTTGTTTTATGCAACTCACCGGGCTAGATAATTTGTGGTCCTCCTACCAAAATCAACTCGTTGGAATCCACATATTTAATCACTCAATCTTCTTTATTTGACAGTCAAGAGTTGGATGTTCGCTATGTGGTAGGAATGTTCAGATTTAATGGTTTCTTAAACACCTTTATAGAACTTAATCTGTACTAAAACATGTTCTGGATTCCTCTCCGTCACTCGGAGGTCGTGCTACGTCGCTTGTCATGCTGAAGGCGGGTGTAGGTCAGTCATCTTTGCAGTCATAAAAGCACCTTTTGAGCTGTTCCAGTGTCTGACCGAGTAGTAAAACCCATCCTGCCCACCTCACCTGTGTTGTATAAGGATTGCAAACAGGTTTTAGTGCAGAACACCATACCATACGTTCTCCTGCGCATCATGAACGTAGAATTGTACCGGAGCATTTACCAACTGTACGAACAGCAAGTCTTACAGTCTGCCTACTTACTCTCACCCTTTCTTCCCACCTCACCTGTATTGTATAAGGATTGGCAAACAGGTGTCAGCGCAAAACACCGTATCACGTTCTCCCATCCACCATGGAGTAGCCTGCTACCGGAGCTTATACCAATACATACAGTACGTCTCAAGGCCCACCCATCCACCCTACACAATGCAAGGAAACATCTGTGTTATATAAGGATTGGCAAACAGGTGTCAGCGCAAAACACCGTATCACGTTCTCCCATCCACAATGGAGTAGCTTGCTACCGGAGCTTATACCAATACATACAGTACGTCTCAAGGACCTCCCATTCACTCTATACAATGCAAAGAAAACATCTGTGTTGTATAAGGATTAGCAAGTAAAAATCCAGCTAAGAAACCGTAGTAAATGCACTTAAACTCTAACACAACACATCGCAATAACATCCTCTCATACATTCCTCTCTCATACCTGTACGGCAATGTGATACAGTATATGTGTAAACTGCATGGTCCCATCACAAGGACATACATGTTGTAGGCAAGACAGCACATTACTCTAACTCACGCGACCCTTGTTGTCACCCAAAGTATGCACAGTACAGATGGTGAGGGGAGGGAGGTAACACAAAGTTAGAGTCAGACCAACCTCCCCATTCTAACAGTTTAGAGTCATTATCACATTTCATAGTAAGGTGCTTGGACTACTGTAACCATGTGGTAGGTAAGAGGGTATGTTACAATCAATCTTAAAATGGTAAAAGGGAGATAAATCACTAATAGCAAGTAATATAAAAGTGATGACAGTTTTAGTAATAAGTTAAGGTTTGTAGATTTTCTCTTTTTATTAAAAAAAAGAGGCCAATCTTCTTTCAACCATTATTTGCGTATTACGGGACGACGTATTCAGAAATAAAGTACTGATAAATACTTCCAGTCTCAGTCTTGGAATCGAAATGTTTCAAAGTAGTTCTAACACAGGTTCAAAGTCCTTGTGCCTTAGATCACTCGGACAATGGTTACATAAATGATACATAACACTGTATGACTGACATGTGCTACATTGTTTTCATGATTTGTTAAAACGTTAGGTGGGTAGAGCGTCCATTAGGTGATATTGGACTTACAACGCTTAAAAGCGTATATCTGTCCAAAATAATTTTGAATTTCACATGATCCACAAATTTGCTGAACATTTCCATAAAGAGCTAATTTAACATAAAAGGAGTTACGGCTCTTTTATGATTTCCAGTGGTTTTTTTTAGAAGAGGCTAATGTCCTCTTTTACTTACTTTGCCTGTTCCCCATTGACTGATGATCTGTGCCGGGAACTTATTCAAACACAATAAGGGGGAGAACAAGTACAATACATGGTGAAACATTTATAAAAACTTCCAGTCAATGCCAGGATTCTAACCTACACTATCTCTAATTCAGGCTCCAAGTTATAATGCCTAAATTCACGTTGCCACACCGGATCCCCCAATTTTTAAAGGATCAATAAAACCTGCTCCCTTTTCACAGGGAACAAGTGCTGAATCACACCGCGGAGTCAACTTTGCTGACGAGCATGTGCCAACAACAGGGAAGAAAGATATAATTGTTTTGACTTCTTCTGGCACAATAGCGACTAGTTTTCCACGTTCTTATGTTAATGTTATTTAACCGCGTTTGCCCACGGAGAGACAACTGGTAATTATCGGCTAACAAGCGCCATTCTGCGGCTAGCGGCAGTTCGTCAGCTGACTGAGTTTACTTACGTTTACTGTCAGTTTCAGAGCCACGGGAGTATGAATTATTTACAGAGTCTCCCTTGTTTGGGACTCGTAAAGACCCAATTGCCGCGCCGGAGGTCTAACTCCACTTGCCCGCGTTTCTTTCTCGTATTACACGTCTAAACCCAGTAGGGTAGGCAACGATAAATCGATATATCAAAAATATAGATAAATATGTTTCGATATATCGATATAATCGTGTCAATATTTTATTTCGATTATATCGGCCATATCGATATTCCGGTCCGATTTGTCATATCACTAAATATTGACGTTATTATCTCTCCTCAAAATCATCACGATTAGAAAAAATACATTTAAATTTCCCCTTAAGTGAACAAAACATGCACTGAAATAATAAAGTAACTTTATTTAGTACGGAAAAACGAAGCAGAGTAAATGGAAAATTGATTTCCAAACTGTTATTTTTAATGGTTTACATGACAAGTATTGGAAGTAGGTTTATTGAGTTAATTTGTTTGATTTTTAGTGTTTATAAGAAGCCTAATAAACAGACCACAACTTGTTTCGTGTAGATAATGTATTTAATTTTTACATTCAGTAGGCTGTTCTAATTAGTAACAGCAAAACATAAGTGTATTTTTGGTCATGACATAAGAGTAAGTGCATACTTTTACACAGATAAACCATTTATAATTCGATGTATTAGGTAGGCCTAACCGATATATCGATATTTTTATGTCGATAATATCGACATAAAAATATCGATAATTGGTTTGCGATATATCCATAACTCGATAAGTTCTATTATTTTTTTCATATGCAGATAACACGTATGGCTTTAAAAGCCAGCCATCAAACTAGAAGGAGGAGGACTAAACAGTTTTTAAATTAAAATAATAAAGAGTATATAAATAGACCTACAGTAAAATATAATTTACAAAGCAGCCTACATCATAGTGTTAATATGTTACTTGTGTCTTTTGTTAGATTTTATCACATAACCTTAAAATAATCTTAGCTGATTTCAATGTTACGCTGTTTTTTTACGTAACATATGCATTTAAACTTTTAACTTACTTTCAAATGAAGCAGTACATAGTCATGAATAGCCTAATACTGTTGTATTGGTAAACCTTACTTGGCATTGCTATGGTCATAATTTGTAAATCTTTTTAATATTTCCAACGTGTCAAGTTTTTGAAGCCACAAACACACATTTCGATAGATACAATAAAACTCCTGTCGTATTTGGATGTTAATTACTCCGTAACACACATTTAAAACTATTGTCCCACTAAAATCAACACATAAATGTAAAATAACCTTTAAACTGTGTACTGAATCACCATAGATTATTGCGGAATTTTAGAAATACACGTCTTCTTATCAACTATCACATACATGACTGTGTAGCACCTGAGGACGACAGGAGTTTTATACCTCACGAAACGTTGTGTTTGTTCCTTAAATATCCAACAAATTTACCAATCAAGCTTATGCTAATGCAGTACTTTAAATTTACGTGTAATTTCAAACATAAAATATCATTCCTAAAACGGTAATTATTATAATTTATCACAGCAGTATGTTTTTTACCATGTTTACCTTGCACTCGAGAGATTTCGGTTTATAATGGGATATATAATTATTTATTTACAGGTTATAAACAAATATGTAATTGATTGCTGTGATGAGTGACTAATGGAGGTTATAAGCAGGATGCCAACTATTGAAAAAATAAAGATCCTTTCAGTCTAATATTTTGTAACGATGTAGCAATAGTGAGAAATTAACCCACAGACAATTTCAAAGAATTGTTTTCAGTCTTCAATCTTGTTCTTAGATATGAGAGCGAACACAATTGTTTGTGTACTATTTGAAGGCGAATATGAATTATTACATGAGTTTAAGATGAGTGTGGATGACCTGTGTACTCTTGTTTCTTACTGAGTTCGACTGATCCTCAGAAAGGGCCATTTATTAATAGCTCAATAGCCATACCAACTACATGGAATCTGAACCACGTAGTATTGGTATTATTTTCAGCTAACTGACAAGTCTGAAACTAGTCCTCTCCCCCAAACACTATGGTGGTAAAATGATATAATATAATATAATATAATATAATATAATATAATATAATATAATATAATATAATATAATATAATATAATATAATATAATATAATATAATATAATATAATATAATATAATATAATATAATATAATATAATATAATATAATATAATATAATATAATATAATATAATATAATATAATATAATATAAAGGGTTTAAAGGTTTCAAGGAAACATAATAAGTAAAAAAGTGCCTCGTTGGTAGAAAATCAAAGAAAACTATGAAACCATTAAATGAAATTGACATATTTAATTCAAAATGGTAATGTTGCATGTAAATATATCTGTTATGCAGAACTACCCCTTACTTATGGGAGCTGTTTACTCACCCTGATAGCAGAAACATTCTCAACTACTGTGATCTGTGACACTAAGAATTTAAGGATGTGATGGGTATCTTGACTAGCATGAAGGTAATGTTATCAATTTAAGATATGTCAATAATTAATTTATTGATTATTATGTTTTACCTTATTAGATCGGAGAGTCAGTTTGTTTAAAAAAACTGTAATCCTCACCCTTAAACTAAAAGACAAGCTCTCATTAATTGTTTATTGTTCTCCTTTTGGTAGTTTTAGTAGTACAGTACATCATTTTAACCTCCCATGTTCTGCCAATTATTTTCGCCACTCTTCACATTCGGAACCACCCATTAAACATACTATCTGATTACAATAAGGACCGAGGTACCATCTGTCTCTCTCATCAGTGACTCTTTGTTCCTCGCACCCCTTCCTCTCCAATCCCTTGTCATTAGGGATCGCCGGCCAGTGTAACGAAGGCAGTGACTTGCCAACACTCTGTAGAGACAGGTTGTTTATTCGCCAATTGACTCTGAAGGCGGAAGTGGGTCAGGAGAGGTACCATTGTGTCCGGGTGTCTAGGAGCATACGTGCTTTGGTCTGGATAGAAGAATGTTGGCAGGACAAAAATTGGATTTGTGTGGTTTTCTGTAGCTACACAATTCACTAATTGTGTTTTGTTATATGTTGTGTGTGTATGATTGTTCTTTAAATTAAAATTATTACTAGGGAGCGAACGATAGTTTTATATATTTCATTTACAAGTTAAATCTATACTAGGCAACAGCCCTTGCTTCGCTACGGAGTGGTTCTCTACGCTTACTCACCCTTTCTTTCGTGGTTCTCTCTAAACCATAACATCAATATAAACGCTCAGCCTGCTGCCATTTTTCTGGATAGCAAAGTTTTACAGACCAGAAAACCTATAAGTCTACTTTAGAGGGATGCAAAGTATTGCAATCATGTCAAAGTTAGTGGAAATTACCTTAAATATTTCGCAATGAAAATCAAATTAGCTGAGTTTTTCTCGTTATGTTCATGTTTTTTGTAGCATCTGTTGGCAGTTAATTACTAAATAAAATAAATGATAATGTTACTTTGATGAAAAAAAGGAAACGTTAAGGGACTTTTTCTACGACTTAGGGATGGAATTTTGAGAAATCCTCCCTTAGTGGGCCTCTATGATACAAAAGCTACCTCCCCCCAAACGTCATCAAAATCTGTTCAGTGGCTCCGAAGATCAAGTGATGAGTGAGTACATCGTTTTTGGATTTTATATATTGAGATAAGATGTATGATACGTGGAGGTAGACTAAAAAAATATACAAAATAAAAACGAGGATAAACTTACTGCATAGCGGAGTTGATATGCGAAGCGTGCAGGAGTATCTTCTAGTGTTTTATGTCAGATAGGGTTATTTTTGTACGACAAAATATAGCAATGTCTAGTGATTTTAATAATTTAAACCAGAAATTCATAGTAAAAACACCTTTAAACGTTATTACTAATTATATAATATCTATTAGATAGAAGACTTATAAAAATTAGTTTTACAAAATAAAGTATATCATCATGATATATATATATATATTTTAATTTATAAAATATAGTAAATAAGAAGTTTGAAAACACTTATAATAAACAAGATTGATTCAAACAAGCAATACTTTCTGTATTATGATTTGAAGAAAAAGAAAAATACCATTTAAAACCCTCGTGTAAAGCAGTTCTACAAAGTCACTGATTTGGGCAAAGCGTGTCGAAACTACTTCTGATCTCATCTATCTTTCCAGAACACAAACTTAAGTAATAGCGCTGGAATTTTAATTACTTCCACCGAGATAGTTGGCCTAAGCCTAGAATTACAAATCAGGATCGTTAAAAATTTCATCGATCATTCTAGGCCGGATTGAGACATAAAATACGTAATTATAACAGCCTGAAGGACGAACGTCCACTATAATAAATTAGTTTTTAAACTATTTGATCTAATTTCTTTCTAAAAATACTTCTGGATTTATTCGTTGTAACTAGCTACTGGTATTTAAAAGTAGAAATAGTATCTAACAGACACTTTTAAGTGTTTAATTTAACTTATATGTTAGCTGGTCCTTCTACCTATCCATACACGTACGCTAGTATTGACCCTCCCACTCCTCCATACACCATAAATGGTTTGCTACATATGTATACTAAGATGTTTTCCTATATAATGTTATATATTCCAAAAACCCTATGGACTATATACGTGTATATTCCACCTTTCCTCTACACAACACTATGATGACTGCTCTCCTTCCACCCACACAACACTATGATGACTGCTCTCCTTCCACCCACACAACACTATGATGACTGCTCTCCTTCTACCCACACAAAAGCCATGCGGTTCATGCTTCCCTCAGTCTCACAGGATGTTGTGATGTAATGGAGGGAGTTGATCGGAATATACCATCCCATTTGATCAAGTCTTAGGTATCCAATAGAAATATGATAACCCCCTACCCCAATTGGCATGATTGTCTGTATGTATCTCACGTGAGAAAACATTTATACCTACAGGAGAGGACATTTTCTCATATGTATATGCAAGGCAGAGTCTACAGTTCCAGTATTTTGAACACGTTCTCCTATTGCTAAAACGAGTCGACAGTTTGAAGAAACGCCAGCAATGTATGGGAAAATCATTTGCAGTGAGATATGAAACACCAAATACGGAATAAAAAAACTAGAAGTATTTGGCTGGGGCTGAAAAATACAATTCAAGGATGTTCATGAGATTTAATAGTACGTGTAAGGGCACAGGGGTTGATGTCATTATTGGTGGATAACACTGAGCTATTGTCTACGTTTTATTGAGGGCTCTCAAGAGGCCGAAGGTAGGTACAAGCTTCTCTAGGGTAGGTACAAGTTTGGTCTACACATTTGAAGGCTTCGATCAAAAATATGATATGTACTGAACATGGCATATTTTATGGTAATATCTGGAATTAGTTTTTACTGTGGAAAACAAACTTAAAGAGAAGATACATTGAGTAAACATAAGAATAACTTTTAAAAGAAAATGTAAACTAGAAAATTTATTTAACAATCAGTTTGACCTTTATACAAATATTCCTAGAGTGGAACACAAAAACTGATGAAAATTAAAGTTATTTTGTCAATAATTGATCTGAGCAAATTGTTTAAAGCGTCAGAACTCTCAGCCTGGGTTATATAAAGATAGCACAGGTTCGAATTCGGCCTAGACTGGAAGCATTTATCAGTAATGTTCACCGTGTACTGTACTGGTTCTCCCCTTTAAACTGTATGAATAAGTTCCCGCACAGATCAATAGTATGTGGGGAAGGGGCAGAGTAAGGCTAAAAAAAGAGTAAGGCTATGTACTGGAATATGTAGTTCATATATTGATCCAAGTGTAGAAGATTCTAAGTGTTTCGTTCTCAACAATATTAAACGAGAAGAAAGTGACAAATTAAATACGATAGTAATCAAGAGCTAGTAAACATGTACAACTGTACTCACGAGGGGAATTTACATATTAATTAAACGAACGGTGCATGCAACGAATACCTAGGAAACACGTATTAAAATGAAGGTTGGAAAATTAACAGTCAAAATTTCTTGATGGTCAAAAGAAATCAGGACCATAAAATCTCTTTTAAACTCGACAACTATGTTCTACAATACAAATAATCGATGACCTACAAAATTGTCAAAATTAATTCAGCGATTAATATCAATTTGTAGGAAGTGTCAAGGTGTGTAACCTCCATCAGTGACGTCTTCCAATTATTACGTTCAATAGAGCGGATAACTCACGAATACTAAAGAGGAAATATTAATGCAGCTAAGCATTTTATCCTCGTCAGGAGGCATACCATCCTGAGTGATGAAAGTTTAGGAGGATTTTGGACTATTTTTGTGACTTTATAGATATTAAATTAAAAATAACTATACGTTTTTAAACAAAGTCTAATATTTTTCTGACTATAGTTAAGGAAATCGTCCAGATTTCCTTAACTATCTGCAACTATATGCCAACTAAGCAGCTACTCTCAGAAACGGTTTTGGAGATATTTTAACTGCCTCTGTTATTTGGAGTTAACAATCGAGTTTTTAAAATTTCTGAGAAGTTTATAAGTTGATTTGAGGCATCCTCTGATGTTTATATACCTGTGTGGGCATCAATATGTCAGGAATCCCTGGGTGATTCAATACTCATATTATAGAGTAATCTGTCTTCGAATGGATGTTTAGTGTAGAGAGGAGAAGTGTAGTGTTGTAGAAACAAGGAAGTTGACATCGTTAAGTAGTAAAAAGACGAATTGGACAAGGCCGATAACTTTCCTTTCTCATTTGCATAATTGGTAACATTAATGAATATTCACTACAAGATAAGGGTTTTAAAATATTCTTGTTAATGTTTACACAGACATTATATAATTTAAACAATAAATGTTATGGTTTAGGAAAATTCGATGTAATTAATTTTTTTTCTTGTTATGGATTATTTTGATCGATATTATTAATTTAAAAACGTTTAGTCATTTAATAAATATAATGTTGTTGACATATTATAAAATAATGATGTTTAAAATTATAATTTATAATTATAAAATTTCTAACAGTAGATATTGTTGGTAGATTAGTAATATATAGTAAAAATGAGTGGGACGAATGCAGAGCCTTGTGGAACTCCAGTATATAATTTTTCCACTTAATGAGTGATTTAGGTTTTCGTATTCTTTAATTTAAATTTATTTAGCTGTTTCCTATTTTTGAAGCATCAATATATCAGTTTTGATTTCTACTATTTAAAATTATTGTTGTTCATTAATGTTATTATCTATATTTTTATTTTAATATAATACTTAACTTTTTATGTAGTCCGTAACAAGATTGGGAGCCAATACAAATAAAAATGTAACAAACTCAAAAAATCATAAGATATTCAAAAAGTAACCTTATTCTTCTTACAAATATGCCATCGCAATTTTATTTTAATTCAGTCTATTACGACGTAGCCTCGAAGCCAGGGTGTCGTCCATCACCGACTATAGCGGAACCAATGGAGATGACGCCTTTGTGATTGATTGAAGAGCGGGCGTATTGTGGCCGGGAAATCCGTGTTATCGATTCATAAAAGAGCCGTATCATCCGCATAACTTGATTCACGCACGCACACGATCCAGTCCTCAAGCTTTTCATCAGTAATTCGTCATTTGTGCTTGACGATGATTGGAGGCGATTGATACATTCAGTCAAGCTTGGCTTGGTGATTACCGTCAATAGTTACGTTGATAAAGATTACGCTGTACTGGTCCGGTATGAAGAGAGCGAAATGCATTCTATGTAAACTGTATCAAAGAACTACTTTTTTAATAAGTATGTCTGATCTATGGCCATAGCTTAGATATTTTCTGGTACAAATCTTCCTCGCTAGTATTTTTTGTTTTAACTGATCTCTAGCTGTCATTTGAATCTCGTGATAAAGAATTAAAAATTATGAAAATCTTAATTTGGGATAGTAATACATGTATCATGCCCAGTGCTGTAAAAAGAATCAATTAAAATTAAATTTATTAATTAATTTAATAATTTTGATATAGGTGAAAAGTGTTTATATAGGCTGAGTTCTCTAAAAGTTTTTTTATATATATAGTTGTTATTAGTTATTTTAAAATCATTGCAACATTACTTATGTTTCCAGAAGTCACACATATTCTACAGATGATTAATTGACTAAATTCTAACATAATTTAATTGCAATTTACTAGCATGGTGACTCAATGGCTATAGCTTTATACTGTGGAGTGCTATGTCCCAGGTTCGATTCTCTGACCTATCTAACGATCTGTACTTGTAGAATAAAGTTTACGCACATGAGTGGAGTTTTTAAAGAAAATCAATGATATATTTTTATTTAACTGAACGTTAAGAAAACATACAGTACTAAGAAAGATAAACAAAATTCTTAAAAAAACTTCTCATCCAATGCAAAAGTTGTAGACCGTTGAACTTTGACCTCGGCGTTATCTCGCAAACGCCAAACGTCACTGAATCATTACTAACGCTTGTTCTACAAGGTGACTTCAAATTCAACCACGGGCTGACTTGACCTTTAACAATGATTCAATTAATAAAAAGCTGGACATTCTAAGCGGTCATTTATGAATGCAAATCTTGATCAACGGGAACCCCGCGGGGTGTCTAAGAGGTCAGAGGCCAGCCGGAACGGATGATGGCAAACTTCCAGACAATTGACTGTAACGCCACTGAAGGATTACAGAAGCTTAACGGCTGACAGATTTACTGATTTGCATAAAATCTAGAGCTGTTACTGGGACATATCATACATTACAGGAAATACGAGCTAAACTTGTTATGAGGCTAAGCCTTCAAACTCAATGTTAAGCCTCACAATCGATTTCCACAAGTCCTTAGAAATGGAACTAGAAGCACAATGAAAAACCATATAAGCAGCAACCATCACCATAGATTACTACTTATGCATTAATAAAAGCACCAACGAAAAACAATATATTACAGAAATAATTTACTAACCTAAATAGTAAAACACTTGATTATAATATTACTTATAAATACATATCTCATCTAATAGGAATAATAGGAAATTTTGTGCAAGTAATTTGGTTAGTTAGTGAGGTCTGCTAGCGATCATGGGACTATACTATCGATCATGGGACTATAATAGCGATCATGGGACTACAACACTAGTCATAATGGGACTACACTAGCAATCATGGGACTACACTAGCGATCATGGGACTACACTAATGATCATGGGACTACTACACTAGCGATCATGGGACTACACTAACGATCATGGGACTACACTAATGATCATGGGACTACTACACTAGCGATCATGGGACTACACTAACGATCATGGGACTACACTAATGATCATGGGACTACAATAGCGATCCAAAATTAAAAAAAACAATTTATCACTTTACAATCTGCTCTAATGAACTGAACATTAATTAAATGTTATCAATGTTGCACAAAATATTGTTATGTACTCGTATATAGTTGAAGCTACTAATCTTTAAAACATTAAAACCACACATTATTAATAAAACAAAATAAACACCTTTGAATTATTATTATTGCTCTTTCTAAAAATGTTTGAAAGTTAACAGTTTCAGTAAGAATGAAATAAAATAAAACTAGTTAAGAAACAGTTGATTTATAAACTTTCTAGCACATAAATAACAGCAGATATTTAAAATTACGTAATAAGTAATTTATAACTGTATCAACATGTTCATTAACCTTCCTCTGTTTGACTGCATATAAATTAATTACGACTAATCTGGTGAAAAAAAAGAAAGCTTAAGTTCAAAATAGGTGTCCAGTATTCAATTATACTAACATTCCCTTTAGTTGGGTAAATTTGTAAATAAATTGGTGTATTGTACCGGGTCGTTTGACCGGTACATTTTGTTTTTTTCGTCGTGGGCTGCCGGGCTGCCTGAGACCGCTCTTGCTCGGCGATTCGCTTACTTTGGTGGCCGTTGGCTCGGATTCGGTCGTTCCGTGTTCCAGCTCTGGTCTGTCAGGTTGGCCGTCATTTTGTCTTGTTCTCAGCCTGGAGAAGATCACCATGCTCGGCTAGAGACTCCAAAACTCCAGGGTCCTTGAGCAGGACGTTTCAACCCTCGGCCTGCCGTCCGGGGATGGTCGACCATTCTACCACTGCCAGCCTGGCCTGAGGACCATGTATATAATCTGTGACCCTGCTGCCCCACCTACATCTTTGGGTAGAAGTCTTCAGTCCTCAGGTCAGTGCGTTCCATGTTGTTTTTCCCGGCGGCTGAGCTGGGGGTTTTTGATGTGAAATATAAAGAGAAAGAAAAAAAAAGGTGCCGAACTATTTATTGAGGCCTAGGCCTACAGACTGAACCGGGAGTTATGAAACAGCCATGGGGACTTACAAATATTTATTTTTTGTAAAAAAAAAAAGAAAAGCTTTTAAAATCCAAAAAGAAATTTTGGTGTTAATATTTATTGTTATTTATCTTTATTAGTTTATTCTCTTGTTATATTTTTTAGATTTTATATTTGTTAGGTCCCTACTGTTAGATCATGGTATTATTTATTTTTATGTGTTAGGTCTAGTGATATAGTTAGTGATATAGTTATTAATTTATTTCGTGAATTGTATTATTGATGTCAGGGGGTAATAGAACGGTACCGTGTTATATTTTTTTAACTTTTTTAATTTTTAATTTTTTCGCCAAAAGGGGATTATTGTGGTTTGGCTTAACTTCCTATTCGGAGCTGCCCAGGGATTCCGGCTACTCCCTGGCCTCGGTGGAATTATGGGATGTGGGCTAAATTGCCGGGGTTATTTTGGGGTTATCAAAATTGTTTCTAAATCTGTCACTTTTAAATTGTTAATAAATTTGTCTTACGTTTTGGGTGTCTCAGGCTAGGCTGCAGATAGGCCATGTAGTTGTTAAGTTTGGTATTTGTAGAGTTTGTTGTTTTTGTAGCTTTTTGTATTATCTTGTGAATTTCAGTGTTTCTTGTTAGTTATTTAAGTGCGAATGGATATTGTGGCCTTCTGTCTATTTATATTGTGGCCTTCTGCCAGCCAGTTTTGCAGTTTTGCTTACTTGAAATAAATTAGTTTTGCTCAGCTGCCGAGTGTTATTTTGACCCTCCAACTGCCACCCGTGATCCCATCCCTTGACTTGTTTTGAGCCATCCCCCAGTTGGCACGCTTTCCAGCTTTGGTGGGGGAAGGATGGGTCTCAGTATTGATATCTCTTAAATGTGTAATGAGTTACATAATACATGATATTTAAATTTCTCCAGTCACTCATATCAAAAACATTCATTTTTATTTAAAGTAAAAAAATATGAAAATTTTATATAATATTAGCTTCTCACAGGTAAAATAATATTAAGTCTAAAATAAAATAAGATGTCAGCCTTCTTTATTACTATTATCATAACCAAAGATTTTTCATTTGTTTTATATATAATAAACCGTTTTAAAAATATATTTACTGTATGCGAAGTGTATCCTAACCTATAAAATGCCAGTAAAGAAATCAGACGCAGGTCATTATTTTCTTTTAACTTTGAGGTTGTGTTTGAAAGTTACAAAAGAGTGGTAACATCAAAGGTATCAGCTCCTTTAACACGGGCAAATGTATTTCATTCACGAGTTTCTCAAAGAGGTGTATAGTATAACGACGTAGATATGTTTAAAAATAACATTTTCCATTTACCTCAATAGTACGTTTATACAGTAAAATAAAACATTGCAAAATATTATAAACAAGCAAAATTAAAAACAATAATATGGTTTATAATATTGTTTTATTGAAGCTATTGCCTATAATTAATATGCATAAATACATTTATCATGTACTAGGAAAATTTGTTATAGTAATTTGATTTGTTAGTGTGGTCTGCACGACAGTCGCTACCTCTGCAGAGGACTACTACACTAGTGTTCTATTACTAGCACCCTCTACCCCCAAAAAACTGCAAATATCTTATGGAAGAAGATTATTAATACGAAATAGTATATGATCAGAATGGGTGATTTGTGTAGTCTTGTTACTAACTGAGTTCGACTTAGCTCAGAAGTGGTCATTTATTAATAGTCTAATAGCTAGAACAACTAATGGACATACAGCTTTACGTGGAATCCGAACCACGTAGTGCTGATCTGATTTTCAGCTAATTGACAAGACTGATACTCAGTTCTCCTCCTTCATAACATATGAACCCTGACTACCACCCAACATGGATACCCCAGACATCTCCAGTAGCGTCCATGTTGAGATTAAAAGGGCCGAGCTCTGAACATATCACCTACACTTTGTGATATGTCAGAAACGAGTTGGTTAATGTCCAGCTTTATAAGCTAATGGTTCTCAGTTCGATCCCAACCAAAGTCATGACAGACTTTGAAAGGGATCAGCTGATAATCACCGGCTGTTCATTTGTCATTGAGCTATTAATTAATGTCACTTTCCAAGGAATAGCCGGTGTTAGTTTGTAACAATGACTACATTCGCTTATTTACACTAATTGGAAATCCATATTCTCCCATATCTTGACGGTCGGCGTCTTTAGAATAAATACATAAATACAATACACTATGATAGGTAAACAGTTTCCTTTGAACATTACAAGCACTACCTCTGTTTTAGAAACACGTATAGTTTAAATAAGCTAAACTTTTAGTCAAAATAGTTTTATATTTAATTTAAAACTATAACGTTCTCACAGTAAAAACTATCATGTATGCAGAAGTTAACAGTTAAGTTGCACAGGAAACAGTTATTCCTATTAATAACAGAACCAGTTTTGTAGCCCGCTAAGTGATGCTCCTAAAAAGGCGGTCTAGGATCTCTGGCTTAGTGACTATGATTAAGACCGACCTGTCAAAACATCTCCACCCGCTAAAATAGATGCGAAATATTCAACTAGCTCCAAACAAAAACCAATTTACAATATTTTAGGCTCTCACATCCTATGTTTTCTAAAACCAGCGATACGCTTTTAAATTCTAGCTCAGCCATTGGCCTGATTTTGGAGGAAATTATTCAAACCAGCCATTAAAAACCTGATTTTAGATTGATAGTAGTCATAGCCAAATGTAGAGGTCTACATTTTCATTCCTAACTAGACAAATGTTACTAGCATAGAAATTATGACTTGATTATAGCTAATTAGTCAGTTCGAAGTAGACAATTACTAAGATCTACAATGTTACGTCTATTCTGTATAGGACCATTTTAAACGGATAGTAATATTTGTATCCGCATTTTTGGATTTGTAATTTCGTAAGTATTGTGGTTGACAATGTTGATTTTTTGTCATATTTAAATTATTTTGTTATTATTGCACTATACGTATTTAAAATTGTTCTAATTAAAAAAAAAAAAAATTGAAACAAAAATACCAAACTATTGGAAAATAATAAACAATAAAAATTAAGCATTCCTTCAAGAATTTGTAAAAGCTTAAATAGTTAAAATGAGCTAATGAGCAAAATCCCTGGAAGACCACCCACTTAATCTAATTCGTATTGTAATATTAACCCACCCACCCAACCATACACTAACAGTAGTATTGACACATCCACCCACCCTTACACGTAGTGTAATAATGACACACCCACCCATACTCCTACACGTACTGTAATAATGACACACTCACCCATGCCCTTACACGTACTGTAATAATGACACACTCACCCATACCCTTACACATACTGTAATAATGACACACCCACCCATATCCTTACACGTACTGTAATAATGACACACCCACCCATACCCTTACACATACTGTAATAATAAAAAACACCCACCCATACCCTTAAACGTACTGTAATAATGACATACCCAGCCATACCCTTACACATACTGTAATAATGACACACCGACCCATATCCTTACACGTACTGTAATAATGACACACCCACCCATACCCTTACACGTACTGTAATAATGACACACCCACCCATACCCTTACACGTACTGTAAAAATGACATACCCACCCATACCCTTACACATACTGTAATAATGACACACCGACCCATACCCTTACACGTACCGTAATAATGACTTACCCACCCATACCTTTACACATACTGTAATAATGACACACCCACCCATACCCTTACACGTACTGTAATAATGACATACCCGTAATAATGACACACCCACCCATACTCCTACACGTACTGTAATAATGACACACCCACCCATACCCTTACACGTAGTGTAATAATGACACACCCATCCATACCCTTACAACTCTTACACGTATCGTAATAATGACACACCCACCCATACCCTTACACGTACTGTAATAATGACACACCCAACCACACCCTTACATGTACCGTAATAATGCTATACTCACCCATCCCTACATATACCGTATTAATGGCTCGCTCACTCACCCTTACATGTACCGTAATAATGACACACCCACCAATACCCTTACACGTACTGTAATAATAACACACCCAACCATACTCTTACACGTACTGTAATAATGACACACCCACCAATACCCTTACACGTACTGTAATAATGACACACCCAACCATACCCTTACATGTACTGTAATAATGACACACCCACCCATACCCTTACACGTACTGTAATAATGACACACCCACCCATACACTTACACGTACTGTAATAATGACATACCCACCCATGCCCTTACACGTACTGTAATAATGAAACACCCATCCATACCCTTCCAGGTACTGTAATAATGACACACCCACCCATACCATTACACGTACTGTAATAATCACACACCCACCCATACCCTTACACGTACTGTAATAATGACATACCCACCCATACCCTTACACATACTGTAATAATGACACACCGACCCATACCCTTACATGTACTGTAATAATGACATACCCACCCATACCCTTACACATACTGTAAAAATGACACACCCACCCATACCCTTACACGTACTTTAATAATGACATAACCACCCATACCCTTACACGTACTGTAATAATGACATACCCACCCATACCCTTACACGTACTGTAACAATGATATACCCACCCATACCCTTACACGTACTGTAATAATGACACACTAACCCATACCCTTACACGTATCGTAATAATGACACACCCATCCATACCCTTACACGTACTGTAATAATGACACACCCACCCATACCCTTACACGTACTGTAATAATGACACACCCAACCACACCCTTACACGTACCGTAATAATGCTATACTCACCCATCCCTACATATACCGTATTAATGGCTCGCCCACTCACCCTTACATGTACCGTAATAATGACACACCCACCAATACCCTTACACGTACTGTAATAATGACACACCCAACCATACCCTTACACGTACTGTAATAATGACACACCCACCCATACCCTTACACGTACCGTAATAATGGCACACCCACCCATGCCCTTTCACGTACCGTAATAATGACACACCGACCCATACCCTTACACGTACTGTAATAATGACACACCCACCCATACCCTTACACGTACTACAATCATGACACACCCACCCATACCCTTACACGTACTGTAATAATTACACACCGACCCATACCCTTACACGTACTGTAATAATGACATACCCACCCATACCCTTACGATAGTATTTGCTTGCAATCCCTTCAACAATACATACATTCATTGGGCCTATGTTTTTGTTTGATTTTTGAGAAAATTTAATTTTGTCCTTATGGAAAACTTTTTTGGAAGGTTTTTGCTGACCGAAAACAAGGCTGGACGTGACCAGAACTTCATATTACTCTAACCTTTCCTTAACACACAGGTTTACAAGTATTAAACAGATAACAAATGATGTAATAAAGTCACAATTAAGAAGCCCATGGATAAATGAATATTTAATCAATAAAGTGAAAAAGAGAAATAAATTATCCAAATTAAATAAACGCAGACTGTATGATACAAATTTACATAATTACTTCACTGGTTATAAGGAAACTTTAAACGCTGAAATTACTGCAACAAAGAGCAATTATACTCACGTAATTTTTATGTAAATAGGGGAACTATTGCTGAAAAGTGGAAACTAATTAATAATATAACAGATAGCATTGGAAAACAACAGATAGAAACAATAAAAGTAGGACCAGAGGAGTCTGTGACTGACAGAGGAGTTTGCCGATTACTTTGCGAGCGCACCTGGCGAGCTGGCGGTGGGACTGCCAGACTGCCAACTGGACACGTCAGGGTTTGCTAGACACACTGAAGAGATAGAGCACACGATTCATAACTTAAGGAACAAAAAATCAACCGGGAATGATTATTTAACGGTATTATTAATAAAATTCATAAAATCAGCCATATCACCAGTTTTAGCACATATTATAAACATAAGCTCTGTTAACGGTGAGTTTCTTGAGAAATTAAAACAAGCTGCTATCATTACTATTTACAAAAAAGGAGGGAGGGAGGAAATTCAGTATTATAGGCCTGTCATTTTGTTGTCTATTATAGCTAAGATTTAAAAAAATATATATATGAAATGTAGACTCTTGACATTTTTAGAAAGTAAACAATTTTTTAACAAGATTCAGTACAGGTTTACAAAAGGTAAAAGTACAGAAAAAGCTATCTTAAATTTAACAGAAGAAATGTTTAATAGTTTTAATAGTAATGAAAAGTCAGCCAGTATTTTTATAGATTTTATAAAGCTTTGGATTTGGTTAATCATAACATTCTATTGATGGAGCTGTTGGGAATCAGCGATCAAGTGGGAAACTAGTTGAAATCTTATTTACGTAAGATACCACAATAGGTCAAAATATCGGAATGTTCGAGTGAAGTAAAGTACATAAATGTAGGAGTTCGCCAAGGATCGGTGCTCTCAGCAACCCTATTTATAAATGATCTTTTTAATTAACCATTAAATGGGGAGATAAATGCTTTTGCAGACGAAATTTTATTCGATACTCTAATCAAAATTGGGAACTGGTGTGGGAGCAAATGAACGAAGATTTGAAAGTTATCTGTAATTGGTGCGTTAATAATGATTTAAAGTGACAAAAACAAAACTTATAGTGTTTGATCTAAAATGTTATAAATTTAATAAATTTCTTATTTATAACGATATATTCATTGTTAAAGCCTCCAGAGCTGATATATATACCAATAATAAGGTTAACGTACCTTTGTCGTCTTCAGCTATAAAATACTTTTTTTATAAAAAAATTCTTAAATTTCATGACTTTGACTTTTTGGATAGAAATTAAAATTGTAACTGCGAGATCATCAAACAAGTGAATTTTTAAAGTATTTAGGTGTGTGGATTGACGAGAAAATGTCGTGGAAGCCACACACTGATAAGCTGCAGGTTGAAATTCGTAAAAACATCAAAAAATTTTATTTTTTTAGAAAAATACTAAGCAAAGACCTATTAAAAACAGTATACTTTGTATTTATCCACTCTAGGCTCACTTATGTCATTGAATGCTGAGGAAGTGCTGATGAAACTATAATTAGTCATTTACAAGTTATACAGAACCATTTCGTACGCGTTATTTCACATAAACAAAAGAGGGAATCGGTGCCAAAAATTTTAAAAAATTTAAAGATCCTGCCAATTAAATATTTATATGTTTATAAGGTTTTAAAAATATTCTATATTTAAGTAGCCATTTAACATGTGACTGGATTTATCAAGGAACCCTGAGCTTTGTTCAGGGTTACCACGTGAGACCTAAAGTGAACAAGTCCATTTTTAGGAAAAGTTTATCGTACATGGGTCCAAAATTATTTAACAAAATTCCAATAACAATAAAGAACTTGAAAAAAGTAGGTACATTTTAAAAACAGGTTAAAGAATGGCATTTTAGTATTGACGTAATATAGAAACTGTTTAGCATATTAATTTGATTCATAATCATATGCTAATATGAATTGTTTTATATATATATATATATATATATATATATATATATATATATATATATATATATATATATATATCCATTAAAATGTTTTTAAAATTAGCAAAACAGTGTGTGATATATATATATATATATATATATATATATATATATATATAAAGTTTAAATTAGGGCTACTTACGTATTTTAGGATGTAATAAAATTAAACTGAGTACCCTTATATTTATTTTTAATTTTTAATAAAAATAAATATAAGGGTACTCAGTTTAATTTTATTACATCCTAATATATATATATATATATATATATATATATATATATATATATATATATATGCTGTTGGAGCATCAACCAAGCTATAACTATTTTTCAATTAAATATAATCTGTATAGAATAAACCAAGTAAATTTTGTTATTTTCTTTTTATTTTAAGTAAGTTAATAAATTAATGTTTGAAGAAGAGTTAGTTGATCTATGGCGTTTAAAGTATTTTTATTTGTAATGTTTAAAAGTTAATAAGTAAACAATAAATATAGTCTACTGTAACATAGATTTTTAAGGACACACATACTGCAGAAAACCACCAAAGTTCTTTGTTAATCTTGACTGTTATTTGTAAATATAGAATAATTTAAACAGAGCTAGCCACAATAACTAGTAAAATAGCTAGTACATTCCAACAAAATTTGTAAAAATATTGTACAAGTTTATGGAATAAATTAATTATTATTCTTTACTATGAAAACCTACCTTTTTAATCCTATCTACGCCTGTACGATGTTTTACTTAGTTCAGAATCTACGCTGAGGGACCGGTTACTAACCTCTTTTAGAAAATTAGTAGTGTACCTACCGGATAAAAGCCCATGACCCTCTTAAACTGGAAACAAAAAGTAGTAACCCTAAGCTACTAAAGAGCTCGTTCTACTTCTCTCTCAGCTGATTTTGACAATCAAAGATCAAATTATACTCAGAAAACAATGGAGAATTGGCATTCTTATCTACGGCTGGGCTTAATCTTGAGAGATAATCCTTTCAGTTTGCCCCATGCCGAGTCCTTGAGGATTCACTGCTGGAGTACCGCGACCCTACCAATCCGTACGGTACACTGATTGCTCAGTACAATCAGCTTCATTCATTGCTCATTAACAATCATGTCCGCAGGCCCTGGGGAAAGTGGGCCGCCGGCGCTGGGGAAGGTCAGGTGCAATGTTGGCAGCTCTGCTTGGGACAGTCCTACCAACCAACAAATAGTTTTCTTAATGCACTTTGTGACAGTGACATATTAATTTAAGTGCAGTGTTAAACCCAAAACAAACCAGTCATTGGTGTTTTATCTAAATATGAAAATTATTTGGCAACCCTGAAATTGAGGGTTGGCATTTTTTGGTTAAAAAGTTTTTACTATACATTGTGAACATTTTAAAAATCCTCTGAAAAGAATCTTAATAATGTATTTTAATTTTGATGTATTTTTAAGATCTAAAACTTTTTTTAGGCTGAGAGTAAATTAATATTTTGAGTCTTTCTAACCAACATAGTTGAATTTTTAACTTCTGTACCAACTTTGTTAAGGGATAACAGCCCTTTTAACAAAATTTTAGTGGATCTCTATGGATTTTAAGCAGAAGTGGATTAAATCTATGCTAGCAAGAGGTTTAAATGATTTTATTAATGCTTTGATGAATTCGAGAACACTCTCATTGGCTAGTTTTGTTTTCGGTTCTTGTTCTTCTTTTAACTTTATATTTGATTTACAATGTTAATATTAAAAATAATTATAGAGCTAGTTGACTTATGAAACACTTTATTGGACCATATTTATTGAATACAGTAAAAATAATATAATCATTTTTATTGAAGTTTTACTCTCATACAAATAATCATTAGTGATTCAGTTATGTTTGGATTTACAAGTTTCACTCTAAAGGTTAGATACTGATTGCTTCTCGCGAAGAATTTGGCATTTGCCAAATAACGAAAAAGTTCTTCGGTATCATATGTTAGGTGTAGGTGGGGAATATGACCAAGAATATTTGTCATGATTTCTGTACTGACCAAGGAAGTATAGGATGAATAACAAACCCATGGCGATGTTTTTCTTAATTAATTTAAGATACTACAAGACTAATAATAGTAAATAATTTTTATATCGTTACCAAGTGTTAATTTTTTAAGTTTTCTATGACAAAACATCTTTATAAAGAATATGTTATTGGTCAATCGATTAGAATACTTAATATTTTATAAAAATGTTAATATCACAAAACTTGGTAAAATCAAGTTTTGATTAAAAAAGAATAAAATTAAGTGCATTTCTTTTAAAAGTGCCAAATTCTTAGTTTTCCCTACCTTCTCTGAATTTTGAACATAAATTATTACTTGCTGACAATTTTTATTCTGTTAAAATCTTTTGATTGCATGTAAAACTAAAGAGTTCGTATTTTGATAACATTTAGGGTATAACTTCACAATAATCATTATATTATAACGATGTCCTTCAAGGCTTCCATTTTAATTGATAAATAAAGCAACAGCTATTTTTAATTAAAATATATTTTTGGCTTGTACTTTCACTCTTTCTTTATTTTATTAATTAAATATCAAGTATCCTAATTTTTGAAATGTAATCCCATTTTATACTATTAAATATATATTTTTAAAGATATATTTAATGAAAATCTGACGACATCAATACATTTTCAAATTAATGTCTTTAACCCGCTATCTTCAAGAAAATTCAGATAATTCTCAGTCAGTCTAAATTAAATCACACTCCATAAAAACTCCCTATTTGTGGTCTAAAAGAATTTTGTTTCGTCCATGAATTGTAAATCTCTAACAAGTCAAGATTACATTTTTAAATATTTTTCCATCCCCATTTAAATATTTTAATATGCTATAGAAGTGACGATGGTACAGGTGTGAATTTGGTATCAGGGGGTTAATTTGACTATTCAACCACCAAGTGACCTTCAGCTCACCTTCAACTGAGCTTGGAATACAGATTGACTCTAAGAGCAACTGATTGGCCTTTCACAACGTGATGCATATAGGTTCGGTACAGTAGTCGTATTTACGGCACCATAGTGAAATACACTATCTGATTCCAGCCACCACCACAGTAATTAGTTCTAAAATTTCCTAACCTAACTAAATTTTATCCTCCCAACAAAAATTTAAAGTGAGATGTCCCACTACAACTGTCATTTAAACTTCTCTTAGTTTGAACATTTTAAACTTAAATCGCAAGTTTACATGGGCCTCCTTGGACCTTACTCTTCGCAGTCCGAAGCTTTACCAACTGAGCGACCACACCTGAAATTTTCCCCCATATTGACTAAATTAGAAAACCATTTTGTCATAAAACAAAATAATCAAACAGCGATCTGTAAACTCAACTGTATATCATGATAATGATTTTTTTTACTTAGGTAAGTTTCAGCCGGGTGACAAGTTTTGTAATGTAACAAAGTAAATAGTGCATGACAAAAGTGTTGTACGAGTGCAGCATAAATTAGAAAACTGCATTTCGACGAATAGTGTAATTATATTTGTATTAGTTACGATTTTGTTTTTCATGTTCACCTACTTTCTATTCTGTTGTTACAGTTGTAGACAGAATAGAACATTTCCTGCCTTAATTAAAATTCAACAATGGTGGAAATTCTCAGTTTTTTATTTTTATTATTTTTTTACATTGTATCAATCTATTAAATTTAACTAATTTTATAGTAGCCATGTGTTCTCTTACGAGAATATTTTAGTATTTGAACTAACAAATGACTGTTACAGACAGCATTACAATCAATAATGCTCGTTAAACTAAAGACAATCTAAATTTAAAATTCTTAAATATTTTTACGTAGGGGTTGAGGGTGCAGTTGTCAACTTACGCCCCGTCCAGATGAATACTGCGTGGTGTGGCGGTCTACAACTTTCCGAACAATTGGATATTCTATAAGCAGATCTGTAACACCGTCAAACTAAAACACACCATAAGGGATTTGGTTGATTTGATAATGGTTTCAAACAAAATATTCTAATGTTTCAGGAAAACTTTGAAATATTTGGTCCAATAAAAAATAATTGCTTTTTGAAATATATTTAAAATACAATTTAAGAGTAAATATATCAACACCTATTATTCAACAACTGAGTGGGTAAAAATAAAAGAATTGTATTTTTTTCAAAATATTATCCAAACAGAACAATTAATTATAAATTTGTCAAAAATAACTAAACATTGTTAGGGAAACTGCTGTACAGCTTTCAATTTTTTTATTATAAAATTAAAGTAATAAACAGGACTTTTTAAAAGTTAAAAGCAATATAACAATGTGGACAGGGAAAGTCCAATTAAATAACTATATTGTGAGATACCTACACGTGTAATAATTGGAAAGATACCTACACGTACGCACGTACACTGACACGTACGCAATCACGCCTTTCAATGAACAACATTGGCGTCTTAAGTGATGACAGGCTAACTCCTTAGTCACTTTATAATGTGTATAATAGTTTTTATATAATATTAGATGATGCATTCTTATAAATATTTTTGGTGTGTAAATAATAAAAATGTTATAGTTTGAACGCAACAAACAATTATCTGCGTGGTAGATTAGTGTTGAGGCTTCAGAATGAGGTGTACAAGCTCCAAGGTTCTTATCCCAAATGAGCTCTCCCGCCCAACCACCAATACACGTACAGTGTGGTATTTTTACACTTACGTGGTTCTGACCCACCCAGCAACCGATTTAACTCATCGATGTATAAACATCGATGATTCAACTAAGGGGGTACTGACCCACTCTCCCACCCATATACTTACAATGGTATTTCTACTTACATAACCTCTGTACGTGTATAGATTGGTGGGTGGGTCAATACTACTTTTATTGTAAGGGTGGGTCAATACCACTAAATCAGCACGTGTGGGCCAATTTCACTGAACGTGCATAGGTGGGTTTATAACGCTGTAAATACGTCTATGGGTGGGTAAATAGTGCTGCACGTATAAGTTGGGTGGGTCAATCAATACAACTGTACGTGTATGGGTGGACGGATGGGTTGGTATTTCACACGTTAAATAAAATACATTCTCGTTCAATTAATGTAAGTTCATGCAGGTTCATGTAAACTCACGAGTTAAGTAAAAATAAAAAAACTAACAGGGCAGTGAAAAAATCTCGTTACATTTTATGCAGGCCACACCTGTATAGCATTATTTTGAAGGTAATGAAATACGAGTATTTTTTTAAATTAAACTCTTATACTTCACCAAGATCTCGACATACACCGGCCATTTCTAAAAGGTTCAGTTTACAATAGTCATTATGTGGATACAGTAATAAAAATGGCTGGAAAAAAATTATGACTTTCACAGTAACCAAAGGGCGTGATTCTTGGTTAATGTAGCCGGTGGACAGACATATCTAGGGTTAACATTGGAGCTGTGTGAATACGCATATCTCGGGGGAGTCTAGCGTTACAGTTACCATTTATGACTCATAAGACCAAATCATGTGGGTTGTATAATATAACCATATCAGTAACTGAATACATTAATTCAACTTTAAATAACTTAAACATTAATTATAGTCATAAAATGATGTCCAAAGAAACTAGATTTCACGAATTGTGGGTAAAAAAAAATATATATATATTCCACTGATACATAAATAGGTTTATTGGAGAACTTATTTAAGCAATTTGAGTAAAACATTACATTTCCGTAGTTAAAATTACCAAAATAAATAAGTTAATCAAATCTAATAAAAAAATTATATTTATTTCTTTTATTAGGGTACAGGGCAGGTAGCCTGTGCGTAGGCTCTAGTTTTCTTAAGAAAATAAAGTGCTACGAAGCATGTACGTTTTTTCTTTTATTATTTCAAATTAAATGATTAAATAATATAGATGAAATTGTAAATGGAATAGGATTTATTATAAGGAATATTTTTACAATACAAAAAAATACAAACATAAAACCAAACAAATCCATTTTGAATATAAATATTTCCTTCATAATCTATAGACGACATCTGTTTGAACTTGACAAACATAACAACTAACAAGCCCGACCAACATACCAAGTACAGAGGGGTACGAGGTACATCAAGTAATAATTTTAAAGATTTACAAAATGATGAAGAATATTAATTAAGAGCATTTTTAAAAGTCAGTTAATTAATTCAAATTAAATTTCCAAGCCATTCCACTAACTAATAGCATTCTCAACAAAAACTACCGGCAGAATTAAATCCCAAAAGTAACTGTTCTGATTTCTAAAACCTGTTCCAAGATCTTTAGATAACATGTACAGGGTCGTCAAATAAGTCATAAATAGCTTCGTTAAAATCTAGGAATTCTCCCCATTTTAGGGAGTTTGGTTGTATCCGAAGATGTTTATAGCAGCTTGGTTTTATTTATTGCCAAAAACGCCAAAGGACTTATGGTCAAGATGCTAATACAAAGCCTTAGCGGCGTGGCCGGTTCTCTCTGTGTATCTGTCTGAACTTTGACCTCCACTCGCCATTTCAGTCCCACACAGGTACAGAAAGCATCTTACCGTTATCCACCGGTTGCATCACACGCATATCAAGTGGACTATTGTGCGTTATGTTGAATTATTTACAGAAGCGCCTAAATCGGACATGCTTTTTCTCAACAACTAACCTATTATGATGTGTTGGGGAGTTATCTTTAACTGCGTTATCATCCACATATTTATACATTTATATCTGATTATTCTTAAATTTATTAAATATTTTATAAATCATCTTTTTTAATGAACAGTATATTCGAAATTAAAAAAAAGTAAAACATTGTTCCTTTGAATTGTCATTTTGTATTCATATAATGAGTATTCAATGTTAATATTCATCATTAAGATACCGAACATAGATATATGGGCGAATATGAGGGGTGAATGAGTGTAGATGAACGAGTGTAGTCATTGTTACTAAGTAAGGTCGACACTTATTATAGCCCGATAGCCAGGCCAACTAAGGGACCTACAGTTTCACGTGAAATCCGAACCACGTAGTATTGGTCAGATTTACAGCTGGCTGACAAGCCTAGTACTCAGTTCGCTTTCCAACAACATATGGACATTGAATATTCGTTACTAAAATATTTTATGTTGTAATTTACATCTTTTCTGAAAATTTAATCAAAATCGTTAGAGCCGTTTTTGACAAAATACTTTTTTTGTATGTTTTTGCCTATCAAAATAAAAACAATAAAATTTCAAAAAATCTGGATAAAGTAACCTGGATATATTTGCTAACTGCATCTGCATACCAAATTTCATAAAAACTGATCCATCCGTTTGGTCTCCAGTGAACTGAACATACACGCAAACGGACAGAAACCAAACTTTTTTTCGAAAAACCACCTTTTGGGTTCAGGGGATTCTAAAATGGATTTTTAGACCAACTTGTAAAAAATCTTTTTGGACGATCATAATACTTTCTCTATGCTAACGCATATGGGGGAAAGTAAAAATCAATTTTTACTACCAGCTGCTAGATTTTTGATATACTACTCTAAATCTAGCAACAAATTAGAAGCTTAGGCTAAAAATCAGGCGAGAAATTTCAGAACACGCAAAATTGCTTAAATTTATAACGGATTTATTAAAATCTGTATAAGATATTGCCTTAGAAACTAAATTAAAACAAACAACAAAAAGACCAGTCTATTTCAAATAAACAGATTACAAAATTTATAACCAAACATATTATAAAATCTAAAACATCTAATTTGCAGACAATGCCACAAAAAAATCGTAATTGATTTGTAAAATGTATGAATAAATTAGTAAATAAAATAAATAAATAAAGGACAGGAGAATAATTAAGCTAGTCAAGTCAGATTGTCCCAGACTATAGTCGATGTGGCTTACGTTGTATTCAAATGACACCAGCTCTCGCCAGCATCTGCCGTGAAACAGGTTTGTCTGCTTGTACGGGAAATATAGATGCAGAAATATTTCCTGTTTAACATTCAGTTCCTTGTGTGGCCACATGACACTTTTTAATCCGTTGTAAAAACGCAACTTAACTCGAATATAACACCCAATAATCATTGATATTAGAAACATCGATGGCTACAATATATTGTTAATAATAATAACAGAAGAAATAGGAAGGAGAAACAGGAAAATATCGATCGACACACTATTTGACTTGACCTCTGTCTCTTTCTTATCAGAAATCTTGTGCAGTCAGGCATCTCGCAATCCCACTTAGTAGTTATAGTTCTTCCAATAGCGTTCGTCCAATATTACTAAAAATAAATGTATTAATTCTAAAGGAATATTTACCAGAAATTTACTTTTTGGTAGTATAACTTTAGTCCTGGACCCATTGTCTCATGGTTTATTTAAAAACAACCCTCTATTTTTGAAAGAATTTCAGTTTGTCCAAATGTTCCTGTCGAAAATCTGCATGTATTCATTCCCATGACAGCTGTTAAGAAAAAAAGGCAGAACATAAAAAAAGATATACTGTTTACAAAAATAACGTGGTGGTAGCTTTTGAGCCTTCAAGGCAAATTGTACATTTATACAATCTTATAGTCTCCTCATGAATGTAGAGAATAAAGAAAAAAAGGTTAGCTGAAAATGTGACTCTTGAAGAGTGAACAGTTCTAGCGTTATTGACAGAGAGGAAGAGAGTAAGATAAGAGTATTTTCGGATCCTCTGATGTTTGAAATGTGCAGATACGCCCAGTGTGCTCTGTACATTGTCTGACAACATAAACTCTTATTTTATATATTTATATATTAATCTTATTTAATCTGTATTACAATCATTTTGAAAAGGGAATAAGGTGTTTTTAATCCATAATTTTTTTTAAAAGTCAAAGATTTTTTTAAATACCAGATGCGTTTTATACGTGTTATTCCAACGTTGTTATGGGACAACAGTCCAAACCCATAAAACTTAATTGGACCTTCCTGAATTTGACCTCACGATCCACTCCATCGAAGTCAGGTTTTTTTACAGCATATTTTAAAGTCTTATTTTCAAGCCAATTTACAATTTTGAGAAGATTTAGCTTCCTCAAATATACACTTTCTAAAATCGTTACGTATTAACTTTCGTAACAACTGATACTAAGAAAAAAAACCGTCAACATTAGGAAGATTGAGAGTGAATTTATTTTTTCTTAGGACGTCATGGATTGTAGACGATTATGGATTTCGAGTGTAGATTAGCGAATGTAGTCAATATTACAAACTAAGGCCGATTATTCCTTAGAAGTGTCATTAATTAATAACCCAATGATGTTATGACTTTGATTGTGATTGAAATAAGAACCTTTATACTATGAAGCTGGTCTTTAACCAACTTATATTTTTATAATAGAACATTTATCTCTTATATAAACGTCGTATAACATTTAAAAAATGTTCTTTCAATGAATGTAAAACCTTGTACGATGAAGCAAGATGTGTTCCCTTTATATGCTCATCCTTATATGCTGAAATAATGCTCTTTGAGAGTGTTAGCTGGACACTGGAATACATTCTTGTAGCAAGGTGGTTGGTCCTCTAACAATCACGTAAGAAAGCAAGGTGAATTGTCTATATTTCAAACACAATTAATTGTTGTCCACTTCCACACAACTTATGGAAAAAAAACATAAAAAAATACTATTAATTTAAATTGTGCACACGTACATATGTAATAGCCTTAGAGATATAATCAACATATATTCGGTCAGTGTACACTAATTTTCAACTCTATCTTAGTATCTGCATAGAAATTAGTAACAAATCACTAAACATTTGACAGTATAAAAGGTTAATTTAGTATCAGCCTGAGGAGAGTTCTAATTTCAGTATTCGAAGGAGAGAGTCGTCTGTCTTCGTTAAACAATATCATAAATTTGATCAATGGTTCAAACTGTCGAAAGAGGTGTCAAATTGAGTGTCGAGACACAGTGGTTGTGTGAAGATGATTTGCTAGTCATATCCTCCCTGGTAGTCGATTAATCACTGTGATTACCACCTACATTACTCGGCGATTTCCTCAATAACCGGTCATTGTCTTCATGATCCCCTCCCGTCTGCCCCACCGAAATCGTCCTGACCCCGCGCGTGCAATGAGGAATGCACACAGTACGCTACCATCTCACATGCATTAGAAAGTCAACGTTCGTAATTGTACAGACCTAACGTACTGATTCTCATTACGAAACTGTGTGAGTGTTATGATACACCAGGTACAGTGTATCACTCGAAAATAGTGATCATTTTGGGGTCTTAGTAACGTGTTTCAATAAAAATTATAAAAATGTTACACTGATACTAAGGAATTTCAAAATGTTGTTGTTTTATAAGAAGTGAAATAAAATGAAATTACAAAAGGTTTCATCGTATACGATTCACTATCTTCTTATGAACAAATTTAAATCATTTAAAATGGCAGACAACAATTATTAATGAATTACCAGAACATGAAGAAAAAAGAATAAGACGAGACTTATTCAGTAAAAATAGCCCAAATGGTCTGTCAGCATCAAATATGGATGTGCAGGTGAGGCATTGGTATTATCGTAGAGATATGGGCGAATATGAGGGGTGAATGAGTGTGATGAGTGTAGATGAACTAGTGTAGTCATTGTTACTATCTGAGTTCGACTTAGCCCAGAAATGACTATTAATTAATAGCACAATAGCCAGGGAAACGATGGGACCTACAGCTTAACGTGGAATCCGAACTTGTTGGTATGATTTTCAGCTAACTGATAAGTCTGACACTGAGTTCTCTCCCCTACACAAAATCTGAAACTTGACTACCATCCAACATGGACACCCCAGTATTCTCTCACCAATGGCACCACTGAGCGGACGCCGTGTCGGTATTGAGAGGACTGAGCATGGAACCTATCGCCTACAATCTCCCCAACGCGTTGTGCCCAAGTAGCTGGGTTACAGCACTGCACCACCAGTAGTGTTCTTTACCACTTGTTATCAAAACTGAACTAGATTTTTGATAGCAAAATTTAAAAATATAATACAAACATAACATTCGATGTATTAAATCATTTCGAACGGCCTGTCTGACAGGTCTGGTATAAGCACACAGTTGGTGTGGGCCGTCGGATCGGACTCCACCTTAAATGATTTACTTCCGCTCGACAGGTTAACTAGGCCAGGTACCTAGATGATGGACTGCCCACCGGTATAGTACGTGTAACACTTGCTGGTCGTAAACTAACGAGCTGTATCGTCTGTGAGATCCTAGGTAAGTGTGGTACCGTGAAAGTTAGGTTAAACACAAAAACACTTTTAGGGTGAGCTATGGTGCATAAAATATTAGTTCCATGACAATTAACTCTTTACAAATTCACGATCGTATTAGAATTTATGAGTGATCATTCATAAAAATATAAATAAAATCTCTTGTAAAATCCTAAAGATAAATGTTAAGGACCTCCAACTTAACTAATATTATACTGACAATTACTCACTACACAGATATCTTTTCCATGAGAAAGATTTTAGAACACTTCATTTCATAAGGAGTGATTTTCTGTTACTGAAACAACAAATTAACAAACAAGTGGGCATTTTAAACAACCAGCTTCAGATAAATAACAACCATAAACTCAAAGACATTATAACATCCGAATAAAAATTGAATGGTTAAAGCATTGAGATTAAAGGGGTCGATTTTTTATGGCCGTAACGCACGCGTAAGTGGCAGTTAAAAAAAATGACGTCATAATATTCGTCTTTATATTTAGGTTAGGTTAGGTTAGGTTAGGTTAGGTTAGGTTAGGTTAGGTTAGGTTAGAAGTAAAAATTACGGCGTTTATCCTTGAGAATTTGGGGGAATAAGGTTTAAACTGACAACGGTCCTGGCCCTGCCACACTCCCGGTGAACTGGAGAACTAAATGCTCGACATCCTAACTCAACACCCATTTAGTGCGCTATTGGATAAGACCTATTTTTCTTCCTTCTCCGTGTTCAACCCCATTTCTGGAGAGTCGCACGTGTGGCCCTCAGGGCTGTTTTGAACATTTCAGTGTACAATTGGCCAGTGGGAGGATTGATGAGTGTAAGGTGAACGACAGCACCACAAAAACATTAAATTAAGTAAACATTGGTTATGTTCTAATTTGTTAATACCAAGTGGCATACTCACCCACCCTTCAAATCAGAACCTAAAGATAGTCCTCCTTTTCTCTCCAAATATATACGCACGCATACGCAAGTATACGCATCTTCACAACGTTAAAAACTGTGTAAGGAGATGAGGAAATGATCCAATGTCTATACATTTTAGCTCTTGAGAAAAATCTACTTAAGGTCAAGAACACATTGATTTTTGAATTAACGGAAAGAAAAACAATATAGGACACGCATTGCAGTTTAAACTTCCTCAACGTCATTTGGTCTACGTAGAATACTAAGTTATGTGTTTTTGCCACAACCGAACAAGGAACTGTCTTCATTCCGAATTAGGACTTTAAATCACTGTTACAATGGGACTGCTCTAAGAACACAGCTACTGTTGATGGCAGAAAGCACTAAATGTGACAGGAATGGCGGATTGTGGAACGGGTACGTCCATATCGGAACCTAACGGAACGTCCGGACTGGTAGGGACGACTTACGTTAAACCAATGTGGATGTGGACGACGTAACATGTGCAACTGACAGATTATCATGTCCTGTACTATATTGCATTGCCGAGTTTACATCTGAGCCTACATAGTGATTTGATAAAGTTGGTCTCAGAACGGGTTATAGAAGCCATTTACAGTTTTGTACTAGTATCTGCACTTAAGCCAAAAGTTCAGATTCTATTATCCTACAGCATATTATATTGTGAACAAAATATATTACAGTTTTAAATATTCAAAGAAAAGCAATTTTTATTATTTGCGGATCATAATTTATGTGTCCTTGTCGTCTAATTTTATGAGATTGCACATAATGACACTCCCTTCATAGATAATAGGACAACATAGTTTAATATCCTCAAAACAACAGTTTTGATTATCTGACAAGAAATCAGAAATTTAACAATGCCAATAAAAAAATAACTCAACAGAAATTCGAAAACATGGATTCTCGGTTCTCTTAATACCGACACGGTGTCCGCTCAATGATTGCCATCGATGTTGAAACAACTAGAGAAGTCTAGGGTGTCCATTTTGGGAGGTAGTCAGGGTCCGGATGTTGTGTGTGTATGATAAAGATGACTGAGTATCAGGCTTGCGATTAGCTGACAAGTCAGACCTATACTACGTGGTTCGGATTCCACGTAAAGATGTAGGTCCCTAAGTTAACCTGCCTATTGGGCTATTGATAAATGGCTCTTACTAGCAACAGATAACCTAAGTAAGTAACAATTATTCCACTCGTTCATCTACAACCATAACAATCATTTGATCCTCGTATTCGGCCATATATCTACGCTCAGTGTCATAATAATATTAATATAACATTCAAATAGAGAATATAGATGTAATACTTCTGCTGTACAAAGCCAAACCGTCCACGTATTGATGGAAAATCGCCAACAACCTTTGTCCGCCCTATGGAAAGTATTTTATTTCATATTTAGTTACGAGGTATTATTTTCATATATCATCCCCTTCAAGACGCTGAAAAATTGTTTGTAGTAATAAGTGGCCGTCACTCCGTGTCATCCCTTGACGTGGACAAATACCGGGATCGACGATGTCACCAATCAGAGCTCTTGTTACGACTGGAGGGTCAACAATGTCAGCTTTACCACCACAAATTGTCAGTTAATCAGCTGTGTTGACCGCCCTGACAGCTCGGCTCTTCTGTGTCTCTCTTCAAGTAACAGACCTCTGTTTGTATTTCGTTGTTGATAGTGATTATTTAACATTATATAGCCTACCATGAAATTAAATACGGCGTAGTCCCTTTAGATAAATAAAACCAAAGGTTTGGTGATATATATAAAAATAGTTTATTAATTAGCTAATTACGTGTTGGTGGAGATAAAAAACAAATGAACACTATACAAGATCAAATTATTACGATGTTAGTATGAATATACAAGTGTTATGGTGATCGATATTTAAAAACTACGTCTACCATCTTATTATTAGCTGTATATTTTATGATTTACATTTTTTAATCCACCTAAAAAATACGCTATGTTTACCCCGGCATGAATATTGTAAACATAAACAGCTTTAATATGTATTAATAAAAACAATTTAGTGATATAAAATCATTGGATATTTTAGGGTCAGGGGAGGAGACCATGTAGTATCCTTATATGGTTCCTACCTTCCTAGGTGGCTCTGAAGCTTTAAGTTGGATCTAATCAAGCAATATCATATTCTTCCTAGCTCGAGAACTTTCGTAAGGACCGACTAGCTTACGGAATTGAACATAGAGATATTTTTATAAAATACTTGGTTATGAGGTAAAATTATTAAATCTCAGTTATTTAGACCTATCGTATATAACCACTTTAGAGGTGAATGTGAAGGCTGCTTTACTGTTTTAACTTACTTTGTACTACAGAATCATTATTGTCAGGTTCTCGTGGGTGTGTAAGGAGCTTTCATATAATTGTATTAAAGTTTCATATAAAAAATTAAAAATAGATGAAAATCAAATTTAAGTAGCAAACTACCGAAACAGACTCGTCTCCAGACGTACCTATTAACGAGTGAATAACCAGTTATGGTTGAAGCGCGACCAACTGGAGTGGCGAGCACAAATGACTAGTTACCGGAGATTGAACGGCTGTTGACACAAGCCCAGTCCTCAGACCACATCAGTCACACCGGAAGGAGGAAGAAGAAGGCTACTTTACGGATTTGCATGGCAATTAGGCCAGCCCTTGAGGAACCCTCAGGTAGTTTGTTAAGGATTTACCTTGCTCTAATTATCTCATAATTGGGGTTAAGTGTTAGAGAGGACTTTACAGTCCTAACATCGCCCCTTTACTCAAGGCATTTTCATTTCATTTCAGAGTAGAGGCTGGTTTTTATTTCTAAGATATGTTATGTGATTTATATATAAATATTGGTATTTATGCGATTTCTAGATGCCTCACCAATCTTGACTTTTTTATTACCAGTGGGTAGAATCAGGTTTATGTTTAATGATAAAAAACTATTTATTCCACGGAAATAACGTTTTATACGAAAAGAACGAACTGTTATTTTAATAGTTTTTTTTTAGTTTGATGTAGTTTTTTCGTGCTGAACAAGAATTTTAAAATTATTTTGATCTACGACAATTATTTACCGAGATATCACGAAAAAATTACGTTCGCGGCAAATCACCTATAGTACCCATATGCAAAATGTTATTAGGAGCTTTGACTAGCCACCAAAAACAAATTCGCACGTATTCCTGCCGGTGTGCCGGCCGGCAAGCAATCACGGTGTCCAGGCACCAGAATTCAATGCAAATTGTGGATTTTTGAGTATATAGACGATTAGGATAAGTTAGGTTATGTTTGGTTAGGTAAGTAAACAGTTTATTTTGGGCAGAAAAATTAATTTTAAGAAAAACGAATTATATATTCTTGTTCGGCATTAAATAACAAGTAAAATGGAAAAAATAGAAAATTTTCACATTTTAAAAAAGTTGAGTTTTTTACTATCACATAAAAAACTAGTTTTTAGATTTTTCGGTAAAAACGAGTTTTACATGGTTAAAATCAACCTCCTCAAGAATTACAATGTTATATTTCACAACTTTTTCAACAAGAAATCGCATTTTCGGAGGCGTCTAGAAAGTGTATAATTATCTGAATCTTGAATATTTTTGCAGTGCCTTAAAGCGAATAAACGAAAATGCGGCGTTTTAACGTGATCTAAAGAAAACAAAAGATTTACCCTATAACCAATAAAAGGTTTTAAATTACCTGTGTACTGCCACGTGATCTAGTATTGGTTGAACGAGCAATAGTTCGAACTCAGGGTAAAGTTGTAAAACATTAAGCTCACAAGAAGGTACGCTCTTCTTTGTCACTTCTTGTGTGGTGAAAAGACGTCTTTTGTATAAACACGTACGTGTACTTTTGAACAAACACTACAATTTAAACGATAAAACATTGATTAAAAACTAGCTTGTACGCGAAACGAGAAAAAAATTACAACTAAATAATGAAAACTTGAGTTTCGAAAGATTGGTCGTTTAACCAATAGTGGATCACTTGACATTACCCAGGAAAATTGAAACTATTCATTGGTAAATTGAAATGCCTCAGTGGATATCCCATAACGAAAATGAAAAAAAAGGTTTATTAGAGTGAATGGACGATTTTAAACATGAATATTTTACATTCATTGTTTACTTTGGATAGAGTTAGCAAAAACAATTTTATACAAACAATTTTTACTTTTTCTCAGTGTAGATATTATCAATAAAATATAAAAAAATCTAGTTTTATGTATTAAATGTAAACTATTCATCTCGCAGCTTTAAGTGTTCTCTTCATGTCTTAAAGTGTTCTTTCCACCTGGCTGCATTTCTTATTGTAACCTATAACTATAAAACTATAAACTATAGAACTATAAAAACAAGAAGACAGCTGCTCATATGGGTCCTGTAAAGCCAGTTTTAATATTCGATGAAATTAATTAACGTTTGGTTTTCACGGGTGGTTCCAGTTGCCTTCCTCTCTTCCATCTCTCTTCATTTCTCTCTCTCTCTCTCTCTCTCTCTCTCTCTCTCTCTCTCTCTCTCTCTCTCTCTCTCTCTCTCTCTCTCTCTCTCTCTCTCTCTCTCTCTCTCTCTCTCTCTCTCTCTCTCTCTCTCTCTCTCTCTCTCTCTCTCTCTCTCTCTCTCTCTCTCTCTCTCTCTCTCTCTCTCTCTCTCTCTCTCTCTCTCTCTCTCTCTCTCTCTCTCTCTCTCTCTCTCTCTCTCTCTCTCTCTCTCTCTCTCTCTCTCTCTCTCCCACTCTCCCTTTCTTCCTCTCTCCCCCCTCCCCCTCTCTCTCCCTCTCTAGCTGAAGCTGAAGTGAATAATAGCTGAGCTAATAATTTGGCAAACAGTCGTCTGAAAGCTTATTTGAAACCAATTACCGTTAGATGGCAGCTTTGTACGCATCCACAGCAAAAAATGAATTGACTTGGACATTGTTGTTAATGCTAGAAGTGATTTGTTTGAATATTATATTATATAATACAACCCTCAAATCTGTCAACACTGTTAGTATACGAGAATTTGGCATGTATTAGTACACAGGAATTCTGAATGTAGTAGTTGACACACAGGAATTCTGAATGTAGTTGTTGATACAATAGAATTCTGCGAGTAACTTATATTAAAACATCCAGAAATTAGTTGCTATACACGTATGAGAACCTTGCATGTCGTTGCTATACAATAGTTTTGCACGTAGTTCCCACACGAGAAGAATTTTTGAAAAAATTGTTATCATATACTTTGTATATACTCTTATCAAACTCTACCAAAAGAGTTATTTCATATATTTTAGAATCTACACATAAATATTTGTATTTTTAGATGACAGATCTGCCTTTCGCCAAACCAACTTTATTCTTAATTACACTATTCTATCAAAACATTCAGTATCCATACTAATAACAGTATGAAATAAATTTTGAAAACATAAGTAATTTTATCAACACCATTGATACAAATTTCATACAGATTATTTAAATGTCTCACTTTAAATAAAAAAAAAAAATTATATGTAAATTTGAACATGTTAAAATCTCGTTACGCTTTGTATGAATTTTGTTGTCATTTCGTGCCATCAGGGAACGGATTTTTATGAGTATTGACCGTATTCCTTATGGATACATCAATTTACACGTCATAAGGTATTGATTTTTCCATGAGTTTTATTTTTGAGGCATCACTATAACAAAATAGAACATTTGAGGAGCTGTTGTTGGCGTGACAATACCCACAACAGGACAATAACGTGAAAAAAATTTAATGTTTTAAAATTATTTCGGTCTTGTAATATATTGTACATGTCCTGTATGGTGATCATAATATTTTATCTTTCGTGTGCAATTTCCAGTACAAACACTATTATGTACATACTACAAACATTTATTTTGATTTCGTTTTAAATTTGGGCTATACAATAAAGAAAGAAATACAAAATATAATATCACTGTATAATATGTACTGTAGATTGATCTTTCCAAAAATGTATATCTCTACAGCCGTTAATTACTGGTTTGTATATTTTCTTACTTTCCATATTATTACATCTGCTTATGCCCCAGTGTGGAGTATACATAACGGAGGTTGATCAACGGAAAGCCAGACAAGAACCATTGCTATTTGCACAGGGAATGACGGACTATTGTAATGGGTGACTTGCACTCCCATTCACGATCTAGAAGGCTGCCAATCTACTGAATCGGAACTTGGTACAAAAATGGCCACCATACTTAAATATTTCCTATCTCTACTATTATGTTGTGTTAATTTGTTATTCCACAACTGATTTGATGTATTATTTATTGATAAGATGCCAATCGTCAATATATAGATAGGGAAGTATGTGGGGAAAAGAAGCGTAATGGGTAAAGATGATTGAGTGTAGTCATTGTAACTAAGGTCACATTTTAAATTAGAGTGAGTCATTTATTGGTTGAGCTGCGCTCACTAATTGTTGTAGTTGGTGGCAAACTTTAACAGTATAATCAAATAAAGCCTTCAGGATGTCCTTAGTTATATTTTATATTTCCTATTGCAGTATTATTTTACGACAGTAAATTGGATAGATTTGTTCGAAATTACTTAATTTTTAAGCAATATTTCATTTAGCTATGAAAAAGACCTTGATTTGGGATTGAAAATGTAGGTAGTAGCGATTTATTTTATAAACAAAACTAAGTGTAAAAAGAACTACCTGAATTAGTATTTAGCATTTAATTAACACAGTACCATACGTGTAGTTATGTATGTCAAGTTATGTCGAGTTGTTCTTACTCCCCCATGCAATACGATAACAGGGCTAGCACCTTGTCAGTTACTCCTTTATTAATCCCAAATCCTCAAGGATTTACGTAGTAATCATTACTACATATGTATAAAGATGTATAACAGATTTAATCTACTTGTAACTGCCACCGAGTAGTTACTTTATAATAGTTTTGTTATTAACAATATCGTCTGTGCAAAAGTCATACATAATGTGTATTATGGTCAACCTTTATTACTCACAGTCAAATAACTATAAAATAATTTTGGGATAACAGAACTATATTTTCCATATGATTTTAGAACGAATTCAATTTTTAAATGAGGTTCTAAGTTTTATTTGTTTCACTTCTAGTCTTCTTTCACTTTGACTGGCTACATATTTCTCGGCCCACCAGTACCTGTGTCCCCGACTTTTCATCCAGTGTTTTTCGTGTTAGTATTAGGAGGTACTGAGACGTAGCGTTGTAATCCAGCTACTTGGAGGCAAAATATTGTGGGAATTGTAGGCGATAGGCTTTGTTCTCAGTTCTGTTAACTGTGACATGACATCCACACAGCGGTTGCCATTAACGTAGCAAGTACTATAAAAGCCTACGTTGTCGATTTGGGGAGGTAGTCATGGTTCGGTTGTTTTGTAGTGAAGAAAACTAAGTATCAGGCTTGTCAGTTAGCCGAAAATAAAACATAATACGTGGTTTGGATTCGATAGTGAGCTGTGGATCCCGATTTTCGATTGGGCTATTTTTAAACGAATCTTCCTAAGGAACAGTCGACCTTAGTTAGTAACAATAACTACATTCGTTCATCTATACTTATCATGCTCATTTACTACTCATATTTGTCCATATCATGACGATTGGCGTTTTATAAAACTACCTATCGGTGAGCCTGTGGCTGAGTGGTCTAAAGCGTCATGTCTTAGAGCCAGGGTTTGAGAAATAGAACAGGTTCCAATCCAACCAGGGTTGAAACTATTTATCAGTAATGTTCACCTTGTACTGTACTGGGATCTCTCCCTTACTCTGTCATAATAATTTCTTCGCACAGATAAATAGTCTATGGGGAAGGAGTAGCGTAAATAGATCGTTCTCTTCTTTCTTTAAAATAAATATCTTATCGACTATGTGTTTGGGAGTTACAATTACCTGTCCAGAGGTTAGTGTCAGTCTGGCCAACAAAGCCAACACACACACGCACCTCACATTGAGACGTACACACGCACTTGAGCACGCGCCTCAGAGATGGCCCTAGTGACCCTGATCTGTCTCAGGTGATTGCCATTGTACCTGTTGCATTGTAGTCATTGTTACTCACCTCGCTCTGCCTCTCTTTGCTTCCTGCACAAGTCAAACTCCAGTATTCATTTGACTACTATTTACTGTTTTATCCATTTATTTAATTCCGTAAGCAATCGGTTCCCACGACATTTCTTGAGTTACGAGGAAGATAAGATAGATTGTCTAAATTAATTTTAAAGCATAAGAGCCAAGATTGGTGGAAAAATGTTGGAAAAATAAACAAATTTTTTGTATTATACCACAGAAGCGGTTCTACTCCAATATCTCTTGCATACACAATGCTCTTTAGTGTTTTTATTGATACATACAGCAGCTGTTTGTGTTTATTAGGTTTAATGCTGGTGTAGACATTGCGTATTTTTTATTGTGGATTTAAAACCGTCTGATCAAAAAAAAAAAAAAAAAACTATGTTTAACAGCAATAGTCCCAAATATCTATTTATTTATTCATAATACACCGATCTTCAAGATATGGGCGAATATAGATTTTGAATGAGTGTGATGAGTGTAGATGAGCGAATGTTGTCATTGTTACAAACTATTCCTTAGAAAGTGTCATGAATTAAAAGCCCAATGACAAATGAACAGCCTTAAATTGCTTTAAAATTCCTCCTTGTGCGAGGTAACAAGAGTGCAGTGACGGAATTCCGTGTATAGAAACATAATTTTAAATAATTTAAATGCCATTAAATACTCATCCATTGAAAATAGTGCCTCATTAATTAAATAATGGTTGACTTCAAAATTGTATTTCTGTTAATTTATATGTTTATTATTTTTTTATAAAATTCTCCTCTTTTATGAAAGTTTGGGTTTCCTTGTATGTTTGTCTGCTATATTATTCTCTTTTTAAAATATCTGGTAATATAGTAATTAATGTTTACATTCTCATCCCTTGTCAAATCCATTATTATAACTGAAAGGATGATTTAAAAAACATGAACTCCTACATCAGTTAAGTAGCTGATCCACAAATAGTTTATACATGATACTATTTTAAAATTTTGAGAAATATTAAATATTTAGAAAATAATTCTGCAAGCAGATTTTTGTATTTTCATTACGAATTTTATTTATATTTGTTAGTGGTATCATAAATGAAAATGTCATGTTGTATAGAGGAATGGAAATGATCATGATAAATATATTTAAGATTTTGGTATTACAAGAGTACCACAATTATTTAAAAACAAACATTACAAAACATATTTTTTACATTCGTTGTCAACATGACCAAACATTTAGTTTCTCAGTATTTGATAGTCAATGAAGTAGGTACAATAAATACTTATTGTAATGTATCAATATACTCAGTACCATACCGACATATAATGGTGAAATATATTCACTGAATATTTTGTTATGGAGAATGATTATTTTTGTGTCTTAGTTATTATTAAAAAACTACTTATGTTGATCTCGGTAGATTGTTTATCGGTAGTTGAATATAACTCAACTAATGTCAATATTTTTAAGTTACTATAATGTGTCCCTTTCTTTCCTTCGTGTATATTTACTTTAATTACTATCATTAAGTTAGCACTTGGGTGGTTTTAAATAGGGTTTAGGAATAATATGAGGCAGTGAATCATCATTCAGTTCGTCTCATGATGATCCATAAGGACTTAATAGTCGAGCATGCACAACTTTCCACCTGGCTAAGCTGTAATAACTAAGACAAAAGTATCATACCTGCTAAAGGAAGGAAAAAAACACTCTTTTCTATCCTAATTGTCCAGTAAATATAATAGTTTTCATAGATGATACTCTATTAACGACTAATTAATTGACAAAGACAAAATCAATGAATATACGTGAAATATCAAAAACTGTAATGTTAGGATTATTTATGTCGTTGTTATATAGAAGTTATTTTCGGTCGTTTGCGACTATCTCACGACTTGAAATTTACCAGTTAGATTCTCATTCCTACAATACATCAGAGTAGGCCATTTTAATCCTTAATAGGGCAGCATGGGTCTGACAGACCTGAGGGTTTTTTATTTTACACATACCTCACCCCAAAATAAACCTACGAAGTTGAAATTTGATGTAGATTCATGTTTTAATCGACCCAAAACTAAAATGAAATTGTTTCCATAAAAAAAAATATATATAGCAGTTATAAAAAAATGTTGTATTCGGGTCTCTCAGACCCATGCTGACCAAGTACGAAACGTTTTTGAAAAACATACTGATTATATTTTTTAAAAAAAAAAAAAAAAAAAAAACACAAAATACAAAATCAAAGAATCATTGTAAAATGTATAAGTTAGCTTACAGTAATGAACACAATGCTAATATTTGTTGCAAGTGCGAAGAAAAACTCTAAACACGTTGTATACCTGAATCTTTAATGAATAATATAATTTTAGATAGTAAATTTTTATGCAATTTTTTAGAATACTACATAAAATAGTCAAATGACAAAAACTATTTTATTTGGTTAAATAGGTTTCAGAGATACTGCCTACGTAGGCTTTGTTGAATAAAAAGCAATAAGACCATGTTTTTTTTCAAGAAATTTTTTATTACATACAATAAACCCTCATTTTTATGACTAATCTTAGTTTTCGTTCACTGAAGAAACAAAATAGGTATACTTAAGGAGAGAAAACTATTTCATTGCTAAGAAAATACGCAACGCTACTAATTTATATAATAAAACTGTCAATAACTCTGTTAGCAGTTTTGGGAATTTTTTGCCGGGTCTGTCAGACCCATACTGCCCTGATGAACGACAAAAAAATATGATGCCCTTTTAAGCGTTAATTGGACGATAATAGTGGCCATGTGTGATATTTAAAAACCACATTAAGTACAAGACGTGATGGATTTTTTAATGAACATTATTGATGATTAATGGAAAATATTGATCAAATTACATGTTTTGAATAGAAAAGATAAAAGTCTATCTAAAAAAGTAAATTATTTAACTTTTGAACTGTCCATGAGGTTTTGGTCACGAAAACCATCCAGTTCGTGAGCCAAGAGAGATATTAAGTCGATCTAATTTTGTGACCGTTACTAATAGCTCTTCACTTATCAAAAAACTACAAGAACTAGTTTATAATCGATTTATATATTTAAGTAGACGCAAAGGAGCATATAACTGGTTTTAGGAATTTTAAATCGCTAATGGATCGTAGGAAAATTGGTGATTTTACCCTCTAATATGTTATACTGATTTATTCTAAATCTTTATGAAAAATATTCCTATAGTCTCCGAAATTATACTACTAGACCTTGAAGAATAGAACCAGTGACATCACTGCATTGAGATTCCATTACAAGAGAATACAAATCTTACCCCCACCCCACTCCACTCTACCCAGAGGATATATGTATGTAGGTTTATTAATAATGACCTTTAGTTTTTATAATTATGTATGAAAATGTTCGACCTACATTTAGATATACAATTTGTAGTTGTTTGATGGTAATAATGCACTGACGAACACTGAAGCTTATGAGTAATGTAAACAGAGAGTCCATCATAACTAACTACGTAGGGTGAGTAAGAGCAGTCCTTAACCTGTATTGCAGCCTTGCACATTTAATTGGGATTCATTAACAACTATATCCTCTATATCTCTTTAACCTTTTACAGCAAATCTTGTATAATGGCTGCTATAACTGGTTATAAGTGAATAATAAGAGGAAAACTGCCGTAGCCGACACTCTAGGTTGGCTTTTACTACTTTTGTGACAAGGTTACGACTGGCGATAAAGTTTTTTCTTCCAGCTCAAATTGCAATTCTCTCAGACTTTAAACCAACCTGCCTTCTATTGGGAGTTTTAAAGTTTTCAAAATCGTTAGTGTTAATTAAAATTGTATTTATTTTTTATGAAGGTTATTTAACAATTTTGATAGACAAAAATTTAAATCACAATGAACGATAATAAATAGAAATATATTAAAAAAATTAACAAAACAATATTCCGATTAGAAGTTATTTATGAAAAACTCAACATCGGAGTATAAATAAAAATATAAAAGTCTCTTTTTATACAATATCTTTAGTTAAAAAATAATTACTTTTCTTCCTAAATGATTTTAACTTTCGGAACAAATGTAAATTTCTCCACGGGAAATCAACTATCGACATATTTATTTTAATACTTTATTAAGAACTTTGAATAAACCAAACAAAAAAATCAAATTGATTTCAAATTTTGTTGATCAAATATTCTAACTGCATTAATGGGGCGTACTGACTGTAAACTGCAATTTACAAGTTATTAAGTTTCTAGTAATACCAGGCCTGTTGAGTACTTTTCAACTAACTGTAGGTCTACTTTTTACTTACTATCTTTTGTCCTCTACCACTCTCATCCAGTTCCTCATTTTTTTCTCAATCAACATACCCCCCCCCCCCAACCCTTCGTCAAAGCATCCTTAGGTTTTTTCCTAGAAGTTTCCTTCCTTCCATTATATTCTCTTCGACACTACATGCATCCATCTTCCTCACATATCCTATTATATTTTTCCATCTTAATCCTTCCCAGGATCGGTTCTTCCCTACAATCCTTCTGATAACTTTCTTGAACTTCCATATTGTTTCTACCTCATTCCATATGCCTGCACCTACTGCTTTTCCTTTTCACTATCACCCACGTCTATACTCCATATGTTTACACGTTGAAGAGTCAGTGGCCGAGCAGTCTAAGACGTCAGGACTTTGTTCCTGAGTTTTATATAGCGCAGGTAAGAATCCCGGCCTTGACTGTTAGTTTTATCAGTAATATTCACCTTGTACTGCACTAGTCTCCCCCTTAGCCTATCCGATTAGTTCCCCGCACAGGTAAATACTATATGGGGAAAGGTTAGAGTACTGTTAAAAAAGAGATCAGCCTATCCTTAAAAAAAAAAAAAACATGTTTAAACTTAGGAGGATACTTAACTTAGTGGAGTATTAGTAAATAAATCTCAAACCACATTGAAAGGGAGGGATAATGAAAGGAGGGTCTGTTATATTGATTATTATGTCCTTAGTTATATCCATAGTTTATTTGTTATTTAAAATACAATCATTAACAATAATGAAGAAGTTTCTAAGAAGTTACTCTAAACAGAATCATCCTTAAATAATATGAAAAAATGTATCGATGACCTGGTGACAGATAAAGAGGTAAGTGGTAACTCCCCAAAAACTTGTAACAAACGCTGTATTATAAAGATATAGCTGCTACAACGACACTACACGTGTATATAATCTCTTTCAGTTGTATTCCTCGTGAACTACCCTTAAGGTAAATATTTATGATCCACTCATAAGATTGTATGGTAATTATTTTTAGTCATCCAAACTTCAGATAAATTCTCTGAACCAATTGAGCTGAGATATGGAGTCCCTCAGGATTCAATACTCAGCCCAATTCTTTTTCTTATCCTTGTCAACGGCATAGAGTCAGCACTACTGCATGGGGGACTCATAGAGTATGCGGATGACACGACCCTATTGTTCAACAACAAATTAAAACCGATCCTAGAACAACAATCCTATGTTGATTTCAACAATTGCGTTCAACATTTCAATAGTCTCAATCGCGAAGTAAACCCCTCCAAATGTAATGTATTATCATTTTCGTTGCGACCACAATATATAACTGAAAGGCCAACCGTTTGGTTGGGAGATACTCTGCTAAATGAGGCTGTTAGCTCAAAATTCCTGGGAATACACCTGGATCGAGGGTTGATCTGGAATTATCACATTGAGCATGTTTGCTCAAAATTGTCCTCAGTCATTTATGTCTTGAGAACTTTAGCCAAATTCTGCCCAACTCAGGTTCTGATGACAGCGTATTACGGCTTGATGTACCCTCATCTCATCTATGGTGTGGTGCTGTGGGGAGCTTCAACAAATAATCAGTTTAGCAGAGCGTTTAGATTGAAAAAAACAAGCGATTCGTATAATTGCACAGTTGAAGTTCAGAGAATCTTGTAGAGAAGCGTTCAAAAACCTGAAACTATTGACACTGCCATACCTTTATATATTGGAAACAACAGTTTTGCATATGTAAAAGTGCCATGGTAAGTGGGCGGGATATACACGCGTACGAAACCAGACAGAGATGACTACCGAACTGAAAGCCACAGGACGGTAGTCTACGAACGCTTGCCCTCACACACGGGCGTTCGTTTTGTCAACAAATTACCGGACTCAATTAAAAATGCACCAACGCCCAAGGCGTTAAAAACTCGTCTCAAACGCTTTTTAGTGTCTCATGCATTTTATAGTGCTGACGAGTATATGGCATGCAACTGGGAGACCACATAATCAGATGACTGACAACCGGCGCCGGAAGTGGGATTTAGGCATGAATGGAAGTGTGACTGAAAATTATGTATGTTTGAATGAGGTTTCGATGTGGTATGAATGTATTAATTTGAATATTTTTAATTTAACGATTGCTATACATTTTATAATGTCTTGGCAAAATAAACTTGATTTGATTTGATTAGTATTTGCAGAAGCATTTTGTCATTACCAATACCTAACTGTAAAAAAAACATTACGTACAAAAAGAACATAAGAGGGCTGCACAAAACCTGAAGAACTAATGTGAGAAATCTAAAGTTTAAGAGCAAATTTGTACGGTCAAAGGCTATATGAAGTGTACTTCATTTGAAATTGTTTTGTCAACAATAATTTAAGAGTTTTGAATTACTGACAGTTACTCGTGAATCAGAATCAATTTATGGGAAATACGTATACATCGATTTCACAACTCACAATAGTGAGAGAGAAAACAACAACAATTAAACTCCATAATTTCCCCCTCCAAATTATATAAGTAAAAATATCTTAAATTAATTTACGGTTAAAAAAGTAAAAACTAAACTTCCCACGTTATAACACGATTGGAAACTACTTTTAAAACTACGCGACAGTTAGTGGAAAATCAGTATAAAATTTCACATTCCGTTAATGAAAATTTAAAATTAAAGAACTCAATGATTGATAAATACTTGACGTATTTATGATTTTAGGAGGCACAGTAACTAGAATATCTTTATGTGTAACATGGGATACACTGCATGATAGTGCCAAAAAAATACTTATCGCAATATTTAGTTAGTAAAATATTTATTTTATAACACTGCACCATAAATACTAAGTTGGAATGTGCGCCAGGTATTCGATAACTCGTAAATGCAAATTAAGAAACAAGTAGCTCCAAGAATTACGGCATTTAAAGTTGGAAAAAATCAGCATTACAGTAGACGGTATATGTTAGATCTACTGTTGCCAACATTGACACACGAAGAAAATCAAATAACTCTAGTCTGTGAACATATTACGGTTCATTAAGATTTAAGGAGAACATGTCTTCGGTTAAAAAATACTTACGATGTTTTAAAGTATAAAAGAAAATATCTCTAAGGCTGCAAAACTACACACAGTTGTGGTGAAAGAAAACCCCTAGAAATACAAACTATTTTATTTTAGAAATAGGTAGGCATTTATTTAAAAAAACATTTTAACTAAAACAAAACTATGATATATGCTGTAAGTTGCAGTTATTATATGGGATTTTTATTGTTTTTTTTGTTCTATAAAATCTACAATTTTTGTTGTTGTTATGTCAATTTTTGTTTATGCTAGTTTTGTACTTTGCTATTTATCCTATTGTCTCTATCAGTGCCTCATGTTATTCTTATTGTACTAATTTATTTTACTTGTTATTACATTCAGGGTTTAAACGTTTTTGGGTTGTATGTTTTTATATTGTTATTAAGTCCTATTATTCATTCTTATTTATATTATTAATTATCTTCTTGTATTTACTTATGCGAATTTCATCTTGTAAATTTGCCTCTTAATTGAAAATAGATAAATAAAATCAGGGATGTAAAAAGGAGAACATAAACGATTAAACACTTGGTCAAGTACTCCATTGGTCGTCTTTTACAATTAGAGGAGAATGAAGGTGTTTCAGTGTGAAACTGAAAGTGGTGTTAGTAAAGTAATCCAAGTGGCGGATGGGTTTCATTCATGTGGGATAAATGCATGATTGAAATTTGAGTGAGAGGTGGGAACTCGTGACTCGCAGCCAGTGATTACTTCACTCACTCTCGTTCAAGGTCACTCACTTCTCGCTCTCTGGTTTACACACATTCATAAGGCCTTGTCCACAAGTCTCTCACTTTAGTTCTTGACGTAATTAATCGAACTGATCAGTAACTGTACTTAATGTTCATCACGATGAGTTGGAATCGACTTATTCATTATTGCGGTTACATTATTTGCCATACCATCTGCCACTTTTTAATTTCTTAATTAAATTCATCGTAAACTACAGTATATATGCATTTAATTAAGCGAATCGGCCCCCATGATATTTCTAGACCTAGGAAGAAGGTAAAACAACTGAATTACTGCAGGCGCAGAAATTATCTGCACCCGAGTGTGAAGGTTGTTTTCTAAGAAACTAAGAGACTTATAAAAACTCCAATCATACCATTGTTTTTCTTGTTTGATTTTGCATTATAAAATATGAATTAAAACATTTTGTTATAAGTTCTAATAATTTTTATCTTAGTTAGAACAAAAAGAGTACCAAAATTTTAATTAGTTTTCACTGTACATCAAATTTTGACCGTTATTAATCAAAACCCTGTTCATATAGCAAATTTAAATTTTAACACGTGATTGATAAACATTTTTCCTATAAGTTTCATACATTTTAGAATTTTACGTTTTCAAAAAACAGTTCTTATCAATTACACGAAACATTGTTTTATTGGTTTCTATAGGTCGTAAAATTACATACTTGGTCTTGTTGTAATCCTTATTACTTATATAGTTACGATAAATAATTTCCATATGTGTAAGTAAATACAGTGATTTTTAGAGAATCTTAAATCAATATAAATAACTTTAAATTGATACATTTAAATTGCTTTAAATTAATATAAGATCATTACATTTACTTACACATATGATAATGTCGTATCGTAACTATATAGGCCTATGTAATAAGGATTACAACAAGACTAAATAATTATTCTTGTGACCTCTAGAAGCCAAGAAAACAATGTTTCATGTAATTGATAAGAACTTTTTGTCTTGAAAGCGTACAATTCTAAAACTTATAGGAAACATTTTTACAAACCATTTATTAAAATAATGGTGTGAATTTGATGTACAGTCAAAACTAGTTAAAATTCCGGCACTTTTTTGTTCCAACTGAGATAAAAGTTATTAGAACTTATAATACATCTTGAAATTCATATTACATCGAACAATCATTCATTCACAATCAAACAAGGAAACATTGGTATGATTAGAGCCTCTTAGTTTCTTAGAAAACAACCTTCAAACTCGGTTGCACATAATTTCTGCGCTGATAGTAGATTCACCGTGCTTTTTAAGTATTTTAATATTTCTTAAAAACTGTTCAAAGCAATTTAAAACTATCAACCTATCTTTGCACTTAAACAAACAGCATTTTTTGCCTGCGGTGTTTTGTTGATGGAAAACACCATCAGAGCGTGTCAAAACAAAGCCAAACATTTTTATGGTGTTGCATATTTTATGCACGATTCCAAATTTAACGGATAAAAATCACTGCACCATGGGAAACGGCTTGTGGGCGTGAAGACATAATCTGTGTCGCCCCATATGCGGAAGTCCACGGCTGCCTTGATTTCGTGCCGATATAAGTATAGCGATCATTGAAAAACTATAACAAATGCAAAATTGCATACAATCACTAATAAGTTAAATAGAACTACTTCCAGGTATTTCCCCTTCTACTATTTAAAATAATTAAGTATAAGAACACAAGTTGTGTTGTGTTGGGCTTCAATATTAATAATTAATAGAAAAATAAAATAATCATGATGTTAAGTGGATATATAATAGGAATTAACATTACATTATAAAATATTACAGTTAAAGGAAAATCATCACGGAAACAGTTTAAAAAATATGTTAGCAAAATCATGTTCATTTTCTACGCTTTTACATTTAAATAAGTAAAATAACATATAGGTGCTATAAATGTAATTTTAATAAATTATTCGTATCGCTAAATTTGATTTTAGTTGATTATCAAAAGTTTTCATCATTAAACTTCGGACTTTCTGTGTAAAAAATATAATACTATTTACTCCAATTACTTTCATAAATCAATTAATGTTTATTTGTGAGTATTTATCATATAACATATGTGAGTATTTAACATATGTGAGTATCCTATATATAACAAGTAAATATAGGAAAAATTAAAAGCATTTGAATCTAAACTATCTTAATAATATACACAAAATAATAACGAGGTCAAGGAAATTGAAATCCAATAAACTGAATCTGTGTAACAGGTGTCGGAGACTTCAACAGCTGGTAGAACAGGTGGCGCAAACAAAACACTAAATTACACACAATATTAATAAAATCAACAAAAAATTAAATTAATAAAACTAAACAAAAAATTTATAAAAATAAATTAACTTACCAAAAAATTGAAATAAAAAAAATAAAAAGTTGCAGAACACCGAGCACAACGTGAGGAGCAAAGGCCGTGGCCTAGCGAGAGCGGGGAAGTCGCGCGACTGGCCGTCTCTGGGTCACCAGCGCCACAGCTCCGTCCGTTACACTTAGGCACGCCAAAATGTTGCCAATCGCCAAAAAGCTCTGGACTTGACTACTAATTGACAAGGCCGAGTGGAAACTGTTGTGATTACAGGGAAGGAGGACTTCACATAACGAGCGGCCTGATTCATGAAGTCGGCGGTTACATGTTGTGTTGCCATTGTTGCTTTAAAAAAATTATAAAATGTCTTAGTTCTAAAATATTACAATATATCAAGAAATAATGATTTACTGTGTTCAGTTATAAATAACTAATAAAGAACTAGTGTTTGTATGTACCTAAGAATTTTGAGGGAAATATTTTTTAACGATTCATAGCCTGATAGTAAAGTTTCGTAGTTATTTTTTTTTTTTTTTTTAGTGGTGACAAAGGGGTGGGTGAGAATATTACGTACAAATATTTTTAAAAGCTATAAAACAGATACCAAACAATAAATCCTCTGAAATTACCATTTTATTAAAATATTACATTAATTTCCTTTGTATTTTCAGCTACTAATTATGTTGTTGTTTCTGAATATGAAAAGAAACACGCCAGAACCAAATTTCTAAAGTTTATAAATGAGTTTTAAGTTAATTATTTTTTAGAAAATATATAAATATACCCCAGAAATTTATATTTTACTTCCAAAAACAACAATCACAATATTAAATAATTATTATTTATTTATTTAGTTCTCAATTTACTTAATTTTATTTGTATAAAATTAAAAATGTGTTACTGTTGAAGACAGGTTTAGCTGCCATCAGTGATGCCAAATTTTAATTTTGTCCCAGATACACAGTTCAGGGAGCTGTTTCCACCAACTCACTGCAGATGATGCGTTTCTAAATACATATGAAACGGTACAGTATTTTCTGTATTGGGGGGGGGGGCTTATTGCAACAATAGACTATATATATATATATATATATATATATATATATATATATATATATATATATATTAAAAAATGTACCTTGGCTATATTTAACAGCTAGGCCTATTTATGTGATCAACAAATTGTGTTTGCATATGAACCTATATTTTAGAGTATCGTAATGGTTTTTCTCCGTACATTACTTTTTAAAGAAACTTTAGCTTGGAAAAATATTATGCATTTACAATCCATAAATAAATTTAAAAATGTTTTATGCTTCCAGCATAGCCAATGGAAATCTTGTTTTAATGTAAGTTACTCAGAATTATATATATTTTAATTTGAACTTTAATGTCAATGCAAAACTGTAGTTTGGTAAAGCCCAACTTCATCTTCTCTGGATTCCGTTAAATTTAATTAATGCCAACAAGATTTTGAAAGAGGTTCTGTTTATTTATCTTTGGGCTATTGATGATATACTTTATGAAATAATGGTGTTAGTAAAAAAAAAAACCAGTAAACTCTGTCGAACAAACCACATTTATTTTAATCAACAGTAACATATACCTCCACGATCACTATCTTAAGAATGAAGGAATAAGACAGCTAAGTTTTAGGCAAATCAGCTCTGCTGGTTCAAGGACCACTAAATTACGAATCTCTCTCCACAGACCAACTTCCGTATCCGAGAACCGCAAACCACGTAAGTCAGTAGCCAAATTGAAGGCATTTGACAAAGTGGGAGAGGGGGTCAATAAACAAGCCAATTGTCTTCTGCATAACATATGTGGCCCTTCTTTCCTTATTTTGTCCCCCGGGTCTTTTACAATTCTCTGTTTTAAAGCATTTTTTTGGTTTATTACCAGAATTTAACAAATTTCGAGTTATAGAAAAGACACTAAGCTATTGAATGTGTTGGGCTTAAATATGAGCAAAAATATAGACCACTTGTTAATTGGTATTCTGTTGTGTAATTTTGTTTGGGAAAAAGTTCCAGTTAACACAGTCTCAACACGATTTTTTCTCGCAAATCTATGTTTTTTCTTTTGTCTAGTGAATTTAAAAACTCAGAAAAATGAACTTAAGTTTAAATGTTTACTGTTCGTTTACTTTTTACAATTATATGTAATCAGAAATAAATATATAAACCCATTTATATGTAGCGGTGTTGAATATTCTCAGTTTACGATAGCATTAAAAATAATTGTACAACTTTTATAAAAAAATATTCATTTTTAACAATAGACCTGCATATTATTCACACATATTTTATGTAAGTTTAAATTAAATTTATGTTAATAACTGAAAATTAGCTACATGCTTTGAACTTAATGGATTAAACAGCTAAGGCTAGACATCGATTATTTTTTTACATAATCTCCTTTAGAAGGAAATTGCGCCTGAAAATATAAAAACATTATAGCTGGATTGGGACCACTGACATAAATGTTGAGGCACTTCCCGGCTTCCTACCCCCATAAAGTGTATACTTGAATTGAATCTCTCGGTCTGAAACCTTCAGGAAAATTCACAAAAGTTGATTTTTTTCATTCATAAACAAGATGGCGGCCCTTTTTTACCCCAAAACTGCCCAAATGTATTTGTAATGGGAAAATCGCTAAAAGTTGTTTTTATGACCTAACTTGAGAAAAAGCTTGCGTAAAATCGTCAAACCTTCACAGTTCTACACGCATAACAAACACGCCCCTTATATATGAATTTCAGCTGAAAAACTACAAAATTTAGCGTATAGGGGGCCCAAAAACTAAAATGCTTGAACATTTTTAATAATGTTCCCTCGCGCAGGCCGAACTTTCCCTCGCGAGGCCGTAGGTTGAGGTTCCCAAAGGAGTCTGTAGCAGAGCTTGGCGTAGCCGTAGGCCGAGCTCGGCCACGAACCGTAGACCGAGTTCCACAAACGGGCTAAAGGTATATTTACCAGGTGAGGCCGCAGCCTTAGCTTTCCTTACGAGCGTAGCAAGTGACGGGGTTGGCACCCGAAGCGTGCAGGGGTGTCCCCTAGGCGCATAATAAAGTCCATATTTATCAATTACTCAAGTTATAATAATCTAATAAGTGGCCACTAGAATTTTAATGAAGCAAGGCTTGCTATAAAGACATACCTGCACTGTGCTAGTGAGTAGGAGGCCTAAGTATGTCACATACATTATGATATTTCTTAATTTGTAAACGTTAGTATTTCTTCACTACGATGTTTGAATATTTGGGTGGGTGATGTTATAATATTTATTCAATTGCATAGACTTAAGATTGGTGTGATCGCATGTCCATGTTCATGCTTCAATACAGGAATTGTTCTCCAAATCCGCCAAAATCAAACTATAGGTCACATTTTGGTTTGGTGGGAGTCGATTCAGGTACTAACCGAGTAAATTACATTAGGTTTGTTCATTTTAATACAACGTTTTTCTTTTTATAATACCGTAATATAACTAAGTATATAACATCAAATATTATCAACCAGACAGTCAAATTAGCAGTATTGATAACAATCAAGGAGTTCATAAAAACCGGGATACAAATAGGGCCACAAGAGGACCAAACAATATTAAAATTAAAAAAAAACTCATTAGAAACTTTTGGCCACTGGCCTTGACCGGAGGGTTCGGACGGTGTCACGTAGATACTCAGTTCTCTTCCTAAACAACATCTGGATCCTGACTACCACCCAACACGGACACCTCAGACTTCTCTAGTTATGTCCAAACCGATAGGAACCATTGAGTGGACGCCATGTTGGTGTTAAGAGAACCGAGCTTAGAACCTTTCGCCTACAGTCTCCACAATGACGACATTTAAACAGGGATTTAATAAAGTTTTACATTACAACGTCTTACAACATACTATATAGGTGCTCTGATTTTAACCCGGATATAGTGAGGGATATAGGAGCTGAAACAATATATTATCCGGCTCAACACAATCGTCCCATAAACAGTTGTTAGCCAGACCAAGTGGCGGCTGACAAGTTCACCACACAGACGTCGCGATTCTCTCAACAATACCGTTGGACTAGACGCAATCATTCGCAATTTGCTCTGATTTCATTAAAGAGGACGGTGGAATTCCGTAAACCAGCCCACAACTGGTTCTTCCACAGCATAACCGAGAAGTCCACCGCTATAATTGGTGCATCGCAACCGGTTGGCATTTATTACAAAAAAGTGACCTCAAGTGTGATCGGTCCATTTGAGAATCGATTGTTGATGTAACATTCATAAGACGACATTATAGGTCACTAGTGTATTTCCGCCACGTCCTGCACATGTGCTGGTGAGTGCATGTTACGTCCTGACCGTATTGCTGAACCTGTTGGCGACACTTCCTTATGTGGCCTACATACACTCCAACACTACTTAAATATGCAGATTTAAGTAATAAACCACACTTGCGTGTTTGAAAATGAATTTAGTAAATAATAACATTTACATTTCGTATGATCTTAGCGAGGATAAATGCCCGAATATGTAAGACACCGTTTCCCTTGGCTGCTTAGGCGAGCCCATTTTTTGTTTTGCACGCTCGATGAATCTTCACGTTGGGTTTGTGGAATCATCATTTTTATTGACAGTGTAAAAACCAATAAACCAAGCAAACAATACAACTACTGAAATCGCCGCTGAAAGTTGAGTACCTATATTTACTTGAAATTTTGATTATTGATACCCTTTGAATCAATCACAAGAAGTATCCCTAAAGGCCTTTCAATACAACTGTATATGTATGTGTGTCTACCTTTTCGACATTGAATTTACCTTGCCGATACTAAAATCTGTCTTGTTGACATCAAAATCTACCTTACCGGAGCTGAAATCTAGCTAATCGATCATAAAATTACTTGCCGATGCTAAATTGTATCTTACTGACGCTATAACCTAACTTACGGATAGTAAAATCTATCTAATAGACATTATAATTAATTATCCAGATTAAAATCTACCTTGTTGACACTATAATTATCTAAAGACACTAAAATCTACCTTGTTGACACTATAATTACCTAAAGACACTAAAATCTACCTTGTTGACACTATAATTACCTAAAGACACTAAAATCTACCTTGTTGACACAATAATTACCTAAAGACACTAAAATCTAACTTATTGACATTAAAATTACCTTACTGCCAATAAAACTGCTTACCGACATTAAAATCTACCTTGTTGACACTAAAATTACCTAATGACACTAAAATATACCTTATCGACACTTAAATTACCTTAGGGTCAATTCATATGAAATAGTGCAGAAATAATTTAAGGATTTAAATTGCAGTTCAGACTCTTCTGAAGAGATTGGTTTTTGTTTGAATGTTCTAGGATGAATAGAAGAGGAGATATGTGCTTCTCCGCAAAGTTCGAAATTCACTTAAAAGAGGCGTTGGTAAAATAAAAATGTTAACAATTAAATAACCCACTTTTCGTACTTCTGCTGAGTGATACTTTTAGGTATAAAAATAATAAAAATGTTGCAGCAACCACTGCTGGACCACTACATATGAATTGACCCCTTATTGACACTTAAATCTACCATAATAACACTAAAATATATCTTATCGAGATTAATGACTCTAAAATCTACCTTACAAACGATAAAATTTACCTTACTGACACTAAAATTTATCCTATTGACAATATTTACTACCTTACCGACGTAAAAATCTACATTATCGACACTGAAAACTACACTAACAACACTAAAATCTATCTTGTCGAAACCAAAAACTACCTTATCGACGCTGAATTCTACAATACTACTCTAAAATCTACCTTATCGACACGTAAAAAGTCTTGTGTTTAATGTAGTAACATTGCTACCATTAGATTCACGTAAGGTCTTTAACTATGCTCAATCATAAAGTATATCCGTATACTTGGCCAGGTTTGTATCGTGTTGTGTTAAAGATGTCGTGTTGTGTTAAAGATATCGCAGTTCCTCTCACCGTGTCTACAATGCGAGACGTCAAATGGGACTGGACCGGTACAAAGTCCATTAAGTAATGTACCGGCTGTAGGTCAGCAGATGCGAGTCACGTGGTCTGGATGGCTACGTGTTCTGTGTGTGAAACTGACACCGTTCTAAGGCGACAATTCCAGTGCGCTTCCTAGGACTCCCTCCGTCTCATCAGACCGACCATCTCTGAGGGGTTTGAAGAACTAGTTTACCCCAAAATTAACTGTTTATAAACTATCCATGATTATAGCCTAAATTCATGGAGAATATTACAGATTCTCATATAAATAAAACTAAAGTTTTAAAATCGTCATTTAATTATATACAAAATGTATACCAATATAATATTACCCTATATGATTTTAATTATTTTGTCATTTTCAGAATAAACAACAAATAATTTTTTTTTTAATTTTCTTCTGCCTTTAAACCTGAGTTCCTTATTGTTTTGGTTTCGGAAAATGTCCGTCATCTCCATTCAAACAGTATGGATTGAATAGTTATTCATCCAAACACGAAGAACATATTCAGAAAGTGGTTGTATTAGATGCAGTACTGAAGATTGCAGGTAAAAGGACTTTTTTTTAAGTACTCGGTGTGAACTTAATCTATATCGTATAGAAATTATATTTTCTTTTTACACACTCTAGTTCATCAGAAGATTTTTGTTGCTTTATACTTATTTTGTGTAATAATACAGTTGTTTGATTATTTTCAGTTAACCTTAAAAATAATTTTGTTTTGTTATTATATAAAATCAATTTTTGTCGTTTGTAAGCTTTATGTTTTAAAGAAATTAAATTGTATGGTTCAAATGGATATTACGATATTTTTAGATCTGACTGATTGATTTTTTATTTGTTTCATCTGTTACAGAGTTGTAAGATCTCTTGTTAAATCAAGCTCGGTTCTAATTCAAACCAAAAACCAATCAAAATTTAAATAATGTAAACTTCAACAATACTTTTATTGTGTATACGGGATTAATTGTCTGAATATATCACTTTAAATTTAAGTCCAATACGTTATTTATATTTTTAATCACAGCATGCACGTAACAAAGCGTGCAAATTTTAAATATTAAGTATGCATTCAATACTTTTTATTCTATAAAACAATAATATTTTTTTAATATTTATAGATAAAGTCTAATACTCGTATGAAGATAACAGACAATATAGGGTATACAAATCAAAACAATGTAGCCGTCCTAAATGAAACTTGTTCGACTTATTACTTATGGTTTATTCAATGAAAATAACGTAAAATTGGTGTTTTATCTAACCATCAACTTAAGATGAAGTATCGATATGAAATTAAATGTAAACTAAATTTTTAAAATTGTTAAATATTTTTGGCTAACAACGCATTCTCCGTTCGAACTATGATATGGAGGGTTTAAAAGATCTCTTAGGTGATCTCCATAAACAATCATAAATAAAAATAGCTATCAGAGATATCACTAAAGCTACGAACTTTGGCTAAGCAAATCGAACGTGATTTAACTAAGATACGATCTAAGAAACATATAAACAAATTATAACCCGTCCTCTATTTTACAAACGATAAAATAAGAAAAAAAAAACTGTTTTAAACATCGTCCACAGTTAAATGCCAAACCTAAACAATTAAAATAAAACTGAACAAGTGAATTCGTGTTATTAATTAACGATTCATGAATAATGAATTCATGAATGGTGCTATAAGTGTCCTTATTTTAACCTAAAAAGCAATTACAGGAATATGTCTGACGCCTTCATAATATTTGAATACGAATTGCAATACATAACAGTTTAATGGGTATAGCATATAGACGCCTTCAAGGCAATGGTTGATACGTAACATAATCAATGGTAGATTAATTATATTCAAAATAAAAACCATAAATACAATTAAATTTGAAAACTAGAATATTAAATACTGTTATAGTCCTACAACAACATTAACTGGACACAATTATGTGATTTTCATGGATATTTATAATTTAATTTATAAAAATAGAGGCAAAAACCATTGACTGACTGATCAGTTTCTGAAAAACTGTAATGGACCATGGAACTTTGGCGCAAATATTCGTCATAGGCTGTAGATGCGTACTTAGAAAGGATTGAACACTATTTCCACCCGTTTATTACGGTGCAACTTGACATAAAATGTCGTTTTTGACAAATATGTAAAGCGTGCAAAAAATTAATACAATTACACGAATGTGGCGAGTGACGGGGTTGCTATGCGAAGCGTGCATGAGTTTGCCCAAGTCTAGACAGTAAGTAGAGCGATTTTCCATGGATGTTAATACAACATGCTAGTTGGTTCGAATAGCTTTGGCGGACATATGGTTGGTAATGATAGTACTTATGAGATGTGATTGTTTTATTTACTGGAATTTCCAAGTTCTAGGAGCTTTGACAGAAACATAATGCTGTGATGCTTCTTCCTTTTCTTTGCAAGTAACCCGAAGAGTCTTACTTTCAATGGTTCCTCTTTATCTATCTATTTAGCTATCTTGCTCAACATCTGTTCTTACATCGGACACTGTCTTGTCTTGGGGCAGAATAAGAGTCTCTTTTAACTCATTCTTGCTGTCGGGTGTTGGTTGTACTTTAGAAGTATTATCCATAGAACTGTGGTTCCACTGCCCATTCCCAGATTTCTAGGTAACGTTCTGGAATGAAGACTTTGCTGAAGTAGAGATAGCCTCCCAAAATATCATGGCCATACTTCTCCAAGAGATATCCATTCTCAGAAACAAATGCTTCAAAATATGGATTGACCCTTGACAAGAACTGCTAGCAGAGAGGAACCTTGAGAACTCAGCTCCTGAACCCCCTTCAAAACTCAGAGTCTGTCACTAACATTTTTCGGTCTGAGGAAGATGATATCTTGTTAGCGAAGTAAACTGACTAATTTGGTAGAGGTGGAGATTACTGGCATGGCCATTCCCTCCCTGATCCGGAGATCTATTGACAAAGATTCTTCGGAAGCCTCTGCGGATCGGACTGGTCTGGGACATCGGATGGATATTGCTGGTGAAGGTTGAGAGGAAAGAAAATATAGAAAAATAACTAAAACTCCTTTGTCAAAGAATTACACTGAAATGGTGCCTAACAGAGAAACAAGACTACCCAAGAGAAGTAAGAAGATGGGCAGGGCTGGAAAGTTCTAACGGACTAGAAGAAAAATCACCAAGTATGCCCGAATACAAGAGCAATTAATGAAGAATCCCTTGAGGTTGGTGGAGAGTCCTTCAAGACAATCTTCTCTCCCCCCAGAAGACACTAGCACTTTTTAAAGGACTGTTGGGAAAAGAAGTAAATTCTACTATGATCGTGCCTAAAACCATTGCCAGGTTATCTATCATCTAGATTGAAAAGGTACAAAGTAAAATTTCCCACCTAAAGCTCTAGGACTAGATGGAGTTACGTAGTACAGCATCAGGGAGCAACACTCACTATTGTTTTCTCAATGCAACGAGCTGGATGAAGAACAGGACAATGCCTATAACAAATGCTGAGAAGGACCATGAGTAAACTACAACTTCTGGATTGAGATCCTAATTCTACAGGGTGTAAAGCAAGGCAACCTCCTTTCCCCTTTGATTTTCTACTAGACACTTTATTGAACCAACTTCAGGTGAAAGCGTATACCTTCCCAGTTGGCAGGGAGGATTTGAGCGACTGCCTATTCTGGTGGACCAGGTCCACACCAGCACCTGGAGAGTGGTATCCTCTTCTGCAAAAAAAGAGGACAACTGGAGTGTTGCGGGGAATGGAGTATGGCATAACTGTCCAGACAGCTGGGGATTATCTATCCATTCATATGGTAAGACAATTAAAGAAAGAAGTATTATTTAAAGAAAAGTCATCAAGAGAAGTGGTGCCTTCAGGAGTCACAAAAAGTAAGGGCCAGCTACTTCGAGTTTGACATCATATGCAATTCATGGCTCCTAAACCAAAGGTCCCTCCTACCCTGAATGTTCATTAAAGCCAGATAATACCACATAGGGAACAAAGGTAGCTTTGAACCAAATAACTAGAGTTGCAGACGGTGTCATCTGAATCCAGATACACTAGGCTACATTACTGTATGAATGTACATCAACAAAAATGCAAGATACTTCGATTGTCATGGTAGTAATGTATGTAAAGGCTACCTAAATAAATGATTGCTGGTATCAATTCTTCACAGTTCAGGGAGGGGATTTGAAGAAACTCCACCTGTGGTCCAAGGGAACCGTATTCAGGTCAACGGCGTTATGGGTGTCTTTGTGAACAGAAATTTAAAAAAATTGAAGCTGCTGTCAGCAAGATTAACAACTAGAACTATGTGATAATCTAACTGCAGCTTCACAACCAAACAAAACGAGGGGGGATCCTTCTGGTTGTGGGGGGCTTGAGGAGTGTTCCTTAATCTGCAGTGTTTGTATTCAAGAACATCAGGTTGACATACCCCAAAATTTACAAGGACATCGCTCAGCAGATATTTATCAAGATAGGTGGTTCACATTTTGACTACCCTGACCCTCATATATTCAGTAACTCCTAAGTATAAGTTAGAAATAAGAAAAATTGGAAATAAGAAAGTTTAAAATCAAAAGAAGAACTTAACTTATATAATAAAGACTTTTACGATAAATAAATGATTGGAAATGCCTTGACCCCTAATTAGTAACATGTATTACCGAATTAATGAGATTACCTCTGTCGATTTCTTTCTAACCATGGTGACATTTTTCAGTTCATTTTCCTTCAGATTGTTACTCACTGTATAGCAAGAACTTAAAGACACAAGCTTTTCTTATTTATTTTCACTGGAAAAAACCTCAACAGACACATTACAACTATGTTTATTTACAAGTTCCCAAATATGTAACTGATACCATCAAAGGCATTACACATTTTGATAAAGTTTATAAGGAAATTTTATCATCTATGGCCTTCTGTACATTTAAATTAGCCCTTCAGAGTATTTGGCAAACTGCAGCCTCACAGCTAATGTTTCATATTCCACCGTTTTAAGATCACTAACCAGATTCACATACAAAACATTCTTGCATTGTTGATGATCCTATGAAATCTGGTTCCTGATACTCACTATATCAAACACTAAGTATCGATTTTCCATGAATTGTTTATTTGCAGCATTTAAGTATCTAAAAGTCTATAAAAAGCTGGGATAATATAAAAGGAAGACAACCATCTCCTTAACCCTTCAGCGTGTTTTAACGTACATAGTATGTCATGGTCTAGTAACGCAATAATACCAAATCTCCATTAGTGTTGAAACGGACTAGCAGTCTGAGGTTTTGTTTTCTGGAAAGGCACAGCGGTGAGAATCGTTAGATCGAATCCAGCTCAGGCTGGTACTTTTTACCGTGCAACTTTATAGAGGCACTGGTCTGTGGCATAGAGGTGTAGGGCCTACCTTAAATAAACGGTGTCCTACTTGGGGGATCAGTGTTTTTATTACACCTGTTTTGTTACTTTTTACTAATGATAGAGGGGGAGGACACATTTTTGCTATTTATTTTTAAATGGCTGAATTGTTCTATCTATTTAGAATAAATAATATGTAAAGTACATTAAAAGACATGTAAATAACTAGACATAACAAATTAACAATAAAATGACTGTACCTATAAAAATGTGTACAATGAACATTAAATTTAATATTACATGGTTAACAATTAGGACTAAGTAAAATAATCCCATGTTGAAGGGTTAATTTGGTATTTTGGGAAAAATAAAGTTGGGAAAAAAATGAGCTTAAGTATTTATAAGTTCTTGGACTAATTAAGTAAACTGTCAAGAAAAATTCTTTGAAGAAACCCTTTCCTACATTGAGCATAAACTGAAGAATCTGCTGCCAACTACTTTCTAAGGTCTGACTGGAAGATTCCTGAAGAGGGAAGTTCAAAAGTACTGCGTAGACGACTTTCTAAGACTACTAAAAGGAAAACATTAGCAATTAGCTTTTAACACAAATACACTTTTTGACATTATTGGATTTGTAATAAATAAATAAAAGTATTTACAATTAGTATTTGTGGATATGCAGAACATTTATTTTCTGAAGTAATACAATTTTTCAGGGCCTTTATGTTTCATAACTGAATTCAAGCCTTGAATCGACAATATTTTGTCCTCTTCTATTCAGGTGTTGCTGGAAAACTTTTCTTCCAAACATTATTTGTCGGTGACTGTACAGAAAGCTGAAAATAACAAAAAAGCATTATTAATTGTTTACGCCACAATGCTTACTTGCAACAGAAAAATATTTAATTCCTTTCCAATCAAAAACACTATATTAAATATCCCACAATGTAACAATACCTCATTACAAAAATTCAACTTTGAGGTAGAAAAGTATTAGTGTTTTCTACCAACAAATCTTAACCTTATTGTCTACCATACTTCTTTGAGAAACCGTGTCACATCCAAGAGTATTGTTGTGAACCTCTGCCTCCAAATGGAAAGAAGAGGGTGTTGCAGAAATAAGCACTGCTTATCTTCGTCAGGAGTCACCCTATAAATAAATTATGCCATATTAAAACAACTTCAGCAAAAACACAGATAATGAAATGAACTAATCTCGTAAGGAAGTTACCCACTGTATTACTGATGTATTAGCTTTTTAAAATAATTATTTTGAAATAAAATATGATTATTAATAAACATTTACAGCTATTTATGTATAACACTTAAAATAATCAAAAAGTATTTTAACTAACTTTTTTATGACATTCTTTATGATCTGTTTGGATATAGGGCATATTAGTTTATTAATGTGAACAAAACTATCAGAATATTTAGTTATATATACATAACAAGATAACAATTAAATCTAAGCTTAGATTTGAACAACACTCTACTTGTTAGCCAAGAAAGGTATAAAATAAAAAGTACAGCATTTCTTTTTAATTGTTTCTTCCATCTAATGAATCATCAGTAAATACCTTGTTAATAAGGTATTTATGTTTGGTGTTGAAGTTGCCTCTATTTTTAGCAATAATCCATCTCTCAACTTCATATTTTGATATCTGTAAAATATTGCATGTTGTTATTGCAGTTAGAAGACATGACATGAAACAATTGATTAATGAGTAACGTTTCTCCATTTATAAAGTCATTTTCATTATCATTAATAGCTATTATTGTATAAAATTATACCATAAACAATCCACAAAATTGTTACTGCATAGGTAATTAATGGTAAAAAACTAGTCCACTCAGTTATATTTTAACCATAGTGAAAGAAGATCTGATTGACTTCACATCTTCTATTTTAACAGTTGTATGCAGACCATGCATCCAACACAGTCTTCTGTTTCCATTCAGTGGATAGAGTAATTAAACATTCCAAACAGTAGTTGTTTTGCGTATTTATCTAAGATCGTGTCACACCACTGACTCAGATAGTAGCGAGGAGTAGCCACATGTAAGCTGGACCACGCATTGTCCAGTTCTCGATGTTCGGCGAGCAATCCATATGTATAACGATGTTAAAAGGACAGTATCACTGTAAATAATAATTCTAATTAAAGATGGTCTAATTGTTTCTAAAGAAAATTATACGAAAAAACACTAATTTATTTTAGAAAAAATAGTTCAATTCTAAAATTATTTAAGTTTAACAACGCAACATCATAGCAGAGTTTTGTAGTATTTTACAATCATTCCATATGGTTTCCAACCCACCCTCTTGAAAAAAGTATTTAGATGAAAATAAAAATCTTCAAGTAATTAGGAAAACGAAACTACAATATTGAATAAATAATTATTTTAATTCAACAACAGTGTGAGATTCAACAAATATGTTGTAGACTAATGTAACTGTAAAACTAAACCATATGAAAGCTCTAAAAAGGCACTCAATATTATATTACAATGATTGATAAATTAATATGAACATTTACCATTGTTGTTGTAAATAAGTCTTGTGGCGGCTTTACACGCTACGACAAGTTGTAACGATGACACTATTTACAATTTGGCTGAAACTGTACAAGCACTTAAATGCTCCAACTTTATCTTCATCCAAAACCCAACTTCCTGTTCAGTTCAACTTTAAATCGAAATGGAACCTTTTGTGTTTTGGTCTATTTTAGTCGCTATACAACCCTTCTACATTGTTGTCAGCTTGACGTCGGCCGGCATCAACCACCAACTCCCATCTCAACTAGTCGTAGTGATGTCTCATTTACATGCTCTGACTTGCATACAATATCGCATTGTAATAACTTATAATTACAAATTGCCGTAGCATGTAAAAGGGCTTCAAACTCCAAAGAGGAAAATGAGAATATATTTCAATTTGGTGGTTAAGCAATACAATGTTCCAATAGGAGCAATTTTAAAAATGATGTACATCATCATTGACTACAGAAACAAACAGACTGTGCTGCTATGTAAGTGACTGATTTCATGCACAATTGTTTGGCGTACTATTAGCTCAGATATTAGCCACTTTAGCAAGAGAGATTGAGAGAGGGAAATACAAACATGAACTTATAGAATAGGAAAACTTGCTATACGAGATCGATATGAGTGGACAGTCTTCTTCTTACTATAGTAAATAGTCATATTTAACTTAAATCAGCAAATTCCTCAAATGACTATGATACAGAGATCACAGAATGATTAATCAAAACCTCGAATCTCCGGTAAATATAGAACAACTGTAAGAGCAACAAGAGAATATTCCATTGTACTCAGTTAGAATGTTAAGTTGGAGTGTTTTAGTTTCCACACTATTAACTTATACCACATTGATCCTAGGAACATAATTTTGTTCTAAATAAAATATTTGACTCTTTACAAAAGAAACAAAGTATTTGCAAAGTGATTATGAGAATTTCCTTTACATTCAAGATCAAACATGCCATGCGCACTTCCCCACAGGTCCAGGAGCATTTACAAAGGAACTGACTGGTTATCCACTTATACAACTTTTAATGATAACATTCGTCACGATGAGTAACTTATTAGGGTTGGTTTAGTTATAATGATATATTGTAGCGACCTCCAATAAAACTAAAATAAATGTCACAAGTTCTTTGACACTGACACGTGCTAAGTAAAAAGTACAGTACGTCATTGGACAACCAGTCAAATTTCCTTTGTATATCCCTCTAGTCTGAATATGCAAGACATGGTTTGCAAAAATATAAATATCGTTTGGTAGTTATATAATGTTACATTTATTTTGTGTGATGTTTAACATGTGAAATAACTAACGCTATGACTTATTATTAATGGTGGTACAGGATTACCCTACACAGCCTTCCTCCTCTCTTTGTTCTACATGAAAGCTAAGATATTTAGTAACCAGTGCTGCCAACTCTTATACTATAAGAAATTATAAAAAATAAAAGTAATATTAAAAGATAATAGGCATGGAAGTATCTAAAAACGAATAAAAATAATCAAAACTAACTACAACCTACAGCTCTTTGCTAAGAGTAAACAAGCTAGTAGTACAGAACTGTAACAGACTATCGAAACAAATAGACTTCCTAAAACGATACATTTGTTGTAGACTGCTCATTTACTGCTATCTAATGGTGACTGCTTTAAAATAAGCTAGGATGACTATATAAGCTATTAGTCACTTCAGTGTGTGCTGAAGAGAGATTGAGAGAGGAATGAAGATAGTTAGACGAAGGAGGATCACTGGCGCTATGTGTGAAAACCGAAAATGAACTAATTTCACAGAACAGCGAAACCAGCTTCATGGGATCCATATAAGCAGAAAGTTTAGTTTTTCTATATTCGATGACGGTAGCAAACTTACAAGCCACAGGTCAACTATGTGTTTTTTGACTTATACATAATGTTACAAGTAACTCAAGAACAAGCCTACTATTGCGAGTTAAATTAAGTTTTCACGACACTACTATGAGTTTAGCTGTTTTCGTTATGCGTTTACAACCTGCGAAACATCATATTTTCAACAGCTGTCTATTGTTTACTACCGAAAGTAACATTGTTTACAACCCAAAATTTTCCACAGTCAACAACACCTGTTTTTATTCCGTAGTGTAGTGAAAAGTATCGTTCAAAACTTGAGTGAAAGTGTTTTGTATGTACTCGACCATTTGAAGTGCTCGACAAGTCTCGCACTTCAAACATATGGTCTCGAACATGCAAAACCCCACTTTCCACTCTTGTTATGAAATATACTATTTTATTCTATTTGGTTCAATAAGATTTCTATATCAGCAACCAATATTTGCTAAACTTATTCTTCAACAATGGTAAATGTTTACAATCATTGCGAATTGTCAACAATAATTCTGTAACATTTGTGATGATAAAGTATTGTTCTGTATTAAGACATAGTTCTTATATTTAAAAAAAATAGTAAATAGAAAGTGGCAGAAGATTTTATAGATTAAATACCATTACATTTAATTCTACAAACAATTATAGATTTTTGTATTAGTATAGTTATTACTTTACGTTCTTACATCAGTTTTCCGAATGAGAATCAGATAAGACTTGTAAAACAGTGCTGACACATGATGCAAGCTTCAATTTTGGTGATAAAATAACAACAATTAAAAGACTAACTATTCAAGACTTACTAATACAGAAGTTATAGATGTTTTGCTACATAAATTACTAATTAAATATTGAGTAGATTAAAAGTAGGCATTACAGATTAAAACAGGCATTTTATGGTAAAAATTAATAAAAAATTAAAAAAATAACTTTTAAACTCTGTGTTTACTTTGGTATAACTGTTCACATCCACCTAATAACTATTACAATGCTCTTTGGTTACATAATAATAGATGAGTAGAGTGTAGAACAATTGAAAAGTACTAGAATTGATTACAGGACAACGGTTTTATGAAGGAGTATGATTAAGCGTTTTATTGATAAAGTATAAATCTGGGATCTAACTAGTATGGCTATCAGGGGAGATTTTGGTTCAGTTAGAGGGCAATAGGCCAGTCCAGGATGAAAAGTAATTGGAGAAGCAAGACGTCAGCAAACTTAACCTAAAAATGTATGTCGACACAGTGGCACTATAATTGTCTTTGCTACTGACATTTTCATGTAATAGTAGAATATTAGGCCAATTGTATATCTTGATAGTGGTAGGGAAGAGAGGATTCAGTGCAATAGTACCACAGCCTACATGTGCGGAACTTGTCGATGGTTGAGGACAGTTTCTTCATAACCCAGAAGAAAGGAACCAACTCATGAAAGAATAAAAGAAAAACTGTGAACCCAAACAAAAGAAGACAAAAATATACACTATTTTTTATCAGAAAATATTCATTAATACTGTTTATAAACATGTGTGTATTACTTTGTTATGCGTATGTGTTTAGTGGGCATAACTTCTTAGGTACATATCTGATACCGGTGAGAATTTATTTTTTCACTTGGATATTGACAAAACTGTTAAATATAGTTTCTCATGTGATGTTGACTATCAACCAACGGTAACAAAAATACCTAATATTTTACGTGAATTCACAACCATGTCTTACATAGATTAAAAAGTTATAAAATGCCATTTCCACTTCTAAAACTAACTGAAAAGCAATCAAATTTAGATATCCAAAACTATTGTTAATTTTTGTTAATAAAGCTTATAGATTTCAAAATTTATATACATAATTTCTAAGTTATACATACATATTTAACTCTACAAAAAGAGCAATGAAAATACCCATGTTACTCAATGAATTACATATTGATTATGAATACAAATTAAGCAATATTTGAAGATACATACATTAAATCTAATTCATTATTAAATGCAGTTTTTTGTTCTAACTTTCCCCTACGTTTACAGAAGGTAGTTTCCAAACTGTTTACTGGCAAGCAATCTCAATTAATTAAACTTAAAGTAAAAAGCTAACACTAAAAACAGTTTTATTTTACTGAAAATATTTTTACTGTCAAGAACCTAAAGAGTGATATTACAGTATTTATTTTATACTTCAGTTCAAGAATAGTTATCAAAATGTAAATAAATATAAATAGTATAACATTTAGAATGTAAAAAGATACATAGGCTTAATATACCCTGCCTAAACTTTTATTTCCAAAACATTAGCTAATGTAACAGGCCACCACATAAACACATTGTAGGTAAATCTTACATGAAAAATGGTTAGTTAAAATGATATCAAAGATTTAATTTGTTCAAATAACTTTGTCAGTGTGGGTTATAACGCTAAATCAACAAAGTTATAATACTGAAGTGTAAAATAATCACACAGGTGTAAATAAATAAATAAAATAAAGACATATAAATAACTAAAAATAATTATTATGATAAATAGTACTAACTAAAGTGAGTCAAGTAAATATGTGAACATGTATAAAGTAACACTATAATCTCATCAAAATGGTAAATAAATAACAACTTACTTATTTTCTTGAAAAGGCAATTCTTGGATTTACTGTTCCTTATGTTCTTCTATCAATGTCCACAGATATAATCTAAATTGTTACAAGTTGAGTATTCTAAACAGTAATAAAAAAAGTGTAGTTAGAACAGACGCCTGAGTCCAAAACAAAATTATTTTGATAAGTAAACAATATTTTTATATGAGTTATATAGAAAAAAAAACTGTATTATACGACCTCACATTAAAATAGCAAAACCAATAAATGAAGGTGAATGTATTGGGCCTAATTTAGTTTGCCTAGTGGAAATTGGAATAAGTAAAATATATAATTAATATATGCCTTAATAAATTGAGAGTAGAAATAAATTTACTAAATATACAACAACCTTCTTATTAATTAACTGGCCACAGTTCTAGACTTACTGGAGCGATATTTGCCATAATCGTTTAACGATGATCACCAATAGTGTTTTTACTGAAGCGATGTTAGTAAGTCATTGTTCTTTGTTGAATGAATATTTGTTGAAAGATTTTGGTGCAATCATGAATGTTTGTTGAGGAAAACAATTGTGTTAAAATATTTACTAGTAGAAGAAATAGAATATGAAGATACCAAGAAATGTGAAGACCACCAAGATTAGAAAAACATCCAATATTTATAACAAGACAAGAAGGATACTTTAAAATGCTGATAGCCAATTATTTATTACGAGATGACATTTAAGTTTTCACATTTTTTCCGACTGTCTAAACTTCTGTTTCATTTTGTATTATTTTCGTGAAAGATACCATGAAGAAGCATCTACAAACTGTACTCTAATTCAAGCCACAGCAGAAGGGAAGCTTGACCCTTTAAAGGGACAATTTTCTTTTTTATAAATGTAAATTTTAAGGTGTACGAGGTAATGTCACAACATGTATCAATAGCTTCTATAAGTTTGCCATCTTCTTTGCACAAAAAATAAGACATTATAACAAAAAAGACAAACATTTCTGTAACAAAATAATGTCAAACATGGGCACACTCCACAATAATCACCTGCGCCTGCAATTATGTCTGCTCTAGGACCAGTCACCTACAATCGACGCTAGCGGTTCCAGCAACATTTGAACCTGACCCGTAACTAACCTCAAAGCAAAGCACCTTGATGATTGCAAAAGTCGTGTCCATAAAAACGCACATTGTATCTAATTACGTAAAGCAATATACAAGGGTCATTTTTAAAGTAAAAACCGATTGCGCATCGTGCCTACGCATCCGGTCACGTGACATCCATTCAAGGTCAGGTCTTATTGGCCTGTCTCTGTCAACGCCACCATTACGTTTTACGTCTCTATCGATGCTGGTTGTGTGGTTATACTGCTTTGTTTGTCGCAATGTCAATCAATAATTACGCCGACTCTTAAGTACGCTCAGTTATTCGGTTTTTAAACTCAAAAAATGTTCGTCCTGGTAAAATTCACCGACAGCTTCTTGAAGTTTACGGTGAGGGTGTTATGAATGATGGAAATCTGCGAAAATGGTGTAGGCTTTTTAATGAAGGAAGGACAATAATGTTCATGACGACGAACAACAACCTGGACGGCCTACTGTCATCAATGAAGAGTTTAAACAAAAAGTTCACGAGGAAATTTGCCAGAATCGGTGAACAATAAATGCTGAAAGATATTGCAAAACATTATTGAAACTTAGGCGCGCAGTTCAAAACTGCCATTATTAATTACTAATTACTAATTATTAATTACTGCCGGCGAGGCCTGCTCTCTAGTGTTGTCAGTCTGATCCACAACAACGCTCGGCCTCACGTTGCGGCAAGGACACAGACGCAAGTGGACAAGTTTCGTTGGGCAATACTGGATCATCCACTATACTGTCCTGACTTAGCACCATCAGATTTTCATCTTTTTCCAAACTTAAGGAATTTCTTGGTGGAAAGCGCTTGGAAAATGATGACATGTTCAAAGAAACAGTTACGAACTGGTTTAACAGTCAGGCGGGAGAGTTCTTTGATGATGTAATCCAAAAGCTGGTACAATGACTTAAAAAATGTGTCGATGTTAATGGTGACTACACTTTTTTTAGAAAAGTGAACAAATGTTCATATTTCAGTTTGTGATATCATTTATATCCATAAATAAAGTTTCTCTTACGCTATTTGAAAACGGTTTTTACTTTAAAAATGACCCTCGGGTATGTCATATAAATCAGAATTGCCAATTCAACAGACAAATAAACCACATTCATGTTTCTTAAGAAGCAAGTGGTAATTAATGTTCACTATCGCTTATTAATCTAAACTTGATTTGATGACAACATGTTTAAATAACTATTCTCACATATTCCCATGTTTTCAGGCAAATTCTATTCCTGTCTTATGGATTAAGACGTAATTATTCGTTGTTATATTTAAGTTATTTTATTTAAAGACCAAAAATATATAGCATTAGTTCAATAGACTAAAAATATTAGGAAAACAGGCAAAAAAGCCAGTAACAATACCTTCTGTTAAAGGCATTATAAATGACTTTTCTGTAACAACTAACAAGTTTTAAAGCTGAATAGTTAATTAATATACAATCTACCAAACTGTATATTGCAATACATTTCCATTCTATTCCCAGACTAGACTTTATATAGTAACGTAATGAAAGCACTACTTAGGAAAACAATATTCTATTTCAATAACCACTTTGTTAAAGGTCCATTATACAAATAAAATAAATACGTACATATAATGGAGTAACAAAGCAGTAAGTTAGGTACGAAAGCTCCTCGCTAGTAATCATTAGTATTAAAGAGAAGACATTAGTAATGAGGTAAGCTTAGTGTACACAAAACAGATAACGCATTAATTAACAAATTTAAGCTGCCACTTTTTTATGAACATCACTCATGGCCCACAGGTCTGTGTGTGAACTTTATTCAACGAGTGAATTACTGACCGTCAGGTCGAGGATTCGAATCTTGGATTAAATTCAGAAACCTTTGACACTTAGCTTCCCACACGAAGTTAGTTAAACGATTGGAAAAAATCAAGTCTGACATCTTTATTTGATTGTTGATGAAACACCAACGCACAGTCTGTTTTCAAACATCAAATGAAAATACTAGTGGTATTGCAAATTTGTCTAATTTGTGTCTAGTGTTTGTGTTAAATGGACTTTATCTTTTAGCTGTTTACTAATGTCTTATCTTTCTATTACTTTAAAAGACTTTGCTCGGTGTATTCTGTGTCCAAAACCTAAGCATATCAACACACATTGGCAGTCAATGTTGTTAACCTGATTTAATTTTCTAAAAGCCACTCGCTATAAAACCATAAGGAAGTTTAGTAATAATTTATATGTAAGAGCAATCAGAAAACCTTTTAGAGGTGCTATACACAGCATTTGTTAATAACAAATAATGTAGTAACAACTGATAACTTATGTTGTAACTACAAAATTGCACTAAGCCTACTCTTTAACCCTCCCAGTGCCTACTTATTTAGTCATTTGCATAGTTAATAATTTTCATTCTTGAAACTAGTCTCATTAACCAAATTATGTTGTACACCATTCATTCAGAACAGCCCAGAGAGTAATACAAAATTAGATTCAATTAATTACATACATTTTGATAATTTTTCTGAAAATCTGCTGAAGATAGTTTATTTTGGAATTTCTCACTGAGTGCCTCCTTAGAGAAAAATCTAGTCATCATGAAAAGATCCGACTATGTACAAAATGTTCTAAGTTCAGCTATGATTACGATAATATTAAATACATTCAGCCTACTTCAAAATGCACAGTGACTGTAAGTAACAATTCCAAAAAAACTTGCAGAAAAAACAAGGACTATTGATAAAATATCTGTTCTTGTCCCTCAAATACTTTTAATATTAATTCAATTGTAATATTAAAACTCGATTGAGCTCAAAACTCAGCACTGAACTCATTTGAAAATCCTTACTGTGAGTATTACTGTACGAAATATATCTGACTGAGTAAATTGATATTGCCGTAGCTACGATTGAGTGAGGCTATGTTTAATTCGTCTCAATCGAGAGGCTGGCAGAGAAAACAAAAGAAATTTGCCTTGATCAGGATGGTTGGCACTCGGAAGGTTAAGAAAAACTATTTTATTCAATTTATCAATATACAGAAAGAGTATGTAAAGTGATAGTTGTATATTACTTAACAACAACAATAAATTGATAGATTTTAAGCCTTATTCTAATCGTTCTAATAGTATAAACGGGATAACAAACTGTGTAAATTGAATTATGTTTTTTAATAAAATAGTCCTATGATATATAAACTTGAATGTTTTAAGTATGTTCAAAGCTATAACATTTCATATTGTAAAATCTTAACTTTATTTCAGTCATGACTACTCAAACCATTAGTTACCGGATGGACTCTTAATAAAATGTCACGTAATTACTATACAGTACGCCAATGGCGCCAAGGTTAATGGACCAAGATGATGTTACCATAGCTCAAAGGACGTACTTCAATTAACAAAGAGATATGTAACAATATTACATACAAAGACTACACTACAACACTTGGTGAGCAACGCAGTCTTGAAGGCACCAAAGTATCACGATGTGACGAGTTTACGAACTGCATGAGCTGCATCGCTTCACTCCCTGGCTCTCCCCTAGCCTCACAGTATTACTCACCGGACTGTCTACGTATGCGTTTTGGTCATGCCTCCGCTGGAACAAGGAATACAAACTTCTCAGTTATTTATGATACTTGAAAATTCACACCAAAATAAATTATTACTAATCAAATTAGACTATTCAAATTATTCAGACTTGATGCTCCAACATAACTTTTCCATATTTTGGGGCGAATATTAATGAGTATAGGATGAGTGTGGATGACCTGTGCAGTTTAGTTACTGAGTTTTACTTGCCCTAGAAAAAGCATATTTATTAATGGCCCAATAGCCAGGGTAACTTATGGAACTTCAACTTAAAATGGAATCTGAAACACATTGGTACAGTTTCTAGCAAAAAGACAAATCTGATACTCAGTCATCTCCTGCAGACATCAGAACCTTGGTCAGCATCTCCCCACCCAAGACTTCTCCAGTAGTGTTCACACTAATAGCATTTAAGGAAGGCATTAAAGTTGAGAAGTTTGAGCCTATGGAAATTAATAGAGGTATCCCTCAAGGGCCGGTGTTGGGGCCAGTATTGTTTGTGCTATTTATTGAAGACCTTCCAGAATACCTAGGAGAGTGTTACTATCCAATTTCATATGCGGATGACACTGCTCTTGTCACAGTTAACAAAGTAGTTGAGTTGTTGGAGAGTGACATCTATACATCAGTAACTAGAGCACATCAGTACTGTCTAAATAACAATTTAGTCTTCAATGCATCTAAAAAGAAATGCATCACATGGGGACGACAAAAGGACACTGTAACTTTGTCACTAGACCTAGAACGGGTATCCAACATGAGGCATCTGGGTGTTATAGTGGATGATCGTCTCTCATGGAACCAAAAATCGATATATTGTGTGCAAAGCTCAGTTCGGACTTTTTGTATTGAAAAGAATAAAACTTACTAGCACACTGGAAGCAACGAAAACTGCTTATTATGCTCTTTTTGAAACACATGTTCATTATGGCACTGTGTTATAGGGAGGGTCATCCCCATCTCTAACATCCAGCGAGTGTTAACTTTGCAGAAGCATGCTGAGCGAATTATGGCAACGTTAAGCCCTCAACACAGCTACAGAGAGGCTGTTAAGAGCTTGGGTATACTCACAATGGTGTCTATTTACATCATTGCCTCCAAAGAATGTCTATTGAGGAACAGGAATATCCATGATCATCAAACAGATATGGCAGTCTGCAAGCACACAGAACTGCGCAAAGAAACCTTCATATGCTGGAGCCAGACTATAAAACATGCTTCCAGAAGAAATGAAGAACCTTAAACCTCATGTTTCAAAGAGGAAAATTCGGAAATGGCTACTGGAAAAATCTATATACAGTCTTGAAGAATTTACCACCATTTTAAAGAATAACAATTAAATCTTTAAAAAATATTTAATCTTTCCGTGATAAATCATTGTATTGACGCAAATTCTGTTCTTAATAATATGAAAATAATGTCTTTCTTCTATTGTCTATCACATGAAAATAATGTCTTTTTTCGATTGTCTATCGCATGAAAATATGGCGATAACTAGTGATCTGAACCTGGAAATGCCCTAAATTCTGGCGATGTTGCACCCAAATAATATTTTATTAATTGTAAAAACGTGTGTTGCAGTAATCGACCTGACTGTCATACCATTAGATAGAGAAACGTTGATACATTTTTGACATGCAAAACATGTACATTTATACAAAAACACATTTTAATAAATTGTTAAAAATTTGTGCTACCATCAAAACAAAATTTTGTGTTTGCGCGTTTTTGCAATTATATGACAATCAATCGTAATATACATAAATATGTAATATATAACCATATATTTTCTAAAACTAGATAAAATTTAGAATTTTATGGACATCTATTAGCACTACGGTATAAACGTTTTCAAATAGCAGTCACTATGTTTTTTGTTTTTATAAAACACAAATTTTAACTATAGTATTTTATGAAAATAAAAACAAAATTTATCATAAGATGCCACATTTTGTTTAATATACTATTCTTTTGACATTCATGAGTAAAATGACATAATATATTCCTATGAGTATTATATTTATATTTTTAATAGATTTTTGAAAATATGCCTGTATTATATGTATGAAAATGACGTGCCAGTAAAGGGGCACGTGACTTTTACCTGCAGGGGTTAGGGTTAACTCTTTTGAGACTGGCCAAAAATTCAACTGACTAGCTGAAAAACCAAGCCATTTTTAAGGGTTTTGCACATCTCAGGGAAATTACCATATTTAAATAACCATTAATCATATTTTCTTTAATAATTTTCTATTTAATAGGATATATAATGAAAGGTCATATTAATTATATGAATTTTAACTGGAAATATGTGCAGGTAAACATCACTTATAACTTGAAAGTAAATTTAAAAATAAAAAAATTTCAAATCACCATAACCAAAGTTAAAAAAACATTGAGATATTAACCTACATATTTTGTTGCGGGGAATATGTTTCTAAACAACTACAAAAAATTCCATTCAGCAGAAAATTTGCATTTCAGAACAATTGATAATTATTCACAGTTCAAGCAAAATCCTAAAAACCACATATTACAAACAATGTTGGTATTGTTATGTTAAACATGCAGAAAATAACAAAACTTAGTTGCAAGAATAAACAGAGGACACAACAGACAATATGTACATTCAAATAAGCAGGCTAGCAATTTACAAATTACAAAGATAGCAAAATGTAAATAGTACAGTTCACAAAGTAAACACGACTTAGTGTCTTGCATAAACAGCTGTTGTCTATACATAGCGGTAAACAAATAAACAGATAGAGTATACATATCATGTAACACATTACTACTAAATTTATTATATTTTTTTTTTACCTTGGTTATTTATCGATAGGTCATTTCACAAAATTCAATCTATGAACAGAACCTACCACCTACGATCTCACAGCACTGCGTCTCCAAGTAGCTGGCATATGTTGAGTAATAATAGTTAAGGATTTAGATTAATAATAATTGTATTGTTACTATTTTGTTGTTTTAATTAATTTTGTTACAATTTCATTTATCATATTAACTTATTATAATTGTATACAGTATAAGTTTACAATATTTTTAAAATCACAATAAGTTTAATTGTTTATAAATTGACAATATGCAAACCAGAGCCATCATTCATAAAGAATGTGTTACCGTTATTTAATATTTCCTTCATTCAAGTCCCAGTTCTTCTCCATTCTCTCAATCTCTTCACTTCTATACAATGTCTCTCTCACATTTTTCTTTTCTGCAGTAATAATCTTTTAATTTTTAACTAACCCTAAATTGAATAACCTTTTCCTTTGTTAATCCTTTTAAATTAATATAAAATAACCCAATCTATCATCATTTTCACTCCCCCAAGACAGTGTCACATGTAGTCTATAGGTCAAGGAAGAGATTGGTTAGCGTCTGGTCCACACTGAAGAAAGAAGACTTTGTATAGACATTATCCAGACTCTTGTATGGTAAAAAAAATATTACTCTTTAATTAATTCAAATTCTCATTACATGCCTGTCAATTGAAATAAACCTTACACCAACCTAAGGCTTCTTTGTTTAATTTGTCTAATTTCTTATATTTACCAAGTGATCCTCCATTCATCCTATATCAAACAAATAGTATATGGTCATATGTAGTTTGGTAAAAAAAACTATTTTCTCGTCACTTCCATATTGAATTTTTCAAACAGTGTCAAAAAACTTTTAAATGAAGTTGTAGAATAAATTTTATAAATCTAGAATGTAATAATGATGATTAAATAACTGACAAAAATCTCGTAAAGCTTATAATAGGCTTCGTCTAACAGATGTCTCTAAAATGAACTTTAAATACCTTCTCAGTCTCTTTTTTTTCTTAGTATAATCAGCTACGCTATGGAATATTTCAGTAATAAAAAAGCGAGAAAACAAATGACTTGAAATAAGGAACCTAAGGTAGTGCTTACTTCATGGGATTAGAAAATAGCAGAGAATAATTCTATTTAACATAAAAATCAAACAAGAAGACAAGAATAGACGACAATTGTTGTGTGATTATAATACTTTAAAATACAAACAAGACATATTTGCCTATTTAATTTTCTTTGTTTCAATACAAAGCTAAAGGAATTCAATCATTTACGTACCTTAAGTTCAGTCGCAAGGCACATGAAAGCATGCTCCACGTTAGTGTTTTCCCGGGCAGAAGTCTCCATTACGTACAGAATTTCCGGAATATAGTCACACATAGCTTCTGCTTCCGCAAACTCCACTTCTCTCAGAGTTTCTAAATCACTTTTGTTTCCTACAACCAAAACGGCTCTGATGATACAACAAAAAACAACATAATTTAATATCTTATTTTACTAGTTTCTTTTTGATAAAAGGTGCACATAAACTACAGATTTTCAAGCACTTCTCCTCCCAAATTTACATACTCATACTTTATGTAAATTTACATTAACACATTCAGTGCTAACTTATCCTAATGGCTCAACATTTTTTTCCCAAAAGCATATTTTTTTATTATGCAATGACAATTTATGAGTGTCAGAAGTAGTCTGCATTGTGGAAAGCTCAAAATAATTATTTTTATGATTGGCTGAATAGTTGGCTGTCAGACCCTGGCAAAAAAATTAATGTTCAACATTATTTACACCACGCTACTTTTTAATAAATTAGTTCGTAATATAAGGAATTAAGTAAAACTTGTGAAAAAGATTAAAACAATTATTATTGGTCCATTCCTAACATTTTTGCACAATTAGTTCAATCTATGATATCTCATTCAAAACATGCTAAAGAACACAATTTAAGTTGCCCAAGACTGTTCATTGAATATAAAAAGCCTTTTTAATGTTCCCTTTTTTGTAGTACACTCTACATCTTTTTTGGCTAAATTTATTCTTATTTTCTCAAAATACAAATTAAAAACAGTAATAGAAACACTAATATTAACCGTTACCGGAAACTGAAAAACACATCCAACTCATAGGACACCTGTCAGGTAAAATTAACCTTTCTCGTAAGAAGTGGACTATGTTGAGTCCCTTTCACACAGGTGTGGGAAGGGACATATAACACACTGGACATATAAACGAGGAATCACAAATTATCAATCATGTGATTGTGGAGCTGAAACTGCCCATTGTACTATTTCAGGGAGATTACCTAGTCTTCAGTAAATCATAACTGATGAATCGGGCTGCAGAAGCTAAGTAGAAGTGTGAGACCAAATAGTAGGCAAACCCGACAAAGGCTGGGTGGAGACTGATTTAATAATGTGAGTGACGCAGTATGGCCAACTAGACGTCCATCAGCCACCACTGGTTTCAACCGCTTGGCCGATGAGGCAGCTATGCAGCCACCAGCAGTCGAGCGATATGACCGACTTTACAGCCACAGCACTGAATGTGTTTGGTCTACACTCAAGTTCAAAAATGCAAATTGAGCAGCTACTTTGAAGTAAAGGTAGCAAAAATAGAACAAAAACTAAATTCTAACAGTGGTGAAGTAGTCAGACAAGTAGTAAGCATTTTTAGGAACAGAGAACTAAACCAAGAAAATGTATGATAAAGTTAGGAAGGTTGGATGATTTTCTACAGCTTTTTTACGGACAAGTGTAAAACAATTTTAAAAAGTTGTTTCATACTGAACTTTACAATTTACTATCTTTGTGATTAAACTCATTGCTTAGTTTTTTTACATTAAAATTAAAGTACAGTTTTTTTCTTTGGTAATATTGGAAAATTCTGATTGTACCAGCTATCTTTCTCAAAGACAATGTGACTTACTTCCCCGAAAAAAAATCATATTTGATGAGGACAGCAAATTATATTTCAACAAAGGCCATCAAACACTTCAGCAACCTCTCTGCTGTTCAAATTAATATATTTCAATTTATGTAATAATTTTTTACACATTTATTTTTGCAATATATATGTATATTTTATTCCAAAGCGATTTATTACTATAGAAAAGTTAGTTTTTAATAATGTGGGATATGCATAATATTTATGTAAGTAATGTATTTTCTATGAATTTTTGTTAACTGAAACACTGCAAGTCCCACTTTTGACAGGCCCCACTATTCAGATAACTATTCAGTTCCCAATGGGTTTATTTATAAAGAAATTATTCGAATAAACTATTCAGTTCTGTCTTCACTTATATCCTAGTTTACTCTATTAACTTCTTTTCTTGGTTCGTGTTTGAAAATATTTAAAAGTATTCTTCCCTTTTTGTACCACTTTTCACTCCATTGAATGTATCACTCCAATCTTCTCTTCTAGTGTCAAACACTTTTAAGTTTCCCCATTTGTTCATAATTTTTTATAGTAGGAAACTTCGTAAATACCAGATAATTACTGTACAAACAATGGCAATAAAGTACAATGCTGTAAGTCATCAAAGGTGAAGTGAAATGAAATGAAAAAGTGGCTGCAGTAATAGACGGCAATAAGCTATTCTTTTTACAACTTATAAAATTACTAAAAATTTGTTTATAGCTGTAGTATATCAGATTTTTATGAGTATGACCTACCCGATGTGAAAGTATATTTGTTCTTCTAAATTAATTTCTTTTTTCAAATTAGAGTTTTTACAAGAGACAGAAACAAAAATGTATTTCATAACGGTTCTCATATTACAAAAATTCTTAATAGTTACGTTAAATTAATTACACTGTCCTCTGATATTTCCAAGGAATGTGTTACAGATTACATAGGTTCCCCAAGGTTGCTGTACAACAGGTTGTCTCATTCTCATACGGTCTATACAAGTCGAGTTGTGACGTCAGAGGGAGACCTCCAACACTCTTACTCTGTGTATTACTTACTTACTTACTCTGTGCCTCCAACACAGCGTGCTGAACCATTAAAACTAAATACTAAAAACCATTACTCTCTTGTTCTTAGGAGTATTTTATTTTTATTATTATTTTTTGTGTTTTAATATTAATTTAGATCAGCTAATTTATTTCTTTTCATGTTTTACTGAGTTGTACTTAATTAGTAACTACTAAATAATATCCAATATTAACATCAGTCAATCATATGAATTCACAATTCAAAACAAAACCAAATTCAAAATTAAACAACTCAAACTGAAGTGTCATTGAAAGTACAGATATAAAATGTTTTACATTGTTGTGTTGTGTTTTGTTTTGTTTATAGCAGTGAAGGTAGATAATACACAGCTGAGGTCTCACTATGACACAATTGCTAGCTGCGCGATATAGATGCGTACTTGTATGAGACAACCTCTTGTATTGGAACTTTGGATGTTCCCAGAGTTTGTTCGAGGATGGTTCAAGTCTGTATTCTAATATCTTTTGATACACTTTTGTTAATGTATAACACTATTTATTTCCATATAAAACCATCCTGAGGGACTCTTTATGCATCTTTCTTGTCAGTACAGCTCGGCAAAAGTATTCTTAGCACTACTTTGGGTCTATTACAACCTCCAGACAATAATTCAAAATAGGTTCTAGAAGCGTAATAAGCTACCTTTTTGGTTACTTATCTGTGTCCCATGAAGGCAAAAGACCTTTATTATAGATAGTCTTTACTGCCTTGAAGTGCTCCATAAAATACACGTACAGTTATTATCTTATCTCTGGTTTGTAGGTTAAATGACAGTGACGCTGCTCACCTACTTAGAATAGTTGATTTTCCAAATCTACTTGTCTGTTTACAAAATGTGTTTAACGCCATTAAGAGTTGCAACAAACTATTTAAAAGGAATGAAAGCAAATCCTTTCATCTTCTCATATACAAAATTAAATCATTAACGTTTCTTAACACCACGAATATAATCTAACTAGACTTACCAATCAGAACAAGCATAACATTTGACGCTGTGTACCTTCGTACTTCTTCAATCCATCTTTGCAAGCCTAAAAATGAGGACCTCTTTGTGATGTCATAAACTGAAGCAGAACAAATAAATAAGTTAATTTTTTTAATAAACACTCCTGAATACTTATGTGACAAAGTATAACTTCACCACCAGCCTTATATTTTTCATCAAAATAAACAGCTTTAAATATTTTATGGTTATCTTTTCAAAATTATAACATTAAATTACAAAAAAAAATCCCTCATTTTACCAATCTTGGTTTGAAAACCCTTGGAACTTTTTAAACCTTTAAAACTGTTTTTAAAAAGTAAGGGTTTAAATTTATTAGTTTATTTATCTACGGAAAAATACATTTGAATACAGAAATATAAATTCTGAAATAATAAAAACGAACATAATATAAGTAAGTACTATCTTAACGAAATCATGGCTGAACAAACTTTGTTTATGTACTGTATGCCTTTTGTATTGCTAACCAGCAATTAATTGACTGTAATCCTATGAGGCAAATAGAAAAAAGGGTGTAGTCCTTTTTTAAAATTTTTTTGGAGACATGGCTGGAGAAGTCTAACGATTAACTACCAAGAATTAAGGGACAAGGCTCAATTTGGTGGCTTTATTTAAACACTACATTAAACATCACAATGTAAATTTAGAAATATGTCAAAAAAACTGTTTAAACATATACTGGCAACTACCACAAGGGCTTTAACACATTGAGTGCGGGTCACACGCCCGCGGGTGATAGCAGTGCTTGCGCGAGCAGCGGATAAGTCGCCGGCGGTGGACGGATCAATACTGGCTTGTACGCTTCAGTGTCGCCTAGCCCTTTGGCTTAGAAGGGTCGGATTTGCGCTGCATTATAGCCTGTTTCTCGCGTCACATTTCCTTGTTCTTCGTTCGTGGATCACGCCATTTTGAGCCAGTTGGTGGGGGTTAGCGTGCCTGCGCGTGCAGCGGAACTGTTGCCGGCGGTTGACGAAGCAATGCTTGTTTGTGGAATTCAGTGTGGTCCAGCCACTTGCCTTATAACGGTCGGATTTGCGCTGCATTGTTGCCTGTGTCTCGCGTCACGTTTCGGTGTTCGCCGTTCGTGGATCGCGCCATTTTGAGCCAGTTGGCTTGCATCGGAGTTTTACCATTTTATTTTTGTGTATAATAGTGAAACATTAGTATCGTGTTGTGTTATATTGTATTGTGATTTGTGTTATATTGTAAATATATTTGTATAGTGCGTTTTATTCTTTTCTGCAATGTTTCAACCAACTCCTGGGCCATATTCAGCTCCTGACTTTGTCCTGCCGACAGTGATGGTGAAGTTGATGACCCAATCCAACATCAGATGATGGGAAATGCTTCAGATGACTCTGATTCTTATGATAAGAGAAAATATTTTCCATGTAAAACAAGACAAAAAATAGAAAAAGAAATGTGAAATATAATTTGAAAATATGAATTAACTATGTCAGCAAACTGCACTTGAATGAAAAAAGCTACCACTCTTGATTTCTCTACGTTCTCCACGTTGATGGCAACCATTGAGAGGACACCATATTGGTATAAAGAGGACAGAACATAGAACCTTCACCTACAATCTTCACAACACTTTGTCCCCAAGTAGCTGGATTACAGCACTGCGCCACTAGTGATTACCAAGCTGCTAGAAACAACTAAATGACGACCAGGCAATGTGGACTATTCCTTTTCTTTCACATATTTTACGTATTCCGAATGAGCTATTGCCTATGAGCTATCAATAAGATTTTGTTAAATTATTCCATTGAATTACTTAGCTATTTTCTTTTCTATTAGTCTTACTGATCCAGCATATTGCCTGATTAGCATTTGTTTGTTTCTTACTTTTCTTTCTCCTTTGAGCAGAGAAATCTCGTTAGTTTTGGATGTTTCTCTGTATAATTGCAAGTAATGTTCTGTTATTGTGTTTTATTTTTACACACTCCATTGATTTAAAGTGTTTATTGCATGTTTTTGTTTGGCAATCTGCACAATAGTCAGCTTCTTGTAATTTATAGTTTATTCAACATTTATTATAACATTCAAGCTAGCTCTGTCATTTTAAATTACTATAACCCTCTCCAAATCCTCAATTATTGCACACTGTAAGAGTTGATTAACTTGTACTTTCTTAATTTTTTTTATGTTTTGTAACTTATTTTACTGTTGTTAAATATGGGCGGTTTGCCATATTGTCGATCATTCAAAAGTAAATAAATATAAGGTTAAGCTAGGGGAATCGTATATAATATTTCTAAAATTGGTGTGAATATAGTAGGCCAACAGAGATAAATACAGAGTCGACAGCAGCCAATTCAATTGTCATATGCCAGTTTTCAGTTTTGACTATTTCTATTTTCCATTCTCTCATTTGTCCAGACTCGATCACACCAATTTTGTCACTTGTGCGACATGCACCAATCAGTTGCCAGACACCTCCTTGTTCATTTAGATGAATGGAAAGAGGAAGACGTCCTATAATACTGACATGGCGTCAGCATGGACACTATTAGTGAAGTCTGAGGTGTCAGTACTTGTGACGCAGTACTGCAACCCAGCTACATGGTGACAAAGTGTTGTGCAGATTTAAGGCGATAGGTTCTATACTGTCCTCTAAATACTGAAATGGTGTCCGCTCAATGACTGCTATCGGCGTGGATACTACTACTAGAGAAGTTTTGGGTGTCCATGTTGGGTGGTAGTCAGTGTCTGGATGTTGTGTTAGGGGGAGAACTGAGTATCAGGCTTGTCACTTAGCGGAAAATCAGACAAATAGTACATGGTTCGGATTCCAAATAAAGCTGTAGGTACTTGCCCTGGCTATTGGGCTATTAATAAATGGCCCTTTCTGAGGAACAGTCTAATTCAGTTAGTATCCTGACTACACAGACCTTCCACACTAATACAGTAGAACCTCTTTAATCCGGCAAGTTTGGGACTTGACGCTTTCCGGATTAAAGAAAATTCCGGACTATAGAGGTTATTTATAAAAATACAGGAGGTGTATAAAAATAACATAATTTGCACAACAAAATTTTACTGTATGTATATATTATTTAAACATGGGTTATTTAAACAATATAAGTACAGGAGAAATATTAAAATGCATTTTTAAGTACAGTAGGCCTACATAATGTAATAAATTTGAATACAGTATGAAATACAGTACAGTACTGTACTATAGTAATTGTGGTTTTTAGCAACAGTACTGGTAGATGGCTGGAAAAAAGATCTAATATCTACTTGCTTCTTACAACTATTTCTTTTTTTATTAGCTGTCGAGTTGCTCACTTTATAATGTTCATTGTGACGGCCATTCTGTAATCTGTGTCTATTGCCGTTCATGCCGGATTATAGACAATTCCGGACTATAGAATGCCGGATTAAGGAGGTTTTACTGTACTACACTTATATAAACATTCATATTCACCTTAAAATATGCACAAAGTTGTGTTGGCGTCTCATATGTAAGAATAAAACATGTAGTAGCAGTGTGCTCACCTTCACATTCTTTATCTATCTTGCACAATCTTTAGAAATAGATCATCGTCTAAAAAATCAATCTATAATTTTAAAAAAATCTTTCTAACATAGCTTGCCCATGAAGTACCTAATGCCAAACACTATTCACAATATTTTAATTTGTCTATTTTAGCATTTCTTTTTTTATTAAGGTTACATAATTAAGTTTTAAATACTATTTATATGATTATGTTGCTATTGCAAACTCGAGTAACCTTTTTATTTTAATAGAATTGGTGGGGTTTGATTATAAAGTTTTTAAAATACATTTTAAAAACCAAACAATATGTTAAAATACTTAAATAGGCTAGTAAAAATGTGAAGAGAAATTCATTTTTGTTAGTAAAAACAAAAATGAAAGGTTATAAAAAGTAATACAAAGTAAGATATTGTACATGAGCAACAGTTGCTATAATAGTACAAAATAATTAAAAAGATAAATTGGTGTTGTAGGAAAATGATAGATTTTATGATGAACTAGCATCATTTAATAGCAAAACACTTGAGTTGGTGATAAAACAATGCTAACAAAAACAATGCTCTAAAAAACAAGATTTTAATTAAAAATGAATAATCATTTAATTAATGTTTATTTAACATAAGCTTACTACACATTTAATAGTTTGAATGGTTTCTCACCTATAATTACACCATTGGCAGATCTGTAATAGCTCTGGGTTATTGTTCGGAACCTTTCTTGGCCAGCTGTATCCCATATTTGCAGCTAAAAGTCATGAAACGTATTATGTATACAAAATCATAAAAATGAAAGAAGATATCAATGGAACATTTTATTTTTGTTAAAATACTTGGCACATAGATTATATTTTCCTTGTATTTATATTATGCCTGCAATCTTTAGCTTGCATAATGAACATAAAATGCAATTAAATTATTGGTATTTAGGAATAAGTTACTAGGAGACAAATAAATAAGTTTTTACTTTGTCTGGACATGTCTTTTTCATGGTATAATATAGAACTCTTCTAACCAAGCAACATAGCTATCCAATTTCAGAATCTATCGGAACTTTGTGCAATATTTTAAATGCTTTGAATTCCTACTTCGCTACTTCGGGACAGATTATCTATTAGTTTTTATAAAAAGTAACTAAACTGTGACATAAAGCAGTTTCATCATTAAACAATAATATTAATGATTTGATACATTTGAAAAATTAAGTTATATTAATTTCTTAGCTATCTATCTAAAAATTAATGAATATCACCAACACACATTTTACCACCCCTATGACTTTGTTAGTTGTTTCTAGTACCAATTTACAAAAACCACCCATATAATGAAAACGGATTATTTAAGAAACACAAGAGTGACTTTTTTAAACAAACTTCCCTCACACTTTGTCACTCTTGTAGCCACAAGACTGGCCAAGATTGTAGCTAGTAAAAAATAAAGTTCTAGATCAAATAGTTTTAAACTTTGTGTTCAACATAAAAACTCCGTCTAGGCTAGTTAAAAATTATGTTTAAAAAATAAATAACTATCCACTTTAAAGTGATTTGCTGAAAAAAGTTGTAAAATAAGAATTTATATTAATGGAGGAGGTTGTTTTAAACTATGATAAACAAATTATAAAAAACTAACTTACTACAGTATATAAATAGGTATCATTAACCCTTTTTTAATGTTCTTGTTTTTTAGCTGAACACAAATAGCCAAATTGGTTTTTAGGATTAGCCAAAAAATGCACGTTACTCAACTAAGCAAACCTGTCTTAATCCTACATATCTATATCCATAGAAAATTTCCCATTTGCGTTAAAATCCCGAGTCTTGTCTCCAGAACGACCTGCCGGCATTCCTGCTGAACTATATGACTATTCATATTGTGTGGTTAGTTGTTGCTTATATTATCATTGTGCATATAGTGCCTCTAAATGCAATTTGCCGTGAAAAGAGTTTTTAGTGATATTTCAAGGAATAATAAAAAAAAAAAAAACTGGCTAATTGTACACTTTCTAGACACCTCTGAAAATACTTATTTCTTGTTTAAAAAGTGGTGAAATAAGAGTTTATAATTCTTGAGAAGGTTGATTTTTGCCTCAGAAATCTTGTTTTTTTTCTGAAAAAAATCAAAAATCTATTTTTTTTAAAGCGATAGTGAAAAAACCATTTTTTTGTAAATCGGGGTTTTCAAAATTTTTTTTCATATTAGCCTACCTGTTTTTTATTGTTGAACACGAATACATAATTGGTTTTTCAATAAAATAAGTTTTTCGGCCCGAAAAATGCACTTTTTACTTACCTAACCAAACATAATCCAACTTACCGTATCTTAATCTATAAACTAAACACAATCACAATTTGTATTAAATTTGGGTGCCTGGCCTCCGTGAAGCCTGCTGGATGTCACTAAAGGGGGAATATATGCGCTTTTGTATTTGGTGGCTAGTCATAGCTCCTACTAACATTGTGCATATGGCCAACATATTGGTGATGTGCCACGAACGTAGTTTTTCTGTGATATCTAAAGAAATAACTGTTGTAAACCAAAATAGTTTTCAACTTCGTGTTAAGCATGAAAAGCAAATTAAAAAAAATGATGAAAGAATTACAAAAAATAACAAAGCTATCCCAAATTGAAAAATATTTTCAAAATTTTTTATGATTGGTTATTTCTGCGGAATAAAGTGTTTTCTCATAAAATATAGACCTTTCAATCTGTCAATCTTTATTGCAGAAACTTCTGAGTACATCAGTAAGCATTACAATCGTCAAGTGAACTTAAAAACTAACATCATAATGAACAATATTACTACAGTGTATTTAAAAAAGTACAGAAACGTTATGGTACAATAATAAATTATAAACTATCAAGATCTAGAATGCTAAAAAGACAAAAAGACATTTTATGAACGTTATGATAAGTAGTTAAATTCTATACAAAAAATAGCTATAAATATATTCAGAAAACATTTGTTCAACCAGTAGGCTTAAAATAGAATAAGTGGCATACATATTCTAGACCAGATTCTACCCACATAGAATAAGTGACCAGATTCTACCCACTACTGGTGATAAAAAGTCAAGATCGGCGAGGTGTCTGGTAATTGCGTTAAATAAATACCAAAATAATAAGCAATTAATATAACAATAAATGAAATTTATTAAAACCTAATTTTTTACAACCTACGAAATGAGTTTTCACTAGAACAACCTATTTTCAGAAAATATGAACCTGGGAGAATGTCACTATTGAATTTTTGGTTTTTAAATGTGTGAGTAGAAACCACTTTAAAATTGCCTATGCCCTAATCATTTTGTTAAGAAAAATTTGTGATTTCTCTAGTGACTTGTACAGTGCATAATAGCAATGATTTTTATACTATACTGATAGGTTGGTAAAACCAACTTTTTAAGTAAAAAAGGTGACAAACTTAACAGACTACCAATATAGCTATTAAGATACTTGTATCAAATAGGAAGTTAAACTTACTTTTACTTTTTTACCATCAACAATAACAGTTTTCATAGAAAAATCTACTCCAATTGTGTTCCCATGTCTTTCAACAAACGTTCCAGATTTAAATCGCTGAACAACGCAGGTTTTGCCAGTTCCACAATCACCTATCAACACTATTTTAAATAAGAAGTCAAACGAATCATCTGACGATGAAGGAGAAATAAACGTTTCAGGAGATGCCCTTGACATTATTAAATAAATAAAACAATTCTAAGCAACCAAAAATTATAACATTTCCAAATAGGAAAATCAGTTACAGCGTATAAATTAAAATTAACCTAAATATCTGAATCTCAAACATTGTTTTGCAACGAAGTGACAGTAACTTTTTTTTTCATCCACTTTCAATAAGTTTGGAACACCTGAGGCCTGAGACTTAGCAAAGAGTTCAAATTTGGAAAGCATAGAATAATTACATTTTATTTTATATGACCGATTTATTATTTTAGAATTCTAGATAGATTCTAGAAGGTCTATGGCAAGGTTCCTCAATAGAAATTACCATAGGGGCGTACCCAACGGTATAACTAACTACATAATATGCAAATAAATATAATTTGAGTTTGATTTATACGTTTAACCCTGGATTCATAAGCATTCGTCTCTCAGACGACGGGAGTTTCGGGAAATTTAAGTTTTTAGTGGTTGGCGGGCCTGTCTACCCCCACCCGCTCGTCTAATCGTCCCTCCAGACATCCTATTAGTCTTGGCTATACATTTGGCCACCATTTTCCAGCAGTAGCGTAGTTGTTGCACTATAAGTTTGTTGCGTCGTATGACAGACGAAAGATTATGATTAGTGTAGGTTTTCGTTTTTAGAGCGTCGCCTAGTAGACGAATGGAAAAAAAATTGTCTATTTATTTTCCAATACACACGAAAAAGGCACCATTTCTCAAGAAACTGGAAAGCCAGACATAGTTATGTTCTATAACGCAACTAAAGGTGCAGTTGATGCATTCGATGAAATGACCAGTATCATGAGTTGTAGCAGAAAGACACAGTTATGGCCCCTATGTTTTTTTTATGGTATGATAAATGACACTTTAGTAAACGCATTTGTTATTTATGTACATAACATGGTGGCAAAACAAAAACAACCAGTAGTACGCCATGAGTTTGCAAAAACATTGAGTGAAGAACTCATGTTACCACGGTTACAAGAGCGAATACAACTTCCAACTTTACAGCGTCACTTAAAGACGAAAATTGAAGACATCCTTGGTCAAAAAGCACCTACTGTTGAAGAAGAACCTCAAGGAACACAACAAAGGAAGATTTGTTCCTTCTGTCCTTCGAAAAAAAGAAGAATGACACGTTTTAAATGTTTTAAGTGTCAGCGCTTCATGTGCTTAGAACATCAGGGAAAAGTCTGTGTAAATTGCATTTAAAATTAACTAATCAAGAAAAAAACACATGATATTCTTTTAAATTGATGTATTTACATGTTCTATAAGTTTTATTAAAATAACCGTTCATTTACAATTTTGTTTTATTTTTTTACTTGGAGTAGTATCAGAGACGAATGCTTATGAATAGTGTGACAAAAATTTAAGGTTATGAATCTAGGGTTAAGTAAGTTTTATACCCTCCAAACACTATTCTAGGGTATGCCCCTTTTTACAGCCTGTGAGTTGTAGGCCTATTTCTATATTATTGTGTCTAACTTTATGCATTTTTGCTATTATGGACTCATCTGATCTGAAGAATAAACTAAACTTGTATTAACTTTGACTAGCTAGAATTTGACAAATTGTTTAGAGAAAATTATGCCCAACTCAAAAACAGCACTTTACTACTTCACAATTTATGGAACAGCCTGTTGTTTCTTTTTTCGCTGTTTAGGGTTAGATAATAAGCTTGAAACCTGTCCAATGATTCCTGGAATAACTCAAACCAATATTTAAAACACATGCCTCATTGACTTGGGATTGTTATGACAATAGTTATTAACCAGACTACTGTAATTTCTTTTTACACATTTAATCATTCTTTCTCCTTTAAAATAATAAAAAAAAAAATATAATATGGTTGTTGTGATACGATTTCTAGATTAATCTATTGGTAGGTCCCAATTAGAGGAAACAAGTTTCGAAGGGACTAGGCAGTTTCACTTGGCTATTCATTAGTAATTATTGAGCTGTTGACTAAAGATACTTTCAAGGCAAAAGTCAGCCTTAACTTTTTTGAAAAGGCAAAGAGAACAATCATGTAGAATGTAAAAATTGAGGCCTAATTTTCCCGTAGACAACCTTACAAACAATTCTGTATGAGGGGTAGTATCACTATTAATCCTCAGGAGTTATGCTGATGTAAACATAATAGGCAGGCTCACAACTCCTTTGGAAGATTGTCATAGAAACATTTTCATAAGGAACAACAAGAATGAATATTACTCAGGAGATCAGGACAGTCTTGAGGGATATATAATTTACCAGCTTAAAGAGTAGCAGTAGGTTGTGATCCCCTCCCCCCACAAGAGAAGCAATCAAGAACCATGAAAATTTATTTGCTGTTGACCAATAATACATGAAACAGCCATTGTAAAACAGTATAACTAATACTAGAGTTTTGTATAATTTATGAAAACCTTAGTCACAAAAATTTCAATTACTAGTTCAATGTTAAAACTAGTAAGATTGAGTGCTTGGCTTAGAAACTCAGGCAGCTTATTAGACAATTTCTCACAATTATTTTAAAAAGAATTGCCTGTTAATACAAGCCTGATATATAGGATGTCCAGATTAACTTCCCTCTTATGTTGTGTGTGAGAAATTCCTACCCGGCATAAATTTTATGAAAGTTAGTTTTGTGTAGACTAGTACATTGGAAATACAAGGTTGACAACTGTGCAAAATTTGTATTTAATAAAGAATGGTTTGCAGTAGTCCACAGAGCATATCCAGCCATTGTAGGATGATTTTTTGTAGCAAAATAATGATATGGGTATTGGTGGTAAACTCAAATATTCAGGATAAACAATACATGGGACTGAAAATCACAAAGAAGCTAATCTAAGGGTTTCAGAACTAACAGATGGTATTGTTTTTCAAAGACGATAAATCACTTTGAATCACAAAAAAGGTAACCATCAAAAGGATAATTCTTTGCCAGGGTTGTTGTAATATGTTCTTTCCAATTTAATACATTGGAAGATTGAAATCGATTTTCCTCAACAGCAACTATAGTTTTAAGAAGTAAGAAGCCAATTATTACAGTTCCTAGCATTCTGTCAAAGTATGTGGAGACTAAACAACTGAGCCGTATTAATATAGCAAGAATAATTATTGAGCTGTCGAGTATTGCAAGTAAAAGTTGCAGATCTCATTATAAGTATATCATTATAAAAAAATCAATGATTATTTCGTAAATATACCAGTGGACCAGTCTGGAGTTCCTGCTTACATCAACCAACTTCATAGATTACCCTTACCTCATTTTGAGGAGCAGTTTTCCTTTTCATCTGTAACGGAGGCTGATGTGTGTAGAGCAGTCATGAGAACTACAAGTAATGCAGTCGGGTCCGATAATATTCCTATTAAATTTATCAAAGATACTTTGCCTGTCACACTCCCAATAATTACATTAATTTTTAATAGGTCTCTCATGTCTTCCACTTTTCCAAACATTTGGAAAAGTGCTGTTGTACGCCCACTTCACAAATGCTCCTCTCCCCTGTCACCTTCTGATTTCAGACCCATTAATATCCTCCCAGCATTGTCCAAGTGTCTTGAAAGAGTAGTACATGAGCAGCTATCATCATTTATAGAACGTACCGGTAACAATATCCTGTCCAATTTTCAATCTAGATTCAGACCACAACACAGTACCACATCTGCACTTCTAAAAATAACTGACGATATTCGTCGTGCCATGGACAGTAGGCAATTGACACTCTTAACTTTATTTGATTTTTCTAAGGCCTTCGACTGCGTTGTTCACCCTCTTCTCTTACTTAAGTTGAAGAGGAGTGGATTTTCTGATGGTTGTGTTGACTGGGTGAGGTCATATCTATCTGACCGTAGACAGTGTGTGAAAGCTGGTAATGGTGCTTCACACTTGAGATCTGTTACTAGAGGTGTACCTCAGGGTACAGTGCTAGGGCCACTTTTCTTCTCTCTTTATATCAATGACATAATTAATGTAATTTTAAACTCTAAATTTCACTTGTACGCAGATGACTTGCAGATATATCACCACTTTTCAATTACTGACTTGGTCAGATGTGTATTTCTTATGAACTCCGACATACAAGCTATTAGCTCTTGGGCCCTCCGGCATGGATTGAAACTGAATGAAAATAAAACCCAAGTCATAATAATTGGTTACAGCAAACTTCTTAACAAACTTAACTTCAATGACATCCCGAAACTTATTCTCAACAACCAGGCACTTGAATACAGCGACAAAGTACGTAACCTTGGACTCACTATTACTAGGACCTTGGGATGGGCTGAACAGGTAACTGAAATTTGTAACAGAGTGTTTGCAGGCATACACAGTTTGAAACGGTTTGCACTTTACTTACCACTGAATGTCAAAGTGTTGCTAGTAAGGGCTCTAGTTCTCACTCACTTTAATTATTGTGACGTCGTGATTAATGACATGTCTGCCGAGCTCTCTGAGAGACTTCAACGTGCACAAAATTACTGCATCAGATTCATATTTCATCTTTCAAGAAGAGATCATGTAACCCAATTCTATGATCAACTTTCTTTACTAAAAATTAAGGGGCTCTATGAATTTCACACCATTTCTTTCTTACACAAGGTATTGCACACGAAGTCTCCTAAATATCTATATGATAACTTCAAGTTTTTGTCTCATATTAGTGCCCGGGAAACACGCAGGGGTGCTTCGCTTCTTTGTATTCCTACTCATAGAACTTCAATATTTAATAAATCGTTTATCGTAAATTCTTGCTGTCTGTGGAATTCCCTTCCAGACGGTATGAGGAACATTGATAACTGTTATTGCTTCAGGGCGGAGGTAGAAGCCTTTCTCCTGCGGGTCCGATGATGGCCGGTAGTGTTTGGCAAGCATCTGGAGGATACGTATGAATGTGGTTTGTAAGTTTTTCCTTTTTCTTTTAGTTTTATGATTTACTATTTAGTTAATATATGTGTGAATGAGCGTGTGATCCAGTTGAAGAGAGCGTGTGTGAGGGTGTAAGTGGAATTTCATAATCTTATTTTTATTTCTAAGTCTGTTCATTTATTTTATACTTGTAATAATTACATATATCATTTCACTATAGTTGTTACTATTATTTACTTTAAAATAGTTTTTTTTTATATATATTATAATAGTTATTGTTACTTTTATTCAGTTGCAATTACTGTATTTAAAAACAAAACTGTTATAATTGTAATTATTTTTGTATCAGGTTAAGTGGAAGAAGGGACTTTCTAGTCCCAACTTCCCCTGGTTAAATAAAGTCGTATTTCATTTCATTTTCATTTCATATTGAGAGCAAATTGGGCTCTTGTGTTTATGTAACTTATATGGTTGTGGAAGCATAATGAATGTGTCATAATCACTCCTAGGTCTTTTGATTTAAAATTTTTTTTAAATCTGGTTTTATTATATTGTAGTCTTAATCATTAAAATATATATATTGAAAGTAATTACTTTCTGTTGCTTTTTTGAGCTCCAACTTTTTGGCGATAAGTTCCACAGGGTTGGCCTTCCATGCTTAGTTTCTTAGAAATAAATAATGATACAGGGGCTGAGCTTTGACTTTCTATAATTTTGATTGGATATTTAATACTTTTTAACTTTAATGCAGAGATCTGCCAAGGCAAGCTTCACATCCTAGTTTACTGATAGTTTCACACTATAGTGACAATGTAGTGCACGGATGTTTTATAATCCTACACCCATAGCAAATAGTTTCAAGAATGTAGGTTAAGTTTAAATAACTAGTCAAAAGGATTAGTTCGAGGTGCTTATTGTACTTTGATCCTTTTTAAAGACAGAAAATGTTTTGAGATATCTGAAATAATAGTTTCTCACCGAATAGCTTCCATGGAGATCAACCATGAGGGTAAATCATGTCAAATTGCATGATTTAACTATTACACTTAAAAAAAGCATATTTTTAACTTTTGCTAAAATGTTCACAATTTTCTTTGTGAAAATTACCTACTGTATTGTAATATAATTCTCCTTTAACCAGTCAACTATTAATGAGATTGGCAGAATAGTTAATGGTTGCACCGCCCATCTAAGTAGCTATATCCCATCAATCTATATACTGGACTAAAAACATTGAGTAACCTTTAATGGTCAAGTAACGTGTTCATGGCTAATTTAGTCTGTATTTTGCTTATAAGGTCTGCCTTTTATTATATGACTAGTTATTACATCCTGTTTAAGGTTCCATATACGACGAGGGTTCTAGGTTTTAGTGTAGCAGTACATAAATAACTTGGGACATTAACAGCTGTAGTTGGTACCATTTGTAGGTTTCCTCTTGAAAAATAATAATACTAATAATAAATAAATAAAAGGGACAAGTTGATTGCCACTTGGCTTTAAAAAAATCAGAACTGTACAAGAAGGGAAGTGAACAAATTACCTCTGTATTTATTGTCTTTTAAATAGCTGAAAGGTTAGTGTTAGTACAGTATATAATTTGTTACAAGCTTAGTGCTACTTAATTTATATTTAGTACCTAATCTGAAAACGTTGAGGAGAATTTGAAGTAATGAATTAAATTAGACTTAAAAACAAATCGTGTGGTCTCAAGTAGTGGATTTACTCTTTCTGTTTAAAAAAATATTTAACTTATTGCAACTCAGGTCAAAGACTCTTGTCTTGTCAGAGAATACATATACAAACTAAATATTATACAAATTCTTAGGTGGCTATATTGTTGACACAACCTGTAAAGAGTTAAGGAGCTGACTCTGCAGCTGGAGATAACAATGAAGATCAATCATCTTTTGGTTGCGGGGTGGAGAGGGGGTTGTGCTCAAGAGATCAATTAATTCTTAACATTTCTGCCAGTACCTTATTTGCCAACACAATATTTCCCACATTATAATAGTGCATTCTTTGTCTTGTAACTGATGCTTAGTTTTGGACTTATACTTTGGAAACCTTCATAGTCTGCAATTCAATAATATACTTTTCTTTTAAAAAAACTTCATCCCCAGTTCACATGGGCTACAAGACTGTGTGTGAACTTTATTCAATGAGTACCGGCCGTTGGCTCAGTGAGGATTCGTACCTTGGACCTTGCCTTCGCAGTCCGAAGCCTTAGCTGCTGAGTCACCATGCCGGCAAAGATATGTTCAAAAATCCAGCACAAATAAATTTAGAAGCTTTATTTGGCAAACAGTCTTTTGTTTTTGAAATTTGTTATTAATGGAGTATCAGATGAGGGAGACATAGATAGTTGGACATTTGCCATCATTACGTGAAAATTACCAATCACAACGTTTCGATTTGGTAAAACCCAAACCTTTTACAAGTGCTAAAAACTAAATTACATCTACACAAACATGTTATAAAACTACGTTCTTAAACTAATAAACTTATCTACTTTAATAATTATCTACATTTTAACCTAGATCCTAGAATGGGTTACAACAAAATGAACTTCTGCTAAATATAAAAATGTTAACAAGGTTAAATTAATATAACCAATTAGGCGCTGTCAATGTCACGATATCAACGAAAAAATGGTAAAACACAATTAAATTAATATTCAAGTCAGGCTGAAATAAGATTACATTAACTAATCATAAATAAAATAAATATATGGTACCTGAAAAACACTATTAATTTAAAATAACATTCAACATGCACAAAAAATGATATATATGACTCGGAAGGACTGAGACTACTATTGCAATTACATTTTACTATTACAATTACATTTTAACCTGAAAAGACAACAATTATTAGGAATAAAACAATACAATAATCAAATATTAAAAAATTATTAAGTCTTACGACCCGCAGTGACGATGGCGTCTAGACGTCCCAGGCACGAAGTGAGGATGATACAATCCAAATGCAGTGTCTACGAAGTTCCCTCCAAGGTGATAAAACACGGGGACAAGACAAGCATACACACTACACTTCACAACAACCATACACAGACTGACTGGTTGACAGACTGACTGTAATTGTAATAGTAAAATGTAATTGTTATAGTAGTCTCAGTCCTTCCGAGTCATATATATCATTTTTTGTGCATGTTGAATGTTATTTTAAATTAATAGTGTTTTTCAGGTACCATATATTATTTTATTTATGATTAGTTAATGTAATCTTATTTCAGCCTGACTTGAATATTAATTTAATTGTGTTTTAACATTTTATCGTTGATATCGTGACATTGACAGCGCCTAATTGGTTATATTAATTTAACCCTGTTAAAATTTTTATATTTAGCAGAAGTTCATTTTGTTGTACCCCATTCTAGCATCTAGGTTAAAATGTAGATAATTATTAAAGTAGATAAGTTTATTAGTTTAAGAACGTAGTTTTATAACATGTTAGTGTAGATGTAATTTAGTTTTTAGCACTTGAAAAAGGTTTGGGTTTTACCAAATCGAAACGTCGTGATTGGTAATTTTCACGTAATGATGGCAAATGTCCAACTACCTTTGTCTCCCTCATTAGTCTTTTGTGTTTGAAATACAGTATTTGCAGGAGGGAAGAGCAACCTAGTGTAGATGAAGTAAAAGTTTAACTCCCAAAGATTGAAAGTAACATTGATCCATAAGCAGGTGACTTGAAATTTAATCATTGGATTACCCCTATTGGCTATTACGTAGGTTGATGATAAAGATAATTTGAACAAGAATTTATTTTACGGCTAAATGAACATGCTGAAAGCAAAATCTTTAAAACCATGTATGCACAATGGTGGAGTCAGCCATTGCAGAACTCTGTGAGGTGCAAGATTTGTGATGCTCTCACTTTTAGGGTTTATGGAATATCCTCAGATAGTGTTGATACATGGTCTGGTGGCAGTTCAGTGGCTAAGGCTTCGAACTAAGGAGTGCATGTTCCAAAGTTGGAACTTCCAACTGAGGTAACGGTTGGTGCTTCACTCGTTGAATAAAGTTCACATATAGGCCCATGAGAATTGGCATGTGAAGTTAAAAAAATTAAGGTGCACAACTGTTTGTTAATTTGCTTTCTAAAACCAATTTCATCCACTAATAGTACGGTGTTATTAACCTAAAAAAAGGCCTAACCTTGACATCCAAAGTAAAAGTTTTATTCCAACTCCAAATTGTTCTATATAACCCTCTTATTGTTTGGTAAAAAGTTACACCATTTTGAGCGTCGGGTTTGGGGGGGAGGGGGATAAAAAGTAGGAAATTTAGTAGTTTTTTTAGTTTTTTGGAAATTGGTTGAAAACTAAGCTGTTTAGCACAAAGAGTGTTATATACAAAAATATTCTACATGAAATTTTAAACAAAAAATGTCCTATGCATATTCCCTGTAAAATTTACGGTTCTTGAGTTGCAGACGGTGTAAAAATAAAAATGATATAATTTTTAAGGTTTTTTTTCCAGATAAAGCTATATAGAAATAAGTAAATGATTTAATTAAAGAGTAATAATATACTACAGTATTATAGTCAAAAAGAGGCTAAGAGGCACCATAGAAGGTTGAAAAAGTAAAAATAATTGTTAGGAGAAACGTGGTAGTACAAGCAGGCGTGGCCGCAATCATAGTGACCTTGGACCGTGGGCTGCAACCAATGGCGGTTCTGTCTTCTGCACCTGTTGTCTGCCCCCTCCATTCCACCCCTCCCTCACGCACTGTCACAGATCGATCGATATTCTTCTTCAGTCGTCTTAGGAGACAAGTTGAGTACGTTTGTGCGTGGTACTTCTAGTGCAGTTTTGCTGTAAATTTTTTATGGTTGGTGTTTATAGTAACGTGCGAATTATGTGAAAATCACTTGAGATAGTGTGTTAGTAATGGTGGAGTGTGTGTTAACCTTGTAAGGACAAGGGTGGTGAACTAATTACTCTGACTAGAAAGGCGGTGGACAAAATAATTCAGTGCAGTGAAATACGTAAAGATGGCGTCAAAGCCAAGTTCCTGCAGAATGATTCGCTTCAAGTACATAGTAAGTGTCGACAAACCTATATATTACGTCCAAAACCACCTGAAATGGAAAAAGAACCTCCAGCAAAGATACCACGTGAATCATTTGATTTTAAAGCCTTATGTTTTCTTTGTGGTCGCAAGTGTGTAGATGTATCTAAATGCAGGAATCCTGCTCAAGAAAAGTGGAGTTTAGTGCAGAAACTTGAACTGATTGAAAGCATCAGAACGGAAGCAAATAACAGGCATGACAAGTGGGGAGATGAGGTAAGTGTGAGGCTCTCTCAGGTCATAGATCTCTTAAGTTCTGATGGGAGGTACCACTGGCATTGTTACCAGACATTTCAAAAGTTAGGATCGTCACGGCCCGAAAAAGGAGTAGCAACCAGTAAAGGTGGGTCTAGTGCTGATGCCAAAAGAGAAGACGCTATTGAAAAGCTATGTGATTATTTGGAGGAAAACAATGAATGTCAATACGACTTTGAAGAATTACAAAATATATTCCTTCGTCTGAGCCCTGAAGTTGAGCCATATACTGTCACACATTTCAAAAGAAAACTTATCCAGCGTTATGGTAATAGTTTAAATTTTGCAGTTTTACCAGGAAAAAGAAGTGTGATTTGTTTTTCTGGAGCATCAACTAATATTTTATCAGACAACTGGTATAAAAATGGAACTGTGATAATGAAGCTGAAGAGGAACTGAGATTGATCAAAACTGCAGCAGCAATTATTCGACGTGAGATAAAGTCCAAAAGTTACGACTATTCCCAGTTTCCAACAATTGAAGATATTTGTAAAGGGGGATCTGAACTGGTACCTGAGTTGCTCAATGTCTTGATAACTGAAATCATTCAGCCTACTTGTACAAGACAAACATCCGAGAAAATCCAGAGGGCAAAACAAATTATGGAAAGGAAAAAAACAGCAATATGTCACAGTATAATACGCGCTGCTCGTCCAAGATCGTTTTTATCCCTAGCCCAACTTGGAACAGGTGTTTTTTTACACAGAAAATTTGGTTCGAAGGTCTTGATTGACACCCTGTGCAATATGGGTGTTTGTGTACCTTACCAGGAAGTGTTGAGATATGAGAGATCCGTCACTTGCCAAGAGAACACAAGAATAGAGAACGGTTATGTGCAATTCGTGTTCAATAATGCAGACTACAATGTTCACACACTAGATGGTCATAACACCTTCCACGTCATGGGTGGAATTGCTTGCATTACACCTAAAACAGCTCTTCAGGTTGAGGAAAATGTACCTCGAAAGAATGTTCCTGCTCAAGCTGTTGAAAACAAAGGCCTGTTTGACTTGCAAACTTACAAAGCCCCGGCTACATCTGGATATTCTAAAATAGTCGCTACAAACCTTGCTTCCCTAGAAGACAAACCATCACTTTCATACAAAAATGGACGAACACTTAATATGTTTTGGTTGAGTGGCACCTGGTTAGAAGGTCCAGAAGAATGTAAACCTGGTTGGAGTGGCTGCATGGAAAAGCGTTATGTGAAGGAACAGTTCCAAACTTCGGCTGTAGTCCCTCTTCCATTTATCAACTTAGCTCCTTCAAATCCATCAACAATTTATACAGCTCTTCTTCAAGCTGCCAAACAAGGGGCTAGCAATGGTCAAACGATAACAATGGTGACTTTTGATCAGCCATTGTATGCTAAAGCTCGTGAAATAGTAGCCGCAGCATCTCATGACAGCCCGTTGAAGTCACTCTTCATTAGACTAGGAGGATTTCATTTGTTGATGTCCTTTTTGTCAGGGATTGGATTCATCATGGCAGGTAGTGGTTTGGAGGAGCTGTATAGTACTGTGTATGCTAAAAACAGTGTTCAACAAATGATGAACGGGAAAGCTTACTCTCGGGTCATTCGTGCTCTCTGCCTAGTCGAAGAAGCACTGATGACTGTATTTTTGAAAAATAATGAAACTCTCATAAGTGTGAATAAAGATGAGCTTAATAATGTCTATTCCAATTTCAAGCTTGGAAATGCCTCTCCTGAAGAGATTGCACAGTCAACCGTGGTAAAGAGCTTTGTAGACAATTTAGAAAACCAGCTTAGGTGTTCAAATGAATCTGGACGAACACAAAAACTGTGGATTCAGTTCATAGAAATGGTTTAAATCGTTCGAATGTTTATAAGAGCAGAGAGGAGTGGGGACTTTCACCTTCACCTTCATTGTGTCCATCAAATGCTTCCCATTTTGCATGCATCTGGTCACTTTAACTACGCTAAATCTGCACACGTTTACCTACAAGACTCGCTGGAACTTCTCAACACATTGCACCAAGAAAACGATTTATTTGTTAATTGTGGTTATTTCACCATCCGACGAACTGAAAAGTTTTGGTCTGGAGTATGGAGTGATATGACCATAGAACAGGTTTTGATGAGGTCCTTAAAAAGCATTGGTGGATTGACTGGAGGTAGAGGAATCACAGCGACAACTATTGCCACTTGGATCAATTCCATGCCGACTTGTTCTCGGGTGTGCGAAGCAATGGAAGAGTTTGCAGGTGTTCGCAGCCTCTCTTCAGAGCAGCACGTGGAGCTACGAGATGCAAGGCAAAAAAGAAACAGTAAGGACTTGCAAACCTTCATTTCTTGGATTGAAGAACATAATCCGTTCTCTAAATCACCTGAACTCTCTTCCTTGTCAACAGGGGTTATACGTGATGAAACTGTAAACTGCGATAAAGCATTTGAAATAGGAGCCATATCCATCAAAGCTATTGAAAACAAAACATTTAAAGAAATACACATGAAAAGAAAGTTTGCTGTCAAGTCTCTAGCCTCTATAACGAAGTCGGTGAAAATTAACAACGACATGGTATGTGTAAATCCTAACACTCTCTTACATCGGATGGTGTGTACAGTAAGGAGTGATGTGAGATTAGAGGAAATTTTTCAGTTTGAACTCTGTGCATATCCTCCATCACTGTTTGACGAATCTGGCTTGATGAGGAAGGGGAAAAAATCATCAATGGTGACGGTTTTGGTTTCAGATTCAAAAGAATCATCAAACATCGATGACCCAGTGAAAGTGTCCTATATAATTGACGGAGGCCATCTCCTACATCGTGTTGTCTGGCAACAGCCTGCTACATTTAAACAGATTTGTGAGCAATATAGTGATTACGTATGTACTCATTATGGAAAAGCGACTGTTGTTTTTGATAGTTACGAACGAAGTAACACAAAGGATCAAGAACACCTACGAAGATCACGTTCCAACATTGTGGTCAAAATGGAGAAGACTCAATCCATGTCAACATAAATCAAAATGAATTTTTAGCTAGTGCTAAAAACAAGATGGGTCTAATAACCCTCCTTTCATCGCACTTGCAACAATGTGGTTGCACAGTTCTTCAAGCATCGGGTGATGCTGACCTATTAGTAGTCTTAACAGCTATTGATGAAGCGAAGAAAGATGTTCAAACGTGTGTTATTGGTGATGACACGGACTTATTAGTACTGTTGACTGTCCACGCACCTTCAGGGAATAAACTGAAAATGGTCGTACCTAAAAAAGGAAATCACCAGGAAAAAGTGTACATTATTTCTGACATTCAGCAAGGCATTGGGGATATGAAAGATGTACTTCTGGTTACATACGCCTTCACAGGATGTGACACTGTGTCTGCTGTCTATAAGAAGGGAAAAATTGCACCTTATAGGAAAGTTCAAGCCAACAACGTTCTTCGTGAAAAACTTCTGGTCTTCAACAACCCCAAAGCCGACCCCAGTGCAGTGGCTGATGCAGGAAATTACTTCCTACTTACAATGTTTGGAGCCAAGAACACTGAAGATCTAGATTGTCTCCGCTACCAGTCCTACTTGAAAGCGATTGCAAAGCAGCCTATACATGCATTACTGAAGTTGGATGCACTACCCCCCACTTCAGGAGCGTCCAGACAGCATTCATTTAGGACCTACCACCAGGTACAACAGTGGCTGAATGAAGATAAGGATCCACTCGAGTGGGGTTGGAAGAAGATTGGCGACCACCTGACACCAATTACAACAGCACGTCCTGCAGCCCCCCAGGAATTACTGTCCCTTATAATGTGTACTTGCAAAGATGAATGCGTTCGTAATTGTGAATGCAGAAGGAGTGGTCTAAAACTGCACTAGCATATGCAGCAATTGCTCAGGCCAAGCATGTGATAACATGGACAATAATAACATCTTAGACGACGAGCTAGAGGAGGAGGATAATGTGCTGGAGGATGAGTGAAGTTAATAAAGACATTGAACATTCCAAATTTGAAAGATATTTATGCTTAAGAAGTGAATTTATGTTGCAATGTTCGTAGAAAGTTCAGGGTGGGTTTCTCCGTACCACAGGTTTATATGGCCTAGGCCTGTGGAAGCCTCTTTTCCCTTAAAAAAGAGTGCCCCTTGATAAGGTGGTGAGGTTGTCATTCCTTCAAGGGCTTATCACTAACATACCACCGGCCACTGAAATAGCATCATTCTTTTACAAAGCTTATTTTTTAAAAAAATTATCAAAATTACGAAAAAGTTAACATTTACACCGTCTGTAACTCTTGAACCGTACAATTTAGAGTGATTATGGAAAGGACCATTCTTATTTAAAATTTAACGTAGAACATTTTTGTATATAACAATGTTTAGGATAAACCGCTTAGTTTTTGAAATATTTACAAAAAACTAAAAAAACTAGTGATTTTTTAAATTCCCCCCCCCTCACCCCCAAACCCGACGCTCAAAATGGTGTAACTTTTTACCATAGAATAAGGGGACTATGTAGAGCAATTTGGTGTTAGAGGAAAACTTTTACTTTGGATGTTGAGGTTTAGGTCTTATTACACCGTACTATAAGCAAATTCTTACTGCAATTAAAAAGTTTAAAAAAATGAGTTAGAAAAGTGTTTAACCTTATAACATATCTCAATGTGGTTATTGCACCTACTGACATTAGATAGCATTCATGTAAATGTAATGAATTTGGTTAGTTATTAGTGAAATACATAAAGAATAGTTTAAGTTAGTTGTGACTTACCATATTCTCATTAAAACAATTAGGAGAACATTTCAGCTCTGGTGTATTTTATTTTTTCTAATCATTTGAACAGATTAGATAGATTACGGTATCAATAGTACCGTATATGTAATAGCACTACTTCATCATTTACATCACATATCCATGTCTTTTACACCATTCACTTTTTAGACTGCCTAGACCCTGAAAGAAGTTATTACAACGTGGGCTCTGGCTTTCACTTTCTCGTGCCTCCACTGTCTAATGCAGCCGCAGATTTTGTACACCTCTGGCACCACCATTGTGTATACAATTAAAAGCAACTCTAAAGACGCAGCCTTTAGCCTTCTCTAACCTTAGATCTGGACTTTGTCACATGAATGATTTTACTCCAATACCTGCAAACTAAAGGGATGTTGTAGATATTTTACTGTGACAAGGCAAATAATAATTATTATTAGTTATTTTTTCTTAATTTTCGTAATCCGAAGAAGACTAATTCCTATTTGGTGGGCCGTAAAGCGCTTAAATTTCTCTTGAAGGCCAAACATATTACAAATTAGAGAGTAGTGATATCGGGTCCTGTAAAACCAAAATACTTCAGATACACTTTAATTTAATTGTAATCCAAAAAAATTATGTGATTGAAATAAAAAGTGAAGATTCTGTAGTTTTAAATGATGAATTTAACAAGTAGTAAGTTAAAATATGTCTTAAAGTTACAGCTAGGAAGCCTTCTCTAATACTTAACCTGGGAACCGATGGTTTAAGGGCTATTTCCGAACCACCATCAGTGACTGGGTAGACGTGCAAGTACAGGATCACTCACCATCAAGGAACTGTCACGTTCCACGTTACTAGACGCCATTTTCTTGTGATCACATCGGAACCCTCCATTCTACAGGACTAATTTAGTACTATAATCTAATGGAAATACAGAGGATTAAAAAAAAACTTTTTTCATTCTTAATGATTTCTTTATTTAATCTCAACACATACCTTATATTTTATCATATAATTTGCTATATGAATATAATATTGATCTTTTTAAAATTACTTAAGATTTGATTTTAAATTCTGGTTTTAAATTCTCTATAAGACATCTATCTACCTGTCACTACCGAAGTGGAAACGTAGTGACACCCTTAAAGTTCTGAAACTCCCTCCCTTATCACACAGCATGCTCACAGCCTATCTCAACCGAGTCCATCAAACTTTGAAACGTTTAAACATTGTTTAGGCCAAGTGATGAAGATCAATTAAATGTCCAATTTAAAATATATACCTCGGATGCTTAAGAATAAAGACTAACATACAACGAAATGAAACAGTACTTAAATTTTGTAAAAATAATCCTAAATTAAAATATCCCCCTACTTTATTTACACAACTAAGTTCATAAACAATTCGGTTTTAAACGTCTAAAGTTAACATATTCCCTTGTAAAAGATTACATGCACAGCAGCGTTAGGAATAAATAATGAAGTAGCACAATAACTCTTGGCACAGATATACTTATTAATCTACAAACAATAACTACATGATATATTTTTGTTCTTTGGGTGATACTTTGGCTTTATTAGAAATTAAACTATAGACATAAACACTGTAGAAGGCACGCGATCAAAGAACATTATTTTCTTATTCTGGTTTCTAAGCACCTTCTTCATTGAAACTGAGAAGCTAAAGTTAACTCTCTTTTCTTTTAAATAGATTTTTTTTTATTGATATTGTTCATGTCTAATTTTTAACAATGTTGGGGGTCTTTCAAACACTCCTTAAATTATATAACAATCTCATTACATCGTTTGAAAATATCATTAAATACCATTTTATTTATGAGTAACAAGTGCAGGATTTAATGATTATAAGAGAAGTTTGAATATACGCCTATGCAAAACTCTTCCATAAATCGTTGCTCAATTGAAAGTAATGTAACCAATATGTATTCAGTTGAAGGAGAAAGCATGTAATCTCTTTTTTTAAATATCAAATATACAGTATAATAATAATAACAATGAGATTTCCAGGGAAATTAATTTACTGTTAATGAATTCCTGTGAGTCAATAATATGGTATATAGTTCTTGCGCTACAATAGTGGCATGGTTGAGTCTATAAAAACGAATTAAATACTACACAATTACTACACAAACTCTATATGGTTTATTCATATTATTCACATATATAAAACCAACACAGCTTGTGCGTATTTTAAGGCAAATATGAATGATTACATGAGTGTAGATGATTTGTGTAGTTCTTGTTACTAACTAAAGTCAACAGTAACTCAAAAAGAGCTTTTTATTAACAGTCTAACAACCAGGGCAACTAAGGGAACTACAGTTTCACATGAAATTCGAACCACATAGTGTTGGTCTGATTTTCAACTAATACCAGGCCTGATACTCAGTTCTCTTTCCCTTCACAATATCCGGACACTGACTACCGTATGGTCTGTATAGCATGGACACCCCAGACTTGTCTAGTTGTGTTCATGTCAATGGAACCATTTAGCATACACTGTGTTTTAAGACAACTGAGAACAGAACCTATCGGCCAAAATCTCGTCAACCCTTTATCCCCAAGTAGCTGGGTTACAGCACTCCACCACTAGTTCCGACTAGTTCTACAATTGTGTATGGTACACGTTTGAACTTGACAATAATATTTACTTAAATTGATTTAAAATGTATAAATCAGTCATATGATTTGGATTTCAGATCTTCGTTACATATATGAAAACGTTTAGTATATATAAATAGAATTTGTAATAAAGGACATCTTTTTACAAATTTTAATGCCCGTTCATCTTCTGTATCACTTCCCCATAAGATGTTACTTTGTAATGAACTGTTGTTACTTCATTCTGTTTTATACAACTTCAGGACATACCACAGATGTGTTGAAGGCATCCATTTCAGCACTGTTGCCACATTAAAGAAAGAATCGTGCCACAATTGCTAAAAACTTCTTATACTAATGATTTCCTTCTGTTTTACTCTCATTATGGTGAGCTATTCCCAGGAAAACAATAGTATATTTCATAACAAGAGTGGAAAGTGGGGTTTTGCATGTTCGAGACCATATGTTTGAAGTGCGAGACTTGTCGAGCACTTCGAATGGTCGAGAACATACAAAACACTTTCACTCAAGTTTTGAACGATACTTTTCACTACACTACGGAATAAAAACAGGTGTTGTTGACTGTGGGAAATTTTCGGTTGTAAACAATGTTACTTTCGGTAGTAAACAATAGACAGCTGTTGAAAATATGATGTTTCGCAGGTTGTAAACACATAACGATAACAGCTAAACTCATAGTAGTGTAGCGACAAAACTATTGAAATCCAACACAGGAGCATAAATATGCCTAGGAAATACAATGAAGAAGAAGGAATGTTCATAGTTAAAAATTATAATCTGCAGTAGTTATTTAAAAACGATTTAACTTTCTACGTTTTAAATTACAGTTAATGAATTATTCAAAAATTAGGTTTATCTTGTTTATAAGTCCCCTTTGTAAATAAATAATATAAAAAAAAGAAAAAATAGATATGAAATTTTCCTGATCACATATCATTATAAAATTTTTGAAGGAGGGTTTGAACTCTACCTTAAAATGAATTTGAAATCCACTTCAAAGTGTTGATTAAGTTGTTTGTACCATGAACATTTCATATCTATTTGTTATTTTTTGTGTTTATTTATTTCAGTAGTGGCCTTATAAGCAAGGAGCATGCTTTTCCTGCAATCCCTAAAAAATTATGGTATTCGCACTTCTTTGTTTAATATTGAATTATTCAGAAAATTAGGTCACTCTTGAAAGTCAGTATTTGCATTTAACAAATTGTTGGAATTTACTTTAAATAATTTTAGTAGTCAATCAAGCAACGATATCAATAATTTAATCACTAAAACGTTAGCCCCAAGTATTGGAAAATCTCAATTGTAAAATTAATAAAAGAACAAAAATATATAACAACAATAAACAAGTAAACTCTTCTTTTAAAGAGATTGACTTAAAAAAAAACTAATCAATAATTACATTTAAAAGGTCTAATGGTCTATAAAATGATAACACAAGCCATTGAATGGCAGATTAAACTCTGGAAACTTCTTAACTCTACGTAAAATATAGTACAGTATTCTAAAAATAGGTGTAAAGCTACCGATTCTCTTCTTACAGGTATTTAAATAAAGTTTATTGATTGTATATGTTACTTTCACTAACATATCAAATTAATTGAACAATACATAACAACTATTTGATAGTGTTTAAATTAGGTACTCTAAAAAAGACAAATCACACAACCAATTTGTTTTTATAACAACCAGTAGAAATGCACGTATCTACAATTTTTGGGGATGGCATGGATTTCAGCTAACAAGTTCTTTTAGTTAGAATTCTTTTAATAATAGAATTTCAAATGAGCAAATACTGCAACTGATTAAATAATCAAATGGTGGATTCAAATAGTTGAAAGTATAATATAACTTCTAAACTTTTATCTCGTAACGTAAACAAACTTTCAAAATTGTTTATTTCAGTCTTCACTCATAAGAAAGTTCTTGTTCATCAAGAACTGTACTGAGATTATAATTTTATGACAAAATAATATATAAAAAGAACAACACTTTGCAATCTTTTTTTGGTCTTTCGAGACAGAAATCGATCTTGAACATTAAAAACACCAAAAAAAGATTGCTAAGTGTTGTTCTTTTTATATATATATATATATATATATATATATATATATATATATATATATATATATATAAACATATTAAGCAATCTAATAGCTACAAATGTCAAACAAAATAATAGCTTAGAGAATCCATTATTTTTATGCAGAAACATTTTAGCTACTTAGTTTATTATTTTAGTTTTTGTTGTATTACTAATTAGGTTCTAAAAATATAATTTAGAACTAAAGAAAACTAGACAAATTTTCAACTATTCTCCAGGATATTGTCTGGAGAGTGTATTGAATTTTTTCCAAATAAAATATATTTTAGAAAGCGTAATAATACCGTACTCTTTGTCTTACTCTCATTATGAGTTGAACGTTGACAGAAAGTAAAACTAAAACAATTTGTTATGCGAAGATGTTTTATGTCATGTAACTATTGTACTTGTAGACAACTTCATCACACCGCATCATACATTTATTACCGGGAAGATAACAGTCAGTCCTATTTCCAAAATTATTAAAACTATAAATAGGTTAGGTTAAAAGGCACTAGGCCAGGGATTAGTATTTTGGAGAGATAGGGCATCAGCAAACTTACTTTAGAAGACAAGTTCATTAACACCAGAGTAGTAGTAACATTCACAAAATAAACACTTAAACTCACAAATTTTCAATGCCACTGGCATTTTATTCAGGTGAGTAGAGAGTATAATAAATAAATAATACTGATAAATATTGGCTGTATAAGTTTTCTATCTCTTCAGTAACATAATTTGTATTTAAAATGTTATCCGAGTATTTCCTTACGTTATGTTCTAGACAATGAGAATGTCAGTGGAATAAACATTAAGACAGTGATTAATATTACAACAAATGTATTATAAAAACAAACTGGTTTGTTCCTCACTCTTGTACCCCAAACATTCAGAGCAGTAATTTTATTATTTATTTATATCTTATATAACTTTAACACAAACATTTATTTATACACGTTTTTACTATAAAAGTAAAACTGATTTCCTCGATCATTATAAATCTAACATTTAACCAGGTAAATATTTCCTCAAATTCAAGTAACAGCATCGAAAACAGTAACATATTTGTAACACTCAACGAGAAAGCAAGTTGATACAACTTTGAGTTGCAAAGTTAACAAGGGTAGCTTAGCTTACGTAACAATAAACTCTGCTAAAAGAAAATAATAAGAAGTTAATATCTACAAAAATATCGAATTTGGTTTCGTCAAGTTGTTAAATAGTTACATGTAAATAGATAAATGCCACTCGCACGTTTGCGAATGGTCGTCTTTCACGCCATGGAGTATGTTACAAATGACTCACTACGCAGAGATACAGTTATATATTGCTGCTAGAATAGACTGAGCCATACGGTAACTTGTCCGTCCTTTTCAAAGTTTGACGAAACAAAGAATTATGAATGACAGGATTTACGATGAAATGTATATTAAATAAATCAAATGGTGGATTCAAATAGTTGAAATTATAATATATATTCTAAACCTTTATCTCATTATCTCAACGAAAACAAACTTTAAAAATTGTTTATTTCAGCCTTCACTCATAAGAAAGTTCCTGTTTATACTTTCCAATTAATTTGATGAAATTAAATACAGTGTATAAAAAGTACAGTGTATATACTGTACTACATGTTTGTACTGTCACCTTATCCTTGTGATGGTATAGTAACAAATATTATCTTTATTATAAATTGAAGCCAACTTTTTGCTTACACACTCCTAATAACTTCTTAACAGTCCATTAACAATTAATTATACTAAACAGATAAAAAGCATAAGCTGAATTATTAAAAAATTTCTTTAGAATTTAATTTAAAAATAAATGCTTGATACCTTGTGTAACTGTTGAATTTCACCCTCCATTTAACTACATGGACATTAGTACATTCATTGTTTTCAGACGGGTAACAAATGTTTGGCAAATTTCTAAAGTATAACTAGCGGAAACAACTGTTAGATATCAATTGGCTGCTTTAGTAATAAATAATATTAAACTAGTTATATATCTGCACTGTTAATTTAAAAGTATTGCATTAACTGTTACAGAATATAGTATGTACAAAAAGTATAGAAACTTTGATATAACTGCTAAACTATGAAATTCAGACTGATGCAACTTTCCACTTTGCTTGTTTGTTGTTAGTTATGTATTTTTCATAACTTTTTCACAAATGTTGAGTGCTCGGACAAAAACACATTCAAGAGTCAGTAATTAATCTTGAATCTAAGCAAACTCGAATGTCAAGTTTGGTATAGAAATAAAGGTCTATTTAAACAGAGTAAAATGTCACAAATCTGACTTCCAAACACCGTCTCTAACTTCAGTAGTGGACATCTAATGTTATGAAACAATAAAACTGGATTTTTCTGTGTCTCTTATTTCTGTAACTCTTTTTGATATTTTTCAATATCATAGAGTATGAAAGCTGCAAGAAATAAATGTTTTAAATAGATTTTATTAGAAAGGAGAGAGCTCATTAGAAAATGTTTTTTAGTATTTTCAACATCACCAATAGTCTTTTCGGTGTTATTTGCAACTACCTCCTTCCAAACAATGAGGGAGAGGGTTAAAGTTCATTCATGAAACCAAGAAGTTAAAACACAATTTAAGGTGTTAGCGAGCCAAAAGTTTCATAAAACATATACGTAAAGTCATGATTGAACTATGAGTTATAAGTTATGTGTATTTCACAACTTTAGAACACCTACTACTCAAGTTAACAAGGAATATTTTGAATTCAGATTGGTGGATTTCTACTCAGTTTTAACACATTAGCTGCCATCCTTAAAATGAGTATTTTTGCTCTAAATTGCCAAAAACGTTTATGGAAATATTTTTAACAATGATGCATTATATTTACTATGCCACCATTTCCGAGTATAGAAATAGTACATACATAGGCATTATATGTATATAAATATGTCGGGAGTATTGGCCCGACACAGTCTTTTTAGTAGCATATACGGCACATAAAAAACTCTGTCGGGCATATCGGCCTGACACATTTTGAGGTAAATTTGTTTTCATGGTTTGGCTACACTGACTGCATGATGAAAGTAATCCAGTATTCAATATGTATTACGTTATTTCAATAACAACATTCACTAAATAAGTCTGTAGAGCCACTCCTGACAACTTGCCCGTAGAACATGCCAACATTTGAAGATGTATGAACAACTTTGTATACAACCAAAAACTTAGAAATTTGCTCTGTAAATAGTATGATGCTTGCAGTACAATAAAGTGTGATCGGTTTCTTTAAGAAAGCAGGACCAGTCGAGTAACAATAAAATAACCAAAAGGTTGCTTAGCAACAGTGTCGGGCGTAGTGGCCCGACGGCATCTGGCTGAGACAAAGAGCCGTCGGGCGTACTGGACTGACACGGCAGCTAAAGTGTTAATATACCATTATTTTCATACCAAACTCGATATATATGTGCTTACTTAAAAATCAAAGATTAATGACTGAATCTTGGGTGGGACGTTGTACCTCAAAGTTCTTGAATATACAGTAGTACAAAAACAACTTAGAACAAAGTGGACTCAATTCAGACTGTTTTGTAGCTTAGTGAATATAAAAAGTTTTCCATCATTTTTGGACACTTTATGTTATCATGTTTATACCTGTCATTGTATTTTCTCATGACACATATATTGAATAATTAACAAGCATTTGTGAAATTACATAGTAAAATCAGAATAACCAGTTCAGTAGTTCTATCATAAGAAAGCCCCCCAAATTAAAACCCCATTAATTAAGTTGTGATCTTTTATGAAGTCATTATAGAGTTATTGATTTCTAACTATCATGTCAATAATGAATGTGGTTAGTTAGAAAACTTAAATTTAGTCTGACAAATATTACTTAAGTTGATATTTGAATTTAAAAAAGTTTTGGTTTTCTTAAACAGACAAAAAAGATCTAGTGAAGATGAACTGTGCAAGCTTAAACTGATTGTTATTTTTAACATTAACTCTAACTACTTAGATCATGCTTAGCTTTCTTAGATCATGAAGTAATATTTTTCAAAAAAATAATAAAATATATTGTTTAAAATGTGCGTTGGCTCAGCCTAGTCTAATGTTGGACTCACGCACAGACACAATCGTACAATAATGTCCTCCAGTCGTACAGTAGTATTTACAGCATATGAACCAATACCAAAGACATTAGAGGGCTAGCGTAAACATGGTTGCACCTAGCGGTAACAAACCTAACCTACCTAAGACTAAGACAACAATAATTGATTCCGTACGTATAACTAACTACAGCACACTTACACAGTTAAATGTTTGGGAACTTTATTGAAAAACTACAAATGTTTCAACTTGCTACAAGTTCATATGGGTTTTATGTTTGAATATTGACAGATAAAATACTAGTATCATAAAAAACGGTTTTGATCTGGCTTTCAAAATTATTTTTCTACATTTTAAACTCATGCGTTGAAATGAGAAGTACCTAAGTTGGTTAAAACGTTGCTAGTGTCCATTTTGTACGTCTGATTGAAGGTCGTGCTGACCTTGATTGCATCCTCCTGATACATTTAAGAAGATATGGGCTGGTTTCACTAATTCTTTCACGTATTTATATATGATAGCTTACAACATCCATTATCATGATTTAACAAAACACATAGTAGAAAACTGAGCGAGGGTCATTACAGTATTTAAAATGTACGTTACATTACTAGATGAATGTACGTTACATATCTAAATGAATGACTGATCACAGTCTAGATGAAAAAACTACTCCAATAACTAGAATTATCTACAGATTTTGCAATTGACAATTCTTCTTCAGTTGCAGATCAAGTGCCTATGTCGAACAGCAATTTAAAAATAAATATACAAATCCTTTTGTAACCTTAACACGTTGTATGGCCTCCTGTCCTAGAAATAATAATAATTTATCAATTCATGAGTGGAAAAATCAATAATTGTCCAAAGATAAAATTATCCACCATTCATCTTTTGTAACAAGAACGTTTTCTCTAATATTACAGGATTCACTCCTTTTTCATACTAAATAAAACCGTTAAAAACCAATGATAAATAACAAATAAACATAAACGAACAGCCACAATGCAACATTGCATATTACATCTAAAATAATTGCTACAAGTTCTCCATGGATAAACGTAAATGCGAATCAACCACCGGAAAGATACTTATGGATTAAAAAGTAAAATATGGCAAATAAATAGCTTCCATTGAATGGAAAGATGGCAACACTGACCGATTGTTGCAATTGTCCTTGCCCACAAAATCAAGGCTGTGTTTATGAAATTATAACGTGTGTTTTATACAAATGGAAAACCAACGAGTGATTGCTCATGAGTAGATCGTGATGACTTCCCGTCCACCCCCTCTCACCATGAGCACCCTCTCCAGCCCCTCCGTTAGAACTTCTAGAAACTCCATGTCTGAACACACAGTTAAGGAACACACTCGTACTTACTGATTCAATCCAGTAACTGTAATTTTAGTTTTATATAATAATATTAATTAGATACAAAGTAATCCACTCAGAATTTTAGTCAACTGCTAAGGGGTTTTATTGGTGACTAAAACAGAATACCACAGTATTAAAGTATATGCAAAACACAAGAGTATTAAATACTGTAGGTATTTTTCATTTCAAGAGTATTCAATACATAGGAATTTTTTCCTTGAATCCGAATATTCATAGATATTCTGAAAACAATAAAATGTTCTTGTTGCCATAAATTGAGAATGATGCAATGATATTGTAGGAAGCTCAGAGTCCGTCGACGTCTTGCTTAGAAGCCGCTGAAAAAAGTTTGGCTGAGCTGCGTGCTTCTTTTCTAGGTCTTGAAAATAAGTCACATTTTTGTCTTTTTTATCTGAATGCATTTTATTCAAATGATCTTGTAGCCTTGAGGGTTTCATCGCTTCTTTCAAAAATGTTTTTTTGACAAAGAAGGCACAAAGGCGAAGATGGATTTGTGGGATTTTCAATAAATCCATATTTTATATATTCCGCGCTTTACTGCTGTTTCTTCTTTTTTGCTTCCGACATAATTTTGTCTTCAAAAATGCTGAAGTAAAGAATCGAGTATTAAAAACTTGCAAATGACACCACTCACAGTATTCTTACTAAGCAAATTAGGCACCGTACGTATAGTACTTTATCTCGTCAAATTCACTTGTTTTCATAATATCGTCGAATGACACTGACTGAATAGATGGCGCGGGCGTTTTTATATGCGGCAGTGGGCGGGCCTAGTGCTTTTGAGAATATTCCAGTCACTTCTCGCTTCCCATCGGAGCTTAACACCATCTATGGTACAGCAGCAGTATTACTCCGTTTGACAACTATCCCCTAGCTACATTATATCTTCCCAAATATTGTCCCTTTAAATTTATGAATCATCTTCCTTTTTCTTTAGTAATATTTTATTTTTATATTTTAATGCACATCATTTACAATGTTATATACATTTATTAATTTATTTATTGTTTTTCAAAGTACTGTTGAACATTTATGGGCCTAGATGGCGTTACACGAGAGAACGCACGTTATGCTTATAGGAGCAGTGAAGTTTGTGTTAAAAGCAAAAAAACATTTTTAAATTAGCTATCGCCCCCCCTAAACCGCTTTAAAGCCCCCCAATCTTCTCTGTGCCCTTTACCGCCCCCTATAGGCCTCCAACGCCCACAAGGGGGCGTTATCGCCCACTTTGAGAAAGACTGGACTAGACTAATTTTTTAATAAAAATTAAAAAATTTTAACTCACATCTATAATGTTTATAAATCCTGTTATTGCGTCCTACATGTTATTTCAAACTAAAATTGGTTTTTTTATGAAGTAATGATAACAAAAGATGTAAAGGATACAGTTGGCTTCCCTTTCGACTTTGGTGTCTCTGGGAGGCCCAGGCAGGTTGAGGATGACAAGTTGCGCATCATGCGATTTGTTGACGATCACCTCATTCAGTTTCACTGCTGTGTGCATTCGTCTTACATTCCCTTCGTCACTGAAAAGGAATCTGTTAGTAAATTTACTCTTTGACACTAATTAGCTGCTAGATAGTCTATGTCTATTTTGTTATTAATAATTAATTGGACACTACTGTGTTACACTAAGATGTGTATGTATGATTGCAGATTTTCAGTAAATTTGACAAATTTAACAAGTCTGACAGTAAAGGGAAATTATTTAAAGTAGTAGACATTAAACTACTTATCAGTGACGTAAGATAGCTGGATTCTCCTTTATACAGAGGGTGAGATAGAAAAGGGTTTTTTCAAGCACTACTTGCACCCACAGAAAAAACCTGCGGCCATGTGCATCATGTGTTTGTTCATAAGGTATGAGGATAGTAAATGTGGTTTACCGGAATCAATATCTATAATATTTGTACATTCTGCACTTATATTGCACTAAGTGTGTTTTGTATGACGTTTAGTTCTTACATTTGCACTAATATAAATAATTAAATCAGTAATTCGCAATGTTTTGTCTTAACCTATTAGCAATGTAATTAATTAAAAACAAAACTCTTTATGTCAAGTTCTTGAATAATAAGCTAAAAAAGAGGGAAACTGATGCGGTGACTGGTGCTGTTGACTAGACAGTCAACATTACAATAGAAGCATCCTACCGATATTTTGTCATGTTGCCACACCGGTCTCTAAGTACGAGCCTAAGGCTCTCGGGCCATGTATCACTTTCTGCAAATTCCACTTGTTCGCTGATGATCTACAAATATATACTAACTTCCCTCTGAAAGACTTGCCTAATAGTGTAACTAACATCAACTGTGATATCCAGTCCATCACAATTTGGACTCTCAAGCATGGCTTGAAGCTCAATGAGGCCAAAACCCAAACAACATTGTTGGGCTCTTCTAGACTTACTTCTAACATTGACCTGACAAATATACCAAAACTCAAACTTAACAATACCTAATTACTGTTTTGTGACAAAGTTAAAAACTTAGGACTTATTATGAACAAAAACTTGAACTGGACTGATCAAGTGACTGTAGTGTGTAATAGTTTTTGCTGCTATACATACTTTGTAAAGGTTTGCCATGAATTTTCCTCTCAATGTCAAGGTGTTGTTAGTAAAGATTCTAATTTTCACTCACTTAAATTACTGTGATACTGTAATCAATGACATGTCTGTTGAGCTCGCGGAAAGATTACAGTGTGCCCAAAACTACTGCATCAGATTTATTTTCAGCCTGAGGCGAAAGGATCATGTTACTCCATTTTTCAATAAATTATCCATCGTGAAGTTAAACACTCTCCACCAATTCCACATTCTGATTTTGTTGTACAATATTCTTCAAAACCAAAATCCTAATTATCTGTCAGAGCAATTTGTTTACTTATCACAAGTTAGTGTGCGTAGAACCAAATGAGGGGAGTCAATGTTAGCTATTCCAGTTCACCGCACTACCACTTTCAAAAAATCATTCATTGTATCCGCGTGCAGACTCTAGAAATGCTCTGCCTGATAATATCAGATCTATTGATATTTGATAAGCACACTCAGTTCGAGCCGGAGGTGAGTGTTATCTACTCTGCGCCTCACAGGAGAGTGGTGGCACTGTGGCCTGGTGGTGATGGTACAACACATTCAAGTGATTGTGCCGAATGAATGTACTTTGTAAAAATGTAATGAATAACTTTAGTTTTATTTGATAGTTAAATTATGTTTAGTTTTAACATAAATATAACTTTCATATTTTGACTGTGCGTGGTTCACTTCGTGATTATATTTATATTTTTTATTTAATTTTAATTGTTAATTATATTTCAAATTATATATTATTATGTATGATGAGGTAGAGAGGGCTTTGCAGCCCTAACTTCACCTCATGTTTCAATGAAGACATTTTTCATTTCATTTCATGTAGATTCGAAATGAATTATTTAATTGCAATAGAAGGGCAGTTCTAATGCAATTAATTGCACCAGTCACCTTTTTTGCCCCTACTGAGATTCAAACTCAGGCCCTGCCATCTCCCTAATCACAGGAGAGGGCGACTCTATCCACTAGACCACTGAGGTGTGACACAACATGGACCAAAACTGGTTCAAAATAGTTAAATTCTTAGCAGGAGAATATTGTATTGTAATTTGGTAATATATAGCTGTAGTTCTTCTTTTTGCCACCAGTTCTGCTCATAGCAGATGGTGCTCTGTAGTGAAAATGTCGTCTTTCTTCATTTTAATTGATTATTTAGTGTGTATATTCATTATTTAAACAATGATAAACACAGGACGAGCACTGCCTGTAAGTCATTGCCAATGGGTTAAATTGTATTAAACACAGTTGAAAAAAATAAAAAAAAAAAATGAGGTCACATGTCTTCTATGTATGTAGTTATATAAGATATATGTAAAAATATTATAATTGTGTTGATTGTACTTTAGTTATAACTGTAATGGGATAGATTAATTTCACAAGTTGAGCCGTCAAGCGTTGGAATAACAAGCGTCATAACATTAAACTTATGACATAAAAGTTAAGCGTCTTAATTAAAAATGTTAAATACATTTTTTGATTAAATGGTGGTTGAAGCAGTTTTTTTAATAGAATCATAACACTTTTGGGTAAGTTTCAAAAGTTGGTGAAACATATTCTCCACATCCATCTCTTACATTTTAAATATTGGCTAAAAATATAGAATTAACTTTAGTTTCACTATTGCACATATTTTACTGAGTTTATGTTTTCTAAAGTTAGTGATAAAACAATCCAAAAGTAATAAATATAAACAGCAGAACTTACGGAGTGATGACAGGCTTGTTGTTATCATCAGTGCCCTGCGCCGCTTTCACCGCTGAGACAGCAGAGGCTCTGTTGTTGGCTATCACAGATGGTTTCTCTGGATTCTCTCCACTTCCTTTTTCTTCTCCCTGGAAAAAATAAAATTCTACATTTGCAGTTGATAGTACATTTTTATTTTTCAGCATTTGATTTTTATATACAAAATAAGTACTAATGGCAGTCCCCAAGTTTAAACTTTATCAGTCACTTTTTTAAATTATGAAGATATAATCAGTGATTATGAAAATACCTTGTTAAATTTAACTTATTTCCTTTGTGTATCTATGCTGTAAGTGGGCTTTAAAGGAGGGTAAGCTAGCGTTTCCTGTCAAATATTGTAAAATTATCACGAATTCGACTGCTTTATACAATAGGTATTTACGTTTTGTTGAAAGCATGTATTTAAAATAGGTTACCACTACATTTGATTTAATCTACTGTACTAATGATTCTGATATACTTCAAAGAGTACAGAGTTAAATAAGATAAATAGTTTTAATTTTACTTTCAAACAGGAGAGTACAGTCCTATCTTTTTTCTAGGGATCCTTGACACTCACTCATGGTATGGCTGCGGATCTGTTATGATGCTGAGTCTCTCTCTCTCCTCCTTGGTCTTGTTCTGAGTTCTGTTATTATTATTTCTAACTAAATTATAAATTAAATTGATCTACTTTGTGTTATTTAAATTGTTTTACACTATATTATCTCAGAGCCCTTACTTTGCTACAGAGGAGGTTCTCTACGCTTGCTCCCCCTTCCCTCCGTAGTTCTCTCTAAACTATCATATCAATAAAGAAGCAGCCTGCTGCCACTCTCCTAGATAACAAAGTTTTATAGTCTAGAAAATCCTTTAAGTCTACTTCAGGGGGATGCAAAGTAGTGCAATCATGTCAGAGTTTGAAGAAATAACCTTAAAAATTTCACAATGAAAGCCAAATTAGCCAAGATTTTCTGTTTTGTTTATGTTTTTTGTATCAGCTGTTTGAAATAAATTATGAAATGTTACTTTTATGAAAAAAGGAAATGTTGAGGGATTGTTTACCGCTTAGGAATAGCATTTAAAGAATTCTTTTCTTAGTGGGTCTCTATGATACAAAAGCTAACATTTTTCCAAATTTCATCAAAATGTGTTCAGTGGTTCCGGAGATTTCATGATGTATGTAGTGGTACATCGTTTAATGGATTGTATGTAGTACGATTTTATATTTCTCTCTCGAATTTGCATATTTTCACTAACCCCGACACATACAATCTACTCCCACTAGTACTAAGAGACATCTAAGGTTACATTTGTACGACCTGTAATTCTGTATCACACCTGTAATTCTGAGTTTTCCCTCTCTTCGCCGCCCTCAAGAGCGGAGTTTGGTTCTTGGAATCGAACCTTGGTAGCTGTTTTCACGTCATGGTGATGATCAACAATTGCTTGCACCTGGAAATACAACAGTTAAAGCATTAATACAAATTAATATTGATGAAAAAGTGTCAACTTTCAGTGATTCTCATGAAATTACAGGATATAAAAATTCTACAACTGTTTGAACATTTTACTATAGTACAAAACAATTACATTATATGATACTTAACATTTTATCTTCTATAGTTACAGTTTTACCTTACAGATTAAAATATATATTATTTATAAATAAGTTAAAAATGACTTAAAACACATTACTAAGACGAATGAAAATCCAAACTGCGATGGATGTCTTTAGAACAATTTTAAAAAAATGCTCATAAAAATAAATGAATACAATTTCTCAGTGAAGATTAGCCACAAAATAAACTGACTTATCAATGAAATGTTTTAATACAATTTAAGTAACTTAGTTTGAAAAAGATATTAAATATTTGATTGTAAGTTAATATTCATGGACAGCCTTGCTAGCAAGGCAAGGCAAGCGATTAATACGCTATTATTATATATTTTTTCCCTTTGAGAATGAGTTTACATTCTACCATTTAGGCTTAAAAAAAGTAGGCATATACAATGTAGATATGTTGTTAGCTCAATTGCCTGCAACATTTGCTATGTAGTTATTTAAAATTTTAATGATTTAATAGCATGGTTGCATTAGAAACGTTTGTATTGCTGACTACAGTAAAGTGGTGTGTATATACTTCTTAGATACATTTTTATCTTCTGTATCCTAACTCCATTAATTGTATGTAGAAATAAATCATATGACTCCTTTAACATTTTCTGTTTGACTTCAGTGCTTATGTATTTTCTCAATTTACACTATACTACAGTAAAATCTTGACAGTTCGACACTATGTAATACGCGGTGTCATGTACAGAAACGTCTGTGGAATACTGGTATGTCAAGTATCAAAATGCCTAACTGTAAGGAATGCAACCTATGTATTAAAGTGCAGACGGTGCAGTATTTAGGAGGGAAAGTAACTTTCTGTCCAAATGGTTGGTAATTTTCAACAGTTTATCTCTTTGAAACTGTTATTTCACTGATTTGCACTGAGATAGTTGAAGCATTGTCTCTGCCGCGGACAATATCGCTCTGTCATGTTCCCACAGCTGGTGTCAAAGTGTAAGGACCGTTGAATTATCGAGTGTCAAACTATCAAGGTTCTACTGTACTTACGAATGATTTTTTTTTTCAATTTATTTGTTTCCATAAATTATACAATAAAAAGAGACAGAAAATGAATACTATAATAACACATTATCATCAATTGTACAAATATTGTAAGTTAATGGGCTGTTCAATATAAGTAAAAATAAATAATGATAAAATAATACATGTTAGTTTTAAAATACCAAGAAATTGAAAAACTGTGTCTACTTCAAAACCAAAGCATTCTAAACGTTACATCAAGCTGTAGTCTCAGCTATGAGATATGAATTTTATTAAATACTAAATTAAACATACATTAGAATGGCGTTTTATTAATTATTTTGAAATAATCCACATTAATTAGATTATTATAAATATCTTACAAATATAAGTCACAGCCAGTAAAAATATTGTATCTTACAAATAATTTGCTTAAATTAGAGGGAAAGACCAAGATGTAATAATGAAAAGCTTAGCATTGCGAAAGTAAACTATACACCACTGAATACAAATCCCATAACAAGCTCACTCTTTACAAGAAATATTCAGTCTCAATTTTTGCTCCTTATTGTGAAATTCCCCCTTGCCGCTAAAGGTGTTTCAAGTAGGTTTTCTTCAACTTCAGTAGGACAGAGCGCACTTCAGTGTTTGAAAGCACACTAGGTTGTTTCCTTGGTACGAGAGAGGGCGTTTCAGTGCAAGACAGTGTGCCTTTGGAGCATGAGGGAGTGCGCTTCTCAAGGAAAGATCACTAGCGTTATAAAAACTAAGAGTTACAGAAGCTGGAACTAAAACATTGCGAGTGAACTTCATATAGGATATGCATTCAATGTCTTTACTAACATAACAGCAATAAACACGTACCTACCAATAATAACACTTAAAGCTATCTCGACACAGGATGCCCTAAGAGCATGTTCAGCTAAAGCTACACATCCATGCAAAACACCAAGAAGGCTGGTAAAGCAACACAAAACACCATATACCTACCGATGGAATATGTTTAGTATTAAATTTACCAAAATATAATAATGGATGGATTACTCATTTTCAAAGTAGTGTTAATAAGGTTAATTTTATCTGGAAAAATTGTTTTGATGGATTCTTATTCTTAGATATGATACACTGACACAACTTTAAGCGTATTTTAAAATGAAAATGAATGATTAAATGAGTATAAGATGAGTGTGGATGACCATGTAGTCTGGTTAGTAATTGAGTTCGATTGTTCCTCAGAATGGGGCCGTTTATTAATAATAGCCCAATAGCCAAAGTAACTAAGTGACCTTTAGCTTTACGTGGATTGTGAACCACAAAGTATTGGTCTGATTTTCAGCTAATTGACAAGCCTGCTATTCAGTTCCCTTCACTACACAATATTCGGACACTGACTTACAACAAACTTTTCTAGTACTGCCCACACCGATAGCAACCATTGAGCGGATGCCATGTCGGAACCTATTGCCTAGGATTGAGCATAGAACCTATCGTCGGATCTCCACAACACTTTGCTCCCATGGATCTCTTTTACTATATAACTTTTTAATTCACTATCAAAGAATTCATTTCTAAATGTAATTGATTTTATACTCCTAAAAATTAACATACTCTATTAAGGAATTACCGACAATATCATTACTTACAGTATTATCTGTGCCTTATCTATAAATAAAAATATTAGTCCTAATTGATGAATATGTTAATGACTAGAAAATACAGTTAAACATAAAATTTCAAATACAAAAAAGTTCTATAAACTCGGCTCCTAATAACCCAACAGTTAAGATTCCTTGGTGACCCTGTGAAAACAATGAATTCTTTTAAAATGAAAATAATTTTCACCTAAGTTTTACAGACCCTGTGCATGTGTTGTTTATGACTGCTTTGGGGTTCCCTGAGTTAGTGTCACAGTTAATGGACTCCGATTACCCACCTTTGACTCACCCCTCTCCATTCCTACCAAGCTTACCAACCCGAGGACTAGCAAGTAGCCAGTCAGTCATTATTGTAACTTAATAAGTGAAGTATTGTTGTGCTCACAACTCTGCGATGTATGAAGTTTTGGCTATCCTACATTTCACTGCAGGTTGATTTGTTGTACAGTAAAATACTGTTATCCAATTTTGAATGAAGTGGACAGTGACCAGTGAAGAGAAAACAAGATAACTTATCTATAGAATAAAAGATAGGCGCTTTGAATAGATCAGACAAGGCGGAAAGCTTAAAGGCAGTTGCTTCGAGTTGGAAGAAGTACAATTGGTGATTGGAAAAAGAAGGGGACAGAACTTTAGTCTGGTATTTGAAAATAGTTTGTAGAGATTTGTTAAATGAAAGAAAAAAACATGAAGGAAAGTGAAGTTTTTAAGTAAGAAAGTCTCTTTACTTGGGGTTTTGATAATAACAGGAGTATGATGATGATTTCAGGACATATACTTCAGGAAAATGCACTTCAGTTTAATGAAAAGTTAAAGAAAGAAGACAAGACAACTTTTGTATCAAGCATTGGTTAAAATAAAAATTGAAATGAATAACTAACCCAATGAAACATTGAAACTGAGCAGTCCATCCTTAGCAGATAATTCCCAATAAAATTTCACTTAAATTAGATTAGGTTCTCAAGTAAGAATTCCAGTCTCAATTAGTACTTTTTCATCAATAAACTAATAATAGAAACTAAACAAAAATACACAATTTACAGAAAATGTACGTTTTGTCATCAGTGGTATTATATAATTAGTTCAGATTATAGACTCATATAAATTATACAGAAATTAACTACAAAGATGATAATGACAAAAATAATGAATTGTAAGTATTTTAAATCAGGAGGAAAATAAAGCAAACAAACTATTTAGCTATCAAAACACACTAATGAAACTGTACAAGAACTGTATTTTGAGATGAGCCAAGATATTAAGTAAAAAATATGAACAAGTTTTCATCATCTGAGGGTTTCACAAATTTTTTTTCATTATTAGCAAATAAAAGCTAACAGCAGGACTCAAGAAGATGTGATTATTTTTATTATTTGTACAGACAGTAAATGAAAATGAATCGATTTGTTTTCTACTAAGTTATCCTAATGTTGCATTAGTAACTCAATCAGTAATCTAAAATGATTTTATCTTTACTTATTTATTTATTCGTCAAGTTATGGGCGAATAAGGATTTCAAATGAGTGTGATGAGTGTAAATGAACAAATGTAGTCATTGTTACAAACTAAGGCTGACTATTCCTTAGGAAGTGTCATTAATTAATAGCCTAATGACAAATGAATAGCCGGTGGTTTAAATCAAAGCCATCACTGATGACCAGAACACATTTTCTGTAGGTTGGAAAATTTAAGTATTCTCAATGTTATTAGGTATAATTTTACTAATATAACTAAACAGAAACGATAAATTAATCATTCGATATGTTACCATAAAAATGATTTAGCACAAACTGTGCTAACAATCATTAACATTTTAATGTAATAAATAAACTTTACACAATGTTTTCATATTCCATGGTAAGCTTGAGCAGAACAAAATATAAAGAACAAAATCTGAAAACATAGTGTTAAAGGACCATATAAATTAACCAACCAGAGGCATGTTCTCCTCGGATGGAATCTCGTTGAAGTCGACCTTTAGCCGCCGAACAGAGAGACAAGAGATCACGATCACAACACGAACACAAGACGACTACTTGCTACAGACTGACTACACACAGCATCCCTTACTCTCTACCATCTTCTTATGCTAAATAATTGTCCTTATAAGTTTCTTTAAACTCTTATAAGGTCATGTTGATTATTCTGACACTCTTTTGTTATAGATCGTAAACACATGATTAGTTTTTAGTTTTCATTAAAAATATGTAATATATTTGTTATACAGTTTTTTCTTTTTAGTTCAGTTATTAAATTTTAATACAGAAAGCAGGCTTATTTAACTATATGAGTCTCGTTTTTCCTTAAACCACATTATTTGAACAAGAAAGCTGATTTAGCCATCTTTACCTTACCATCTTGATTTCATAAAGTGATAAACACTTTGTATCCAAACAGGGCTTTTAAAAGAACTAAATACACTTCATTAAGACAATATAACTAACATATTTTTTGTTAAGGAACTTGCACTCCCAATTTAAGTCTTAAAATATATAATTTAGTCTAGCATTAAGAAACAATACCTTGCTTTCATTTATCAAGTCTTTGTCAGTTTTCAATGCGAGTTACAAGTTGTAAGTAAAGTAGCTATGAATTACTTATTTCCTCAATTAATATTACGTTATTATTGAAGTAAACCCTATAAGTATCTCTTGTGTCAATATGATAAATATTTCTGAAAAATAACTATTACTTATTTTTAAAAAGCAACTTATTTTTAAATTTATGAGTCACAATTTCAAATTAATCTTAAATTTCAATACTGTGAAATTTGCATTGCAAATCAGTTACAAACCAGTAAAATGCTGTTTCTATAATACCCAAATCATATTTTTTGCAGATAAACAATGCTTCTTCCAGTTTTATTGCTAAATCAGTGTTTCATTAGAATTTGATTAATCTGACTAAGGCTTTTTAGTCTTGATTTATGCACATTTTTTTAAACACGAGGAAAAAAGTGAAATTGGCAAAGCTGCTTTACGACTTAGGCAAAATGTGAGACAATAGGCATGGAGTTATAACAATCACTGCTAACTCCTACTTTCTAGTGAAGAAAACTGTTTAAAATTAAAAAGACAAGAAACTTTTGTTTACTATACAACCCCGGGAATAAACACTGTTTCAGTTGCTCCAAAATATTTCACTAACTTCATTGTTACCATCATATTTTCTTGATCACCACCTATTGAATATGCTTATTACAATGACAACAGCTCTATTGTTGAAACATTACAAGGAAGAAAAGATGTAGAGATCTGTTTGAAAGCATTGTTTAAAAGTCATTTTGGAATCTGATTATATCCATCTAAAACCTTTTAAAATCTGAAAATTAGCAGTAACATTTTACTACTAAAAATATCTACATTTTTTTATTTATCTCTGCTGATTTAATAATATTAGAGCCATTATAAGAATTGTGGTAGGATAAAAAGAAAGTAGCAAAGGACGTTAGACCTGGAAATCTACCTTTAGTTTAGGTGGAATTACTATAGTTAGATATGGGAATTAATCATAAAAATATACTATTTTTACGATAAAGGCACTTAAATTTGAATCAAACCATTCAAGGATAAAGTTTTAAACAAATTTCAGTGTTAAATGAACAATAATAGAATTACTCATGAGATTAATTTATATCAATAATTTGGAATTACCAAATAAATAATATATTATATATCATACTATGGAGAAACCAATCTGAATCAGTTTTAAATTGATTTATTTTAACAGTAAAAACATTTCAAAATCAGAATTATAACAAGTTCAGCTTATGGAAGGTATCTTGTTATTTATAAATGTTTGATATTATATCCAAATTGTTTGAGAGGAAAAACCATTAGTAAAAATAAATACCTGAATATAGTACTGTCCAACAAACTATCTATAATACTTTTTAGGAGGAAACATTGGTTTCATAATTATAATTCATTTATAAGGCTTTCTCTTTGGAATTAAGGGCATCTCCCTCCTTCTACAGACACACATTGACAAGCAACATTTACAGCTTATAAAGTAAAGTATTGTTGGGAAGAATATAATTTGAGATATTTCATCAATTAATATAAAATACAAGAAGCTGTAACAATTTCTGCAGCTTTAAGATATTTTTTATGAAATTAGCGTAAAAGTTCATTTAAAATGCAACATTTATTTACGGTTTGTTATAAATTTACAACATTTATGAGTTACTTATTAAAACATTGTAATAACGACACTGAACACTCACCATGCCAAGGCTTTCCTTTTTGTTTAACCTTAGTTCTCGCAGCATTTGGTTTCTCTGCTCCATCATCAGTGTCCGCTCGTAAGTGTATGCTGATATGTCATTATCCGTCTGAAAAGATAAAAATTATAAGGCACCAACCACAATTACAGAAAATATACGTAATTTATGGTATTGAGTTGGTAAGTAAACAGCTGAAGTCCATAAAATGATTTTAGTAAAAAATGGGGAGGAGAGCAGCATACCTGATAAAATGCTGAACTGGAGACAGACATAATCACAACACAAACAGCATAAGTAAGCAATGACTGTTTGAATTTCCAGTTCCACTGGTCCTACAATATTTCACTATTTCATTTTTTTTGTGATTGTATCTGTCCTCCAGTTAAACATTTTATAATTTTTCTTAAATTCTAAGTCTAGTGTCCTGAAAATAACCTGCAACTTAATTGGAATGAGACAATTCTGAAAACCTTCAATAATATGTGGCTATACAGTATTTTTATGATAAATTACAATTTTTTTTCATTACGAGAACTGCTATTTTGATTCATTAAAATTAACAATCTTAACGCATCTCGAGGGTTGTACATTTAATTTTACACTGCTTTTTGAAAACAAACTTTAAAAATAAAACAAAGAGCAATTTTTTCATAGTTAAATGTGTAGTCAAATGAATCATGAATTATTACCAACAACAGAAGTTCATTTTAACTCTTCATACAACACAAATCTATTACAATATAAATAAAAAATGGTTATCGATTTCGCTAAACCGCTTAACCTTCCTCAGACCAGAGGGAATCATAAAAGAATCATCTATCACTAGCTTTTTATGTTCAGAAATGTATGAAGAGAGACAGATTTCCTTTTTATCACCTTACTCTGCCCATTATCCATATCATCATCATGATCATAAAGTTTATTATGGTTTTGTTATCTTATTTGTAGGTGTTTGGTCATGATTATTTTCTGAATCCCCCTGGTCTGAGAAAGGTAAACATGGTTTGCAAAAATCGATCACCATTTTTGACTTATATTGTAATAGATTTGTGTTGTGTGACATTCACTTATATTGTATCTGTACCAACATGTTTGTGCTTATTAAGAAACTATTTTTTAATTATTCTAAAGTAGATATCATCTTGCTAAGGTATCACTCTTCCCTTTAAGCTAAATTCAAGATTGAATCTTACCATTTCAACAACTTCCACTTCAGCATCAATTCTCAGGTGGTATAGGAACGTTTTAAGATCTTTCTTCATCTGAATGGAGTTGTCCTCCATCTGAGCGACTGTGAATATACGCATCTTGCAGTTCTTCCAAGTGCGATGTTGCTTCAGCAAGAATGGAAGAAGCATGAGGAGTCCTCCATCGTGGACGATCCACCAGATGTCGATGTTACCATGCATCTACCACAAAACACTTGGTTTCAGTTGTTATCAGTTTATAATGCATACATACTATAGTTAATTCACTTAGATTGTGCCCAACTAAAGTCTACCATACAATATAAATACTAAATCCAACTGCATACCAAATATACCATTTTATTAAATATAAAAGACTCAAGCATAAAATATTCTTGTAAATCTTACAATAAAAGTGAAAGAATAAGATTGCCATAACAAATTTAGATCCAAAACTATTAACAATATAACTGCTTGCTTTTCAATTCTGTTCAGGCTGGCAACGGCTTCAGAGTAAGAAAGCAAGATTGAACTACCAAAATCAGATGAATGATTTATGGTCATTACTTGAATCATCACGGAGAGCCAATAGCCGAGCGGTCAAAGGCGTAAGGTATTTGTACCTTGTATCTTACAGTAGTGTTATAGATAGTGCTGGCTCGAATTCTGGCCTTTTCTGTTAAGTTTTAATCAGTAATGTTCACCTTGTACTGTACTATTTTTCCCTTTACTCTGTCTGATAAGTCGCACAGATTAATAGTTTACGGGAAATGCGACTTTGTAGTAAGGTTGAAAAGGAGTTTGTCCTCTCCTTTCAAAAAAATCTTCTATGAGTTGTATCCTACCTCAGAGGGTATCAGTTCAGGCGAACTTGTTTCTTCCAAAGAAGAACTAGCTGCTTTCATTGGATCAGTTATTAGGAACTTTTTCCCTTGACTAATAACTTGTTCACTAAGGACTACTTGAAAAATATGTAGATCTCGCTATGGTCAACAACATTGTACTGCATTGCTATTAATGTAAACAAAATTCACTATAACAATTTAACAATTAGGGATTTGACCAACGTTGGTCTGGCCACAGCAATCCAAAATTTAATTATGAATTAATTTTAAAACAGTATTGACTATGGATCCTTTAATTTTAATTTAGTTGAGTATATACAACAACGATGAGAAAATATATTACCTTTTCAGTAGATTCGGGGAAAAAGTTAATTCCTTTAGGGACAAGCAAAGCCATGCGAGCAGCAGAGATAGTTCGGACAGTCTCGAGAAAGACTCGCCAAGTTCTATCCTCCTCAGATTGCCGCCAGCCGTATGGCCATCCAAGGATCACTGTATTGGGTTTCATGCCACCCAACCCGGTTGTTTGCACTCTGAAATAAGATACAGTGATTTTAGCAATTTTCAAAATAAATTTGTATTTGTTAGTTTCAAGATAAAACTAATCAGGAAGTATAAGTGGGAAGTATAAATTTGGAAAGAGCAAATAGAGGAGAACATACAAATATCTGGGTGGATAAAATACCATGAGATATTACGGATACCTGCATTGGTTAATTAAGGAAAAGAAAATTCTATACAAATATACCAAATATAATTATTACTGAGAAAAGTAGACAGAAAACACTTTCCTCATTGGCCTAACTTGCAAGTTTAGTAGCTCATAGTGTTTCTCCAAATCAACAGTTTATAGGGCTGTCAGTTATCTGGAGAGTGAAACCAAAATACATACTTACCAAACATCCAGGGCCCCTAAACAGAAAAAGATTGAACATTAAAAGCCATAATATTATACTTAATTTTTGCACTTAAAACTAAACAAAGTACCGTCTACTTTTGTTCCAAACTTAAATACTGTATAAAAATATTGATATTTTAAAATTGTTTTTGAGCTTCTTAATTCTAGAACCGAGATTTTATCTTATATTTCAGAACTAATTTGAAAATCTCATGAACAGAAAATTACATTTGATGTGGCTGATAAAAAAAATTATACATTACGTTAGAATTTCTTGGAAGATAATTCACTGAAAAGTTTATAACCAAATCTTAAAAAGTACATTAGTTACTAAGTACTTATGGTCTTGAGTAGGAAACATATTTTGTGGAAGAAAATGTATTCTGAAATACTATAGGTGCTTAGAAGTAAGATATTAGATTTAGGAGATATTCTATGATCGTAGTTTGTGTAAAGAGAGAGATAGGTAAGAGAGATATTTCATAGCTCCCACCAGTCAGCTGTAATTTTAGTTTGTGTTCAAGGGCATGTTACAGTTAGAATATGTGTGATGCCAATAAAGAGAAGTAGGCTTACAAACAATTAATACAGACCTATCCGATTTATATCCTGGGTTTTCAAATCCATAAAAACACATCCACTTTAAGCTAAAAAACATTTATAAGTCTTCGACTTTATGTTAGTTCCGATAAACAATTAAAATTGAAGAACAAAACACTAAATCAACATTGCTCCGTTTTCCTAAGCAAGACTCACACATGACTTATTCCTTCGGCAATATCCTGTGAGACGAGAACGTCAGTAAAGCCTTTGACCCTCTCCTCCTCCATAGTCTTACGGAGACTCTGTTTAGCAGCCATTGCCTCTCCGCTGCTACGAGTGTAGACTCCGGGAATCACAGATACGCACACTGTCAACCCCTTACCTGCAAATTTCAGTTAATTTATATAAAATCTCAAAAAATAGATATCTTACAACCATAATAAAGATGCATTGGTTTTAAATTTAACGAACCCTTCAACACGAGATGACATTATAGTAACGTCACGGTCTAAAAAAAAAATGAGTTACCAACGATGTTGAAACAGATATGCAGTTTATGGTGTTGTAAGTACCTAGGATCATCATTTCAAATCCAGCTCGGGCTCATACTTTTTACAGAGCAACTGAGTAGAGGCACTGGTCTGTGGTGTAGGGCCCACCACACAGTGCTGAAATTAGTTTAACTAATTTTAATAAACATGGGCGGTGAAAGTTGACAGTATCAGTGTTGCATGGAACAGTACATTTTTTTATAAATTTTCACTGATAGTAAAGAAGAGGACATAAAAAAGGAATTTTTTCCTTAATTGGCTGTATATTGTTGTTTATTTAGACTTTAAGTAGTTGAACAGTAAATCAAAGGACATCTAAATAAATGGACATAAAAATTTGGCAGAAAAATAAGTGAACATATTGGAAATACAAGAAATGAACTTTAACATTTATATTTACGTAATAAAAACTAACTGTTTCTTCTTTGATTTATGCATCTTGTTGTAGATCGTAATTTAATAATCTGTATACCATGGAACGGATGGCAGCTAGTTTGTTGTTGTATGAATGATTGAATGTGGATGGTATTATTAGTCTGTTTGAGTTGATTTTCTGAACATTTCTGTAGTTGGTTGATTTTCGTTCTTTTGTAACCTAACAGTAATGTTGAGGAAGCTGATTCATTTGTTCCGTTCTATTTCCATTTTAAATTTAACGTGTTTGTGTTTAATTCACATATGAACCCAGAAAATTCTGCAGGATCAAGAGGCATCACCAAAAGGTAATAATACAACTTTGTAGATTCATTATTTTTAGATGTTTTTATTATTTGATTAAATAAACCACCCCATCAAATTCATAAAAATAATTTGAAGCACTCTAAATTTGGGGAAAGAAAAGAGAATTTAATAAATACCATACTAAAAGTACTTTGTCCTACCCACCCAAACACGTGCAGTGGTTTTTTTTTTTTTTTTTTTTTTTTTTTTTTTTTTTTTTTTTTTTTTTTTTTTTTTTTTTTTTTGATAAAACAACAAGTATTTTGCAAAAGACCATGAAAATAAATGTTCAATTAAAAAAGGAAAAGAATAGTTGAACATCTAAATGGGAAATATTTAAATATTCAAGCATTATTTACTACTATAAAATATTTTCAGAAATATTGTAATCAATGTGAGAAAGGTATGTATAGTAAAGGGGAATGTATCCTACAGTTGTATTTGGAAAACGTTTTCAGTAACATCAAAGGGCTTACCAGCTTTAAGCTGAGAGGTGAAAGTGAAGAGCTTTCGGTACTTGGGCAACAAGTCCGAAGTTAGTTTTGCAAGAATCAGAATCTGAGGTCTCCAATTCTTGGTGTGGGGCGGCCCCTCCTCCAGCCGCATGAGGCTGTACCGAGCAGCACTGAGAGCCAAACCTCGGATGCCATCTCCCCACTCCTTTTCCGCTCTGGACAACAAATATTACAATCACTCGTGGGTTAAATTAATTTTAATTCTCATTGTATACCACTTAGAAGAACTACAAAAAACTAATTATACTTAGTAAAACTAGAAATCAAGTTAGATCACACTTGTTACTTACCCACGATATTCAATGTACTTGTAGATAACGCCAGCCATACCCATAGCGAGGAGTGCGTAGTACCAACTGCTCATGAACATAACAGCAATGCAGAGCGACAGACCAAGAGTAGACAAAGACCTGAAAAGTATAAAAATGTATAAGTACAACACCTGAAGTAAAAAAAAAAAAAAAAAAAAAAAAACAGTTACTTTCTTTTTAACTGAGTTTACCCTAAAATTTTTTTACACATAATGAAGTAATTTTGTGCTGTTTGCTATAGCTGTGTTGTTCTAAATCAATATCTTCACTCTGTATTTTTTTTGGATTAACATACAAAATTATTCAGTGAAAGTCATAAGCTATTCTTAATATGTCATTTCACAAGTAACCTCATATGATGAAATAAATTCTCAAAGATTGAAAACAGTTTTTGAATAGAAAAATGATCAGTTGGAGTATTTGGACAGTTGGAATTTTTAGACTTGATTGAAAATTTGGGATGAGGTGCATCACTGAAGGCTTAAAAATATAGAAAATAAGGAGAACTAAAGTGTTCAGTTAGGCCATTAAGTTGGGTTATCAAAGTTATTAGAATGATGCAATGCTTAGACTATCCTATTAATAGGCCTTAATTTGTTTTATAAGATATGGCTAATCTCCGTTTTAACCTTACTCTGTTCACCCCCAATAGATTATTGATCTGTGCGGGGAACTTATTCAGATATAATAAGATGAAGATCAAGTTCAGTACAAGGTGAATATTACTGATAAATACTTCCAGTCAAGGTTAGAATTTGAACCTGTGATATCTCTAACTCAAGCTCAAAGTCCTGACTTAACGCCTTATAGCGCTCAGCCACCAGCTTTCCCAACTCAAATTTAATTTATGTTTAAGCTCGCTAGTTTTAGTTTAAGAGAGGAGAGAGAGAACCCTGTTTTAGAAGTTTACCAACACTTACCAGTGATAATATTTGAACCGAGGCCTCCAGTTTGGTGTTCGAAGGAGGGTCTGAAGAGCACAAGCGAGGTTGACGAAGCCATAACACATGAGGAAGAACATGGACAGCAGCGGGGCCAAGTAGTCAACATTGCCAAGCAGAATTCCACACTGGCATATAAAAACGGTCAAGATCAGCGCTCGTGTTGGCTCACCTCTACTGGACGAGACAGCAAAAGGTGCCAACAGTGGGATGGTGCCATCCTTTGCTATCGCCTGCAACGTCAAGGATTTCATGAATAGTAAATCCTAAATTGTTTACTAATATTGTAAATTATATTGTTCTGTATCTAAATCTTTGTCAGTACAATGTTGTATTAATAATGACTTATATGCAATGATTGTAATTAATGTTCATCATAGAAGGTGTAGTAAGAGACTTGGGCCAGAAATGTGCCATAGACAAATGGCTGTATTAATGAATGGGGTATCAGCTGATTAGTGGTCTGATAATCAACCAGTCTGTTATTATTCCCACTATAGTATTTGGTTATTTTATTTTACTAAACAACTGAAGAATGTCCAACCAATATTAAACTTTCTGTTACTTGATTAATATTAGTCTACTCTATCTGCAAATGGCACTGATATTTTAGTTAATTCATTACCATTACTTCATCTTAAAGACTAAATGAAAACCAGTTTACTATCAGATTATGTCCGCAATAAAAACTGGTTTTTTGTTTTGTTATAAATTGAGTGAAAAGTCAACAGTGAGATCAATTGAAAAGCTGTACAGTTTTTTAAGCAACATACATTTTTATCTCAGAAACAAAATAAAACAGCTAATTAAGTTCAGTAAAGCTCTCAAAGTTCACTGAATACATAGTTTTTTTTTACTATACAAATAATTTGCTGCCATTTCAATGTGTTTTATTTATAATAAAAATGTAAGCTATTAGCTCCGTTATTTAATCTGTAGAAAAAAAGTGTGGCACAGTCGTAAAGAGATAATTGCAAAAGTAAACACTGAATACAATCTTAGATCTTAGGCTTAAGCGGCCGGTGTCATAACTAGATTCTATATTTTCTGATAACAACCATGATGCGGTTGTAACCAGAAAATATAGAAACTGTATACATTCAATTGAATTGAAAACAAACTAAACATCTGATTGGTAAATTGTGTTGTTTGTCTTATCACTATCGCCTCCCTCCTATTTTCCCCATATAACATACTACACTTCCTCTCTCGCTCATACCATGGCTTTAGTACAACTCTGTCGCATGTAATAACAAGTTGTTAGAGGAGTCTAACATTTAAACCACTTAGAAACACGGATGTTGAATAGTATAAACAATAAAAACTAAGGAAATGTTCATCATTAAGACACGGATCGTATATATATATATATATATAGAAAAATATGAGGGACAAGTTAGTGTGATGAGTGTAGATGAACGAGTGTAGTTGTTGTTACTAACTAAGTTCGACTGTTCCTTAAAAAGAGCCATTTATAGTCCAATAGCTAGGGCAACCAAGGGATCTACAACTTTACGTGGAATTCGCACTACGTATTATTGGTCTGATTTTCACCTAAATGACAAGCTAGATACTCATTCCCTACATAACATCCATACCCCATCCATATCTCCGAACATGGACACCTTGAACTTTTCTAATTGTGTCTACATTGATGGCAACCATTGTCGCTATTAAGAGAACTAAGCATAGATCCTATCACCTACAACACTTTGTCTCCAAGCAGCTGAGTACAGCTCTGTGCCACTAGTACTGACAATTATATTAAAATTAATTTGCCGTTTAATTTGCCAGTGGCCTTGATTGGAGGGTTCCAACTTTATCGCAAGATAACGGAGTCAAGTAACATTGAGCATGGTTGTCCATTGGATGGATGACCAACTGAGCGATCCTGTCCTTGCACACAGCCTACCTGCCCAATCACTTGTGGTGGTTTGGAAGTCATCCTTAAGCCGATGGTCCCCAGACTAAGTGTTAGAGAGGGCTTCTAAGCCCTAACTTCGCCTGGTAAAATAAGACACCTTTAACTTAAACTTTTAAATTTTTTAAAATTAAATATTAATTTGATAAATTTAGATTCATTTACACTGAGATATACTACAATAGCATGCTCCTCATAAGAATATCAGATTGATTATGGAAGCTTCTCTCTCAACTAGAAGTGAATTCGACACAATTAATGTAATGGGACTAAGGCATGTTAAACTTACCTGAGAGAGCAAGTCCAGTGAAAAAAATAGAAGATACAACTAATATACGGTGTATCTAACATTTTCTCTTCCAGCCGCTTGTAGAGAGATGATTTTCAGTTCTGTGATTTGAGTTTCACTTAGTCATAGAAGATAACAGAATTTTAACAATGTACTCACAGCCTTGTAGAAAAAATTGTATTGCTGTTTGAGGGAGGCCAACTATATATTTTCTTAAATGTATCAGAATCAAAAGTATTAGATAGACATTTTTTTTTAATAGTACCTGAAGAAGGCGAGGAGCTCCAGTGAGACTCTGCAGGCCAGCTCCAAGAGTGGACAGGAAGGAGCCAATAAGGATGACCCACTCATTGGGCCAAGCTATATTGGCCACGACCAGTCTCCCCCCTATACTCTGACCAAACCTGGGTGAAGAAGTATTTGGTTAGATAAAATCATAACTCTTGCTCTTCTTTTCAAAATTCCAAAGTACAGTAATTAATTAAGTTATTTTCATATATACATGACTTTGACTAAGTTGGATATCAGTCTTGTAGAAGGAAAATATTTAATCTTAAGGTGGACGTTTCCCAATCCACCAAGTCTCCACCGGGAAGTCAAGAGCCCTGTAGTAGTGGACATGCAATTTTACCGCCAGTGGGCCAAAACATGCTGTTCTATTTCAGCTGTACTGTTTATGTTTAATATTATAATGAGTTATAGGGAACACGGTATGATTATTAAAGGTCCAATCTAGTGGGCCATAAGTTGATAGTTGATGAGTTTTTAATATTTAAGATCATCAAGAATGGCGGGTAAAGTTTCTCATATTTAAGTGTAGAAAAATAAAAAATACCCAATATTTTACATAAACTAACTTATGGCCATTTAGAACAAATCTTCCCCTATCAGATGACACTTTCTGTGTTACAATGAAATCATTATTAGGTACTGAATCGTTAAATAGAAATCCATGTTTTTGGTGTTTTTGTGGAGCGAACAGCCCCCTTCATAATATGCTGAATGCAATCTGTCTCTGGTTTCCAATTTTATAATTTCATTACATGTAGTGAAGATATTATAATTTTATTGTATGCTATATTACTGTACATCACTTACTTAGTCCATCCACACTAGTACAAATCCATCCACCTAGATTGTTCAAAACTATTACGTCAACCTCATCACATTACATTGTCAACACTGTTTATTCCAAACTACCTCCGCATATAAAATATCCATACTCTTGCAGTTATAATACCTATAAAAATGTATTAATCATTGGTTGTTAGAACTGGGAAGGGATCATGTTAATTCATTTTTTTATTCACAATACAGATAATAGATCGCCCTGTTGCGTGGAGCTGATTAATGTATGTACCCTTTTTTTCTTTCTTTCTCTTGTCGTAAGTGCGAGTGAGTAGAGTGTACGTGCGTATGTAGGGCTTGGATGTGTGTGTGTGTATATTGGAGTGAATGCGAGTGTGTAAGGAATGTGAGTAGAGTATGTTTGCGTACCCAAATCTCTGTAAGATGGATTTTTTTTTCACAGTCAAACATGAGATTCCTCTAACTTATAAACATATGTATAATGTTGACACTTAACTATGTATTTTATTATATAAATATTATTATTGTTTAAATAGATACTTATAAACTGAATATCCTTTTCAAATCATTATAATTTAATTACGAATTTATTAGCTGATATAGAGCTCATTCCCCACCCACAGGCTGTATAGCCCATGTGGGGAATTTTTCAAGTTATTTTTTTTCATATGTATTAGTAATTTTTACTGAAATAAACGGATTTTCATTTCATTTCATTTCAGTATCTTATGAAACATAGTTAATAAACAAACTAAAATTTCAAGAAAGCCCTGGAAAATGTTGGGACGAGTGAAATCTAAGTAGTTGCTAGTTAGTATGCAACTACAAATATTTCAACTATCAACAACACTGTGTTATGCTTTACTAATAACATAATTATTTAATCTTTATTTGGTAATGATGAGGAGCTGGACTAAAGTAACATACTGGACATATAGAAAGACACTATGGTCCACAGTATATGTTATTTTTACCATTGTAAAACACTTCAAATATATGTATTTATTTATTTATTTTTAAAGGAGAGGCCAACCTCCTTCTTAACCTTACTCTGCCCATTCCTCATAGACTATTGATCTGTGCGAGGAACTTAATCAGACAGAGTAAGGGGGCGAACCAGTACAGTAGAAGGTGAATATTACTGATAAATCTTCCGGTCTAGGCCGGATTCGAACCAGCGCTATCTCTAAACCAAGCTCAAAGTCCTGACGCCTTAGACCACTCGGCCACCGGCTTGCCCTGTGTTACAAAATATGTGCTTTGTAACACTTTTCAAAAATTTTTTTCAGAACTTTTTGAATTTTAAAAAAAGTCATTTAATGTTTGTACTTAAAGTCTTACTTTTGAAGTCAACATGATGAGACTAGCTAGAAGTACTATTGTGATTTTAAGAGAAGAGATAAGCTTTCAAATTAATTTTTCTGTTAGTTGGAGGTCATTTAATGGTTCCATCATGTAATATAGGCTTCTAGTTAGGGTGGGAGGAGGTTAATCAAAAGGGTGGAATTGGAACTAACATGCCTTCGTTTGCATTGCCATGGATTAGTGTCTAATATTTGTCTATTCTCCACAGATGCCTATCTACATTTCTCATCTGATATAATTAATGGAAGGTGACTTACTTATCTCTGAGGAGCAAGTTGTCAACAGTTCCAGCAAACAAAATGACTGCTGACAAGTAGACGGTAGAGGTTGTCAGGATGGCGCAGATAGTTCCAACTGGGATTGACTTTTGAGCGTCTGCAAGATCTCCTGACCTATTGGAACCGGCCATTATACCTGGTGACAAAAGGAAGCAAATTATAAACCCACAGACAGCTACAAATTAAGTACATACTTCCTGTCATTACAAATAACAGACCATGTGGACTTAGTCGTCTCAACTAAAAAACATTCTTTTAGTTTTTTTAAAACTTTACATCCCAGTTTACCCGTTGGCCATTTTGTGCACTTGCTTAAACAAATGAAGTACCAAACATCAGCTCAAGTGAACCTTGGGAAGCCTTGAACATTGGGAAGTCTTGATCATTGAAGCCTTGAACATTGGGAAGCAAATAATAAAAGATCTTTAGTTCTTTAATAATAGAACTAAAAATTCATCTAATCATAGACGACTTGGTACTCACCTGTTACTGAAGGAAAGAAGATGCCAATGAGAATTGTGAATGTTGTCGTAGTATCAACCACAACTTGATTGAAGATTGGTTTGTCCAAAGGTTGGATCTCCTCTGGGTCCTTGGTGCGCGCTATGAACTGACCCTCCTCCAAGAAGCTGTTGTGTACGTTGTCTGAAAACAGAAATAGTTGAATTAAAAGTAACCAAATTATTAAAAACTTTGTCTTTAACCCCATGATTATAGACAATAATCATTTTTAACACGTTGACTGCCATGAGGGCCACTGGGCCCACACAACAATTTTAGCTCACGCCATGAGGGCCAGCGGTGGCCCTCACTAGATGTCAGCCTGGCACCTACAGCTGTTTCTAAGGTAAAGTTCAATATTCATCGTTCCGAGTTCTGTGTTCCATACAACTGGAAATGACCCCCCCCGAGTACAGAAATAGCCGACATCCGGTCTTTTGCCACCATTTATGAAGTTATTGTTGAGGTACACCGGTAGCCCTCATGGCGTGGGGGCAAAACTTTACATATGCCATATCATATAATGTTTCAGCTGTTTTGTTGTGGTGTTTATATTTTCTTCCCGCGCACTGATCAGCTTTTGAGGTTAGGTGTTCAGTAAGTGACAATGATTCTTTTTGTGACAGAAACTAGTCTGTCTAAATGTCGTAAAAACTAGTTCAAATATATAAAAACGTATTTAGGGTTGCTTTATTTAAAAACCAGAGGACCGTTTTCTATCACATTTTATGAGCTTTCAGAATATATCATTGAAAATTACGTAATACTAAAAATGGCGCTACAATTTGTGTTTGATTTATAAAAGACGCGGAGGCCACCGGTGGCCCACATGGCGCACAGCGGCATGTATGACATGGGCTACCGGTGGCCCCCATGGCGTCAGGCGGACATACAGTTTTACTACGGCGGCCTCAGAATGACACAATAAATATCTACGCTGGCAGTCAACGTGTTAAAACGCTGATTGTAGAGATATGGGCGAACACGGGAGATGAAAGATGAATGAGTGTACTTCTACTACTTACTAGGTAAATTTTTCCTCAGAAAGAGCCATTTATTAATAGCCCAATATCCAGGTCAATTATGAAACCTACAGCTCTACCTGGAATATAAACTGTGTATTACTGGTCTGATCTTCAGGTAATTGACAAGCCCGATACTCAAATCTCTTTAATGATCTCTTTAATGTCTTAGCAATATTGAGGGGTATATAATGCGATGATCTTACATGAACAATTGTAGTCAATGACTGACTCTGGCCGACTGTTCCTTAGCAAGAGCCATTTATTAGTAGCCCAATAGCCAGGGCAACTAAGGGACATACAGCTTCACGTGGAATCCGAGCCACGTAGAATTGGCACTTTCATCAGGTGAGTAGAAAAATAATCAAGTAGTGAGTTGAATCACTCTACTCACCTGATGAGAGTGCTAGTGGTACAGAACTCTTTTGAAATATGTTTTATTTGCGTTTGATTACTATTACTATGGTTTTTTTTTTTTTTATTTCAAAGCCAGTGGCACTTTTTATTGACTATTCAAACATTTCTATAGGACAACGTCCAAACCCATCGAGCCATTTAATTTAAATTAAAGTGTTAGTGTATTTAGGTAAATTTGCTGATGTCCTATCTCTTCTGATGGATTAGAACAATAGTCAGACAGATTTGTGCGTTGGTTATCAGCTGACAAGCGCTAGGATTATCAACTGGTTTTGGTAAACAACTAAACAGTCAGTCATTTCCTAGTTATTTGGTTAATTTACCCAACTAAATAATTAAATAATTTCCAACTAAAATAAAAATTTCTGTTACTTGAGTAATATTAGTCTACTCTATCCACAAATAAAAATAACATTACCACAATTAAAATGAGATGAAATTTAAACTTATGAAATTAACTAGATGAAACCAGTCTAAAATCAAAAGAAGCTGATTACATAAAAAAAAACCTGTTTTGGGCTAATCATTTATTGAAATGATACACAATGACAAGTTCTTTTTGAAGCAATATGTATTTATACTAGAAACAAAATAAAAACTGCAAATTCATTCCAGTATAAATAAGTACCGTACCTCAACACACAGTTGTTTTGTACTGTGTAGTTTATTTAAGATTTATTTTTGTAATAAAAAAAGGAGCTCATTAGCTTTATTCTTTAACTAGCTGTACCCGCCCGCTTTGCCGGTCATAATATTGAGTTTGATTATATAATCGAAATGTGCAGCAAGCTCTCAGTTTACACTGTATCCAATTTAGAACAGCTGATGTTATGTATACTTTACTTCTGTACTCAATTATTTTTAATTTTAAAAGTTTAGCCTACCACAAATTTATTCCATTTGTTTTTATTTAACAGCTGTTAATCAAATAAATCAATCGATTAATATAGCTCCAAAAAAATCCCATGGTAATTTTGAAGGCCAGTGAGATGGAATCCTCGATCCTTTCTTAGTGAGCCTCTAGGGACCAAGATAAACCTATGTACAACATTTCAAGTCGTCAGTTGGTTGGACTTATAGTTTTGGAGAAATCGTGATGAGTGATAAATGGCTTTTATATAATAGATGAAAAGTGTTGTACAATCTGATACTAGAGATTCAAAAGTACAGATGATTGCAAAAGTATCAACAGTTGAAACAATCAGTTGAATTGAAGACAACCTAATTATTTTTATTGTTTGATTATGTTGTATTTCGCATCACTTTCACTTCCCTCCGTCTGTCCCCACTATACATACTAACTTCCATTCTTGCTTCACCTGCTTTACTACATTTAGGTCCTCTTTATGCCAGTATATTTTTTTATATGTACAATACAATAAGTTTTTTTACTCTATGCAAGGCCTTGTTGGTCCGTTGAAGACAGGAAGTTTTGGTTTTCACTCAAGAGATCCATTTGCTTGCCTATACATTGGAGTATGTAAACCAGTGAACATACTCATATACTTTGGAGTCTGCCATATTGAACATTTTCATAACTTTATTTTTTTCAATAACAATCATTACAACTTAATTAGGATTTTTTAAAAAGCAAAAAGGGTTTGACTATATTTTTTGAGAGTTGTGACTGTTTTGAGTACTTGAGTTGTATTTCAAGTATTAATCGTTGAGTTACATGATTGAGTTTGTTACAAATATTGATAACACAGTAGTCTGTAACTCACCGAAGAACACACCACTGGCGAGACCCTTGATTCCGTTTACGATCGACACGTTGTTCTCCAGAAAGTACTTGTAACAACCTGTACTGCCGGTGCTGTTACAGAAGAGGTTGTACAAAGGCCCGCCTTCCGCTTTGGTGCAGTTGTCAATGGCAATGTCTTTCAACAGTCGCTGACCGAGTACACACATCCTAAACAAAGTAAATTTGTTTAGCAAAATTCTGTACTGTTATATTTTACACTAGAAATGTCTTCTGATATTTGTAGATACAAAAAAGTATTTTAAACAAAATAATATGTATCATATAAGTAACTATTTTCTACTAATAGTTACTAGTTCCTAGTACTGTACGAATGTCCGGACACAAATAAAAAAATATATGGAACTCTTTTTCATCTGTTCAATTTGTTAGTGGCAATAGTGTTAAATATCTGCAGATCTGAACACACATTTTTAACAAAATAATAAATTGTAAAAGGATCAATGTTCTACCAATACAATGTTTAGTTGTCTTAGTTATTAGTTGTAATTATAAAAAACATAAAAAAAAAAACACTGATAAATTCCTGAAGAAATGAATTATATCCAAGTGAAGAGACACTCAATAAAAGTTAAATTGAATTCCTTTGAGAATTCCTCTGGTCTGAGAATGGCATAAGTTGTTACCAAAATCAGTTACCTTATTTTGTTACTTACATTCATGTATTTTACATTTTATTTTTGTTTATTGACGTTGTTTGTAAGTCATTTCTTATCAATATCTACATTAATATCCATTATAATAGAAGGTCTTAAGTAATATGCTACGTTAAAGAAAATACTATACAAGGAAAATCATTCTGTTTGTTGGTGTAGTCAAGAAAATGCCTTACAAAACTGCAACCTAGGTCTGAATCCTAAATAAAATAATAAATTGAACAAGTAACCTAATTTCATTTGAACAAGCAGTTGTAAATGAAACCGTTTTGCAACGACAGCTGATTAAGGTTTTGTACCTTGCACAAATTAGACAAAGAACCTGATTCTGATTGTTGCCCTTGTCAGTGACAATATCTTGTAATGGGTTTCAATTTTGCAAGACCAAGGCCTTAAATTTTGCAAAAAGTAAGAAACTGTACTCTGTACAAGAAAATTAATTCTGTTGTTCCTTCATTAATGGCAATTTCTTGCAACACTACAGACCGAGGTCAAACATTTTACACAAAATAAAAAGTTTTAGGTTATGTGTGCACTTACGTGAAATGCATGGCAGTTTTTATTATTGTAACATTTGAGATAATCATTGTAAATATTACCACTACAGTCACAACACTTCCATTAGTACAGTGCTAGTGCTCCTAGTAGCCAGCCAGCACAACTACTACGCATTACCGTCGTATTGCATTGGATCTTGCAAAGAAGCGAACTAATAACAATAGAAATAATGCCATGACAGATTATTAATCAACAGTTGTTTTACATGTCCTAATAACAGCTGTGGATGTAAATATTGCAGAGATACGCACTGCTGCTGGCTGACCGCTAGGATCGGTAAGCGATGTGCTTGGTGCCAATTATATCTGACAGAGTGTTGTGACTGTATGTTTAGTTACAACGGTTACTAGGACAGCAAACGAAAGTGTCTCGACGAGGATGCGCAGTGGACTGTGTTGATCAGTCACACTGGCTAATCAGCTGTTTTTATCATTAACTACCAGTACTGACTGAACAATTAGTCTGTGTCACGGCCAGTGACAGCTGGGCTTAGACGAGAAGTGAAGAAGGGGATCTTTTATGAAAACATTAGCCCACTAAAACGGTTGTTTTGATCTAGAGTGACATCTATATTATTACTATCAGCTGATATTTATTATTGTAATATTCGTTAGTAATATGGTTAGTAGCAACACTTTCACGCGCACAGACTAATTATTGTTCACTCAGTAACAATGTACAGAGCAATCAGTTAGTCTTGGCCAGTGACAGCTGGACACATTGAGGCGTGAAGAGTGAGCTCTTTTATGAAAATATCGGTCCACACAAACAGTGCATATTATTACTATCAGCTGACGTTTATTATTGTAATATTTTTATTAATATGGTTAGTAGCATCGTCGTCATGAACCCAGACTTCAATTAGTATTGCTATTTTTTAAGGTAGCTATTTAGCACTGATCAGCTTATAACCACGGCAATTATACCAAGTTGTTTCGTGTTTATTGTACCTCCTGGGCTGCCACTTTACCCGTGTGACGTCATGCTAGACGCGCTAGATACTTACCGTCTTTTATAGATACCTTGAACTACTAAGTTAATTTTAAGAAAAGTTCAACGACAAACTATAGATGGATACATTAGTCGTGGCATCTAAATAGGTTTAAATTTTCTTCGTGAGGGAATGATAATGGGTCAAAGTAAATATCGATATCCAAATAATGTATCGATATCCGAATAATCAGTTTTGTATGTCAAATGGTGAGATCTGTTTATTTTTATATGCATAGACTTATGTTTAACAATAGTACTTCCGGTAAAGTTCTTACTTGAGTTTGTCATTTCCGTTGAAGTTGTAGAATATGCCGACGTACACAGCCAAGATCGAGAGGATGACACAGGCGAGGGCGACGGAGGCGAACTTGTTGACAAACTTGACGCCTACGAACACGATCGTGCCCATGACCATGAGCAGACCTGTTCCGTACACCCTGAAGTTGTTGTACATGATGTTTACGTCTTTGGTGAAGTCGCCGAATATTGAAAGCCCGGGCGCCATGTACGTCTGGAATCATAAACGATGCACATTAGTTGACATGGATCATATTTGCAAGCATTATTGATAAAAGGATGCATATCTTCTGACAGGATTTGAAGGCCGAGGTGTAACGAGTGCAGTGAGTGACGGAGTTGGCACGCGAAGCGTGCAGGGGTGTGCCCTAGTAAATACGGGAGATTTCCAATTGCACCGGGGTCAGGGATCGGCCCCAAACTGATGTGTCCAGATGCACCGAAGCCCCTTTTGGGGGGTGTTCCAATTGCACCAGAGGCCCTTGTTTATGACATGAGCCGGGAAAGTCCAACCAGGCCGGATTCCTAGTACAGTAACCCCAAGCTGACCGTGCCAAATTCCACACCCTTTGTTATGACATGAGTCATGAGTCGGTTAGGTTAGGTTAGGTTAGGTTAGGTTAGGTTAGATGTTAGTGTTGCCACGGATAAACACAAAATTAAATATTAAATACATAGTTACCATATTTATTAGTTAGAACCTGCTATGGTCTACCATTAGTATGTGCCACGAAACATCGGCAAGTGTTTGATAGAATATTCCATTGCGAAATTGTTAAACACTTATAAACTATGTTTGAAGAAATGTAGTGGGGTGGGGAAGGAAGGGGCCTTCCAATTGCACCGGCTCCGGCGGTCGAAGGAATTTGCAGCGGGGATAAGTGAGGTGGGTAGATTTTGACCACCGGTGCATCTGGACACTTTTCGGACGGAGAAATGTTTTGACCCGTGGAAATTCCTTTGACCGCCGGTGCAACTGGATATCAGCCGTAAATACTATTCTTGGTAGAAATACTAAAAAACTGGACGACGACACACAACACAAATTTATTATGATATAAGTACAAAATATTTTGATGATCGATTTCGGTAAAACACGTTCACCCTCCTCAGACCAGAGAGATTCACAAAGGAAGCAACTAGATGTTTGTTTTAGTATATTAACACTACCAGGGGACTAATTCTGAAATTGTTGAATCCTTTGGAAATCCCTCTGGCCTAAGTGGTTTACCAGAAATGATCAACATAATATTGTGTACTTATATTATAATTTATAGAATCCAAAAATGATGTACTCACTCATCATGACATTTCCAGAGCAACTGAAAAGATTTAGATGAAATTTGGGTTGAAGTTAAATTTTATTTCTTAGAGACTCTAAGAAAGGATTTTTCAAAATTCCATTCCTAAAAGATAGAGACAGTACCTCGACGTTTCATTTTATCCGTAGCCCTTCAACGCTTTCTTTTTCCATAGCCCCTCAACGTTTTATTTTTACACAGCCCCTAAGTTTTCTTTTTCCATAGCCCACGATGTTTTTTTCCATAGCCCCTATACGTTTTATTTTTACCATAGGCCCTCAACATTTTTTCTAACCCAAATTGGAATTCATTTAATTTAATAATTTATGTAGGACAGCTGATACAAAAAAACATAAACATTACACAAAACGTGGCTGATTTATTTGGTTTTCACTGTGAGATGTTTAAGGTAATTTCTACTAACTCTAACACAATTGTACTAGTTTAAAGTAGACTTATAGACGTTTCTAGAGACTTTGAAACATTTTTTTTCATCTAGCAGAAAGGTAGAAGACTAAGCTTTATTGCTGGTTTAGGGAGAACCACGTAGGGAATGGCAACAAAGTTTAGAGAAACAACCAATATCGAAGCAAGTACTTTAGTAAATTTGTGTTGTGTGGCCTTGAATTGTTTGTACTCATTATGTATGACATTATTGTGCCCATTCTCCTTCTGTTAATATGACGAACGGATTTAATGTACAGAGAGGTTTGTGAAGAGTGAGTGAACGGATCGCCTTTATAACTGAACTAGTCCGTACTGAGAATCACTGTCGACGGTGGAACAAAGATCGGGCACCTATATGTACCGAAGAACACGGTCACTAACCTTACTAGTAGTTCACAGGTTCTCTTCCACTAAACTTGTCAATTACCTCAATTACCTTAACGATCGACCCTAAAAATACCCCTCCCCCTTCACCCAAACTCCCAATAAATCAATCCCGGTCACTACAGCAGTTCCAGGCCAGCAGTTTCAGTCCATCAATTCCAGTTCACCAATTCTAGTTCATCAATTCCAGTTCATCAATTCTCTTTGTTAGTAAACGTAAGGTGTACGCATTTTAATTTTGTATTTGAATGTTAAAAGCATATTTTAAATTTATAATATGCACATTCAATTCAATCAAAGAATTGTTCTTCATCATTATTTGACCATAGGCCTAAAGTTTATTTTACATTCAACATTTTTGTGCACTAAAGGAGTATTACCAAATCTGATATGGACTCATATATAATTAAGATAATCTGTTAATCGTTTATGAAATAATGACTACGTCGTGTTTCAAATGTATATGATTTTATTCAACCTAACCTAAACAGATTGTGAATTCTGGAATGTAAACATGTTCTTAATGTTTAAGCCGGCCTAAGAATAGTTTTCTTTACACAGAATATAGGAAAGAGAAAAATAAGGCATAACTTTACTGTGATGTCAAGAAATAATCAATCAATCACTCAACTGTTCATTTAATAATCAGCATAAATGGACGTGTGAACTGGTGACCGGTTCGTTGTGACCTTACATTAAAATGAACGCCAAGGTGGGAATCGAATCACTGAAGTGAACGGGACTAATACACGTGTAGGCTTGCCTCACAAAATTGTTGAGTTGTGACTTCACCTAATGTTGTTGAGCAGTTTTTGCCATGACGCATACAAATGGCCTACATTCCTCTCACTCTCGTTAGATGACGGAGGGGGGCTGGGGGGAAGGGAAGTTTACATGTAACATCAATCTTCCCTAAGAACTTATGTAATGTCCAAGACACTTCGTCATACTGTTAAATGTTCCTTTGCAAGATTAAATATTATTTGTTTAGTACAACAATGTTGTATGTATTTTCAAGCTTAATTAATTCTCATGTGCGGGAGAGAGAAAGAGAGAGGGAAGAGGTAGAAGAAGAAGAAGAAGAAGGGAGAGAGAGAGAGGGAAAAGGGGGAGATCGCTGGTGCTACCTATGAAAACAGAAAAAGAACTAATTTCATAGAACAGGATGGCCGGAAAACGGCTCATATGATCTTCTTGTTTCTATAGTAAATGCTTTAATAGATTAACCATATAAAACATAATTAGAATTGATATTTTGTTTATAAAATGCTCATATATATATAAAAGAAATGAGAAAAGTGAACTATATCATGTTTTGATTATTATATTACGAGAAATCTAAATACAAATTCTAAACAGATCCTTAAATAAAAGCACGTTTAAGGCGTTTTCAAAAATATAAATACAATCTAGGACTTGCCAGGACGATCTCGACGGCCCCGATGATGTACATGGCTGCTGCTAGAGTAGTACCAGTGTAGAAGAGCATTCCAACAGCACCCCCGAACTCCGGACCCAACGATCTGGAGATCATAAAGTACGAACCTCCCGCCGGTACCACGCCGTTCGTCGCGATGGCGCTCATGGATATCGCAGTCAGCATGGTCTGTGAACAAACAGAAGTGAGTTAAACATAGTAAAGACTAAACAACTTACTGAAAAATCCATTATTGTGCTATAGATTGTTAAAGTTATGCATTTTGATTGTGTGAATATTGCATTTAGGTAATTTATGAAAGATCATCACAAATTGCCAAGGTTGAGTTGGTTCAGGTAGGTAAAAAGAAAAGCTTACGAAAAGGGTTATTGGCAAAAGAAAGGTGGGCAGAGCAAGGAAGAAGTGGAATCACTAAATCTAGGAGGACGTGCACCTTAAAGAATAACACTTTTTAAAAATCGAAGGAGAGCAAATGTAATTGGGCAGGATAAGGTGAAGGAATCTTATGGTCACACTTGGGCAACTGGAGTAGCTAAACAGACGGTGATAAAGAACATTGGATTAAAACTATTTAAGGTAGAAATAAATAGTAGGCTGTGATAAAATCACATTACGCCTCTCTACAAAGTAATTAAGAAACATTAATTTGGTTTTACAACTATCAAAAAAACTGGTATGGCAGTGTATAGTGTTTCAGAGTTTATAAATGAAGAGCTCTTAGAAAATTGCTTTGATTTGGGTCATTGAGTCTGAATTCAATCACAATGATAAGAAGAAACAGAAGGAAATGAAATGTGTGGTGTACTTCAACCAGAATTCGAACGATCAACTTCATGCTGATAGTTAAAATACGCTAGCAAATTTAAAGTAATTGACAATTTATCGTTGTTTTTATTGGTAATGCATAGTTGCTTTATAATTGTCTCATCTATTAATACGTTTTATACTGTAAATTCAATTTAGTTCTTACATTAGCAGTAATTATCTCATTATAAGCACTCTAGGGGATTAGATGATTTAGAAAGATAATGATTTGAATAACAGCAGAAGTTGTGTTGGTTACTGTCATAAAAATATGACTGAGAAAGCGTTGATAAAATATAACTAACTACCAATAGGAAGAGGGTTGTGGGGCATTAATTTCACCCCTCTTTGTAATTTGTAGTATTACTATAACGACAGTAAGTAAATATATTACTAATCACCCCTTTCATAGGTTAGTTAACTTATCTGTGGGCAAGACCTATGTAGGCGTCGTTACCCACCTACTTCCAGCCTTAACCTTCGACTGAAGGTCATGCAATATTTAAGAAAACATTTCAAATAAAGAACCAACAAAAGTAAACTTACAACACAACAACAGGTTAAGACGATGGCGAATCCAGCCAGAGCACCTGCAGTGCCGACCACCCAGGTGAGACGGATGAACAGGATCACGCCGAAGATATTCTGGACGCAGGGGAGGTAGACGCCGATGAACGTGCCCATGCGGGCTCCGCCAGCCTGGGGCTTGGCGTCTGGGTCCGCCGGCGCCGGGGTGATGGTGTTGGAGTAGTTCCCCAGGGAACTGATGAGGGTGGATATCCGGGGTCTGTCCTCCATCTCCTCCTGTAATCCAGAAACAACTTTAACGGTAAAGAATATGAAAACCTGGAAGCAGATATTTAGGGGGTTGATTTGATATTTATGTTGCTAGAAAAGAAAACTATACACATCACATTCGAGAATAGTCCATTCGTTATTTATTACCAAGACATTATCGTAGAGATATGGGCGAATATGAGGGGCGAATGAGTGTAATCATTGTTACTATCTTAGAGCTATTTTTTCTAATAGCACAGTAACAAGGTAATCTAAGGAATCCGCAGCTATATGTGGAATCCGAACCACGTAGTATTCGTATGGTTTTCAGCTAATTGACAAGCCTCAAACTCAGTTCTCTTCCCTACACAACATCCGGACCTTGACTACCACCCAACATGGACACACAAGACTTCTCTAGTAGTGTCCACACCGATGGCAACCATTGAGCGGATACCATGTCGTTATTTAGGAAGACCGAGCATAGGACCTATCGACTACAACTCCTCAACACTTTGTCTCCAAGTAGCTGGGTTACAGCACTGCACCAGTAATGCTGACAAGTGAAATAAGTGATTGAGGCAAAGTATGCAGTTTAAGAACGTAGGAAAGTGAGCTGGTCACTGTGTTTGTTTAAAAATGATAAATACATTTTAAAATGTTACATTAGGGACTTCAATAACGATAAGGCAATGTAACGTCGAAAAAACGCTAAAAATACGCTTCGTGAACAAGGGAGACAGAGCGTAAAATGTTAAAATGGCAGTCATAAAAATAATTTAGAAAAGAGATGCGGGTTGGGGGTGGTTCTTCAAGAAGGAGGATGACTTAAGAATGGAGGATATTGAATAGACTACATTAAGAAATTATCATTTCTGTATATTTGTTATTTACTGTGTTTAGCATAAAATAATCTTGTAAAGTGATGGTAAGTGTGTTGTCTTTCAAAAAATGTTAATACAAACTAGACACCGAAGTTGAATACAACATAGCTTATTGGCTATTGAGCTTTAAAAATAAGTTATTTACATTAATTTAATCAGTTATAGAATGCATTTATCGTAGATACTATACGACCAGCTAACTAGAAGATTTATTTCTTATTAAATAATTCAATTGAAATTATGAACACAGGTAGAAAAGTTTACTCATTAAATCGAAGCCATTTTATAGTTTATTAGCTAAACCCGTCCTTTATTCGCTGTGGTTTAGACTAAACATCGATACAAAGTTTATTGAAGTTATACTTCTTTGCGCCCGTTAGACACTTTGGGATGGGATGTTGGTCGAGAAACCGCGTCACGCTGAAAAGTAAGAACAAATTTTTAAGAACTATCGATTAATCGATTGTTAATCGAAGAAATTTAATCGAAGAAATTACTGATAATGATAATATAGGTGTATAATATAATAATGAAGTCACGTATAATATATTGAAGATAAATATATTGAATAATATTGAAAAATGTCTTATATTTCATTTATATATCCTGTCTGTTTGTGTGCGTGAGTGGGTGTATGAGAATGGCCAAAGAAGTATAACTTCCACCGTGTGGTCCGACGCACACCCAATTTTTGAAGTTATACTTCTTTGCGCCCGTTAGACACTTTGGGATGGGATGTTGGTCGAGAAACCGCGTCACGCTGAAAAGTAAGAACAAATTTTTAAGAACTATCGATTAATCGATTGTTAATCGAAGAAATTTAATCGAAGAAATTACTGATAATGATAATATAGGTGTATAATATAATAATGAAGTCACGTAAAATATATTGAAGATAAATATATTGAATAATATTGAAAAATGTCTTATATTTCATTTATATATCCTGTCTGTTTGTGTGCATGAGTGGGTGTATGAGAATGGCCAAAGAAGTATAACTTCCACCGTGTGGTCCGACGCACACCCAATTTTTTTTGACTTTAGTTTTTATAATTTGGCCGGATAGTAAGCGACCTGCTGCTAATGATTAATGGGCGGGGCTTGCTGTTGCGACGCCAGCACTTGGCCTTCCGTCATCGTGGTTGCTACGATACTTTTTCAATGGAACTACTAAGTGGGGGAAGAGTACTTCTCTGTCTCACTTGCTCCACACAGTTCATATTACTCACACTAGTGTGCTCTACGCGGCCTATGTATAGTTAGAAAAATAAAGGTTGACTGTTTACTTGATTTTATCTTAAACTAGAGGACACCCATGTACGCTTCGCGTTCCAACCCATACGCTCACTGCACTCGATACCCCTCGGCCTTCGGCCTCGGCATGTGACTTTTGACTACAAATAATAGTAGATTACACGTATAAAGTAAAATAACAATATTAAATTTATTTAAATTATCTTACTCACTCTACTTACTTTGCTACCTATTTTAGTATAATTACCCAATGAATTTTATATTTCAAGTGAATCCATTCGATATATTGAACCATGAGTGTTATGTAAACAAACATACGGAAGTTTGATTTATATATAGATATATACAAAGTACATATACTTCATATAAAAAAAATTTGCCATCTAGAACATATATTTTGAAACGGGGTTGTTTGTAATGTTAAAATTATTAATAATTCGTTTTCACCAATAATTAATTAATAATTTTTCACAATTCTTTCCCAGTATCATATTTGCTGACGCTGATAAAATTACGACCGGATGTGGAGTGGTGTTAAGAGCACAAACCAACTCCACTTCCCCCTGTGTGTTACAAGTTTTATGGTTGGTCAGCCAATACACTTATCTGTTCACCCCTGAGAGATCAAAGCCCTGTCTCGCACACTATGTTGGTAACACTGATCAAGCGGAGCTGCATGTGTTGTTGGCAGAATCTATTTAACCACACTGATAGTGCATATATGCACAAGTTACTCTTGGATTCTATTCATTTTGTACCGTAACTTCTTGAGCATTGTTGTTTAGTATGATGAAAAAAAAAGAAAAAAAAACAGGGTGGAATCGGCGTAATTTTAAATTAAATAAGATTAAGTTATTACTTAAATATTATCTTATAATGCTAGTAAGACTAATGTTAGTGAAGAGTATTTATTGCTAATATCAATATCTTATTGAAATGCCAGGCCATGTATAGTAACCAAACCTAAACTTACACATACTACAAGTTGAAGAACTTATATTTTACTTTTTATCGACTTTAAGCTTGCAATTATTCTACAAAAATAAAAACAAATCGATTAATTCTTACTTTTGATAAGCTTGCTTATTGTGAAAGTAAATTAAAACTATTCACATATCTTATGGAGTGTATATATATATTAGAATATATATATATATATATATATATATATATATATATATATATATATATATATATATATATATTAGAATATACCACAGTCACATTACGTACTTGTACTTAAGAGCACTAAACTTTTTCAATTATGTTGCTATTCTGTTTTTGTTGGCGTTTGTTAGAGAAGCGTTATTGGACAACCAAAGTGAACCGTTATTGGACTCCCTCGCTAGACATGTGATCAAAGAGCAAGCCAGCAACATGAACATACATGCCTACATGCAGACCATGCGAGGGCCTGTTGCGTTAAATTAACTAACTTTTTGTGTTGTGTGGTCCATAATAGGGAACACACTAGAAATACGAGTGTAATCAATGTAATCTTAAATATAAAGGACAGTATTGATCTAATAATATCTTTTGTCCGCTAAAAATGTGTAGTCGGGCTGCCAAAATGCTTTGAAAATCATGAACAAAATTAAGGTAATGATCTTATTTGAGAGCCAGATAATGTATAAGATCATGTACCTAACATATCCCTAGCTATTCTGACTTAACATTATCTAACATAACCTAATATAACCTAACCTAACCTTACTTAACCTAATATAACCTAACCTAATCTAGACTAACTTTAAGATCACGTACATAAACCAATCTAACCTTACCTAACCTGACCTAACCTAACCTAATGTAACCTTACCTATGATTGATTTATTATAGTGCGTAAATGTCTGGTAATACTCAACAACGAAAACACCATAGACCCTAAGTACATCATATAAAATGGAACAATCATAAGTTTATTAATGATCTTATTATCACTTTATCTAATCTGAATTCTTTGTTTATTTAGTAATATCTTCAGTTAGTCTACAATTACAGTCACTTGGATTTTACAATTTTTATTATCCAGAATATTTATGATGTAATCAGTGATTTTTGCAATGTATGAGGGTTAACAGGGGTTAGTTAAGGAGAAGTTGGATTGGACGTGATGAAAAAAATATTTATGGAAAAAAGTGTTCAGGATAATATTTAAGAGATATATATCGAGGTGGACATTATTAGATAAGTCTAGGGTAAAAATCAGGGGAAAATGTTATTAAAACAGAAACATAGGCTACACTCACCATACTCAGCTACATAATATTTGTTGCATATGAAAGATTGGTATCTTAAAATTAAATAGAAATCAAAATATATTATATACATAAAGTATACATAATATCTGAAAAATATTAGTACACACTGAATAAGATATTATATAGGGTAAAAGAGACTAACGCTATAGATTATTTGTTCAAAATGTTGTGAGTAAGATATTATTTGATGTCAGTACTTTGAAGTATGGTAGTAAACAATAAATTGAGTCACATCAGTTGGGTACACCAATGTCAAGTGTGGAGTGTACAGTATACAGGCATAAGGCGGGTCTGATACATTTAGTAGATAGATTGACAACATTTAATACGTCACCCCCACCCCTTCCCCTCCCTCTAGTCAATCGCTCATATTCATATCATTCACCATGAAAAGACATTCATTTCTATATGGTTATTATAGTACATTTAAATAAATGGTTCCAAAGAATTGGCACAAAATTTCCCCCGATATCAAAACATTAAAAAAATCAACACTTTGAAAATTACCAGTTTGATTCCCAAATATGTTTTTTGCCATAACTCAGAAAGTAGTCAAGTTAGAGACATGCGGTTTCTACTAAACTATTTTAAATAGTGATTCACATATTTCCTGATAATGTAATCAAAATCGTTAATGCAAAAAAAAAAAAAAATAAATAAATAAATAAAAAAAAAATAAAAAATAAAAACATTTTTGGGTTCAGGTGGCCTCAGTGGAGTAGACCAATTTGTAAATAAAATCTTTTTGAACAGGAGAAAGTAAAAAATCACCTTGGCTCCTGTGCAGTATTAATATTATATCTTTAAGCAGCAATATATAATAAGTATCTTAGCTTTGTTCTTAAGCAGTGTTAGTTATATGGTATTAAATACTTTAATATTTTCTGACTTGGTCATCCTTTTGACCTATTTGGTCAAGCTCTCTTGTTTTTTACAAAAAAAGACCTTTAAAATGAGGTGTAACTCGAGTTAGGCTTTTATTTTAATTTTTAAGACTTCCTTCATAGGCCATTAGTTGGATATGTAAAAAAAAGTGAAATATTTCTTAATGTTTGGTATAAGTACATGTACATAACTGAAAAGGTTCATTAAATTTCTTTCAACAGTTTTAAAATTAATAAATATATTCCAGACTTCTGCCAAACCCTGAATATTAAAGATAATAGTTTTAAATTTTTATAAACAAGGAAATTCAGATTTTATTTGAGAGATGTAAAAACTATACAATAGTGAAATTCACTTAAAGGTAAAACTCAATTTAAAATTTTCTTTCACATGAGTTTTCTGGCATTATTAATCCTAAAAATGTAATATTTTAATACGTAAAATTCTGTATTTACAGCTAGTTTATTTTTCAATATTCTTATATCAACAATTTTTTTTGTTCTGGCCCTTTTACATTTTAGATGATCTGAGGAGAGTTCCTTTATCCTTAAACTGAAACAGTGTGAATTTCAAACGCTAGTTTTCCAACTTTTATTTGAAATCGTTGGCAATGAATAATTCAAGTGGTGACCTGCATATCCTTTGACGTGGTTGGTCACAATATCTTCTCTGACGGACTTACAGGTGGGGAGTGAGGAACATCTTGACCCTGAATAACCTGAGTTGTAAGGGTACCTCACAGATACGGAGACTAGGGGTGTCTATATTGTACAGTAACAACCACATGTAGCATTACAATATGTAATGATGATCTGGAGAGAGCTAAATATTCTGAAAACGATATTTATTTAATTTTAATTATTAAAGACGCCTGTCATTAAGATAGGTGCAAATATGGATTCCGAATTAGTATGGTGAGTGTAAATGATCGTGTTCAGTCATTGTTATAAACTAAGGCCGACTATTCCATGGGTATCGTCATTCATTAATATCCCAATGACAAATGTACAGCCAGTGGTTAACAGCTGATCCCCTTCAACATTCGTAATGACTTTGATTGGGATCGAACTGAGAACCTTTACCTTATGAAGCTGGACTTTAACCAACTACTACAGATAACTAATCTTGCAAACTACGTTACTAACCGATTCATACGATCAACAGCTCATATAATAGGCAGTTGCAATTTGTCTAATTTAATGATGATAAAATTAAAAAGACTGCATTTCTAATTTACAAAGTCATGATTTTGCTAAGTTAAATCAAGTCATGCTCTGAAACAAAGCATGCTTACAAAACAATAAGAGCGATTAAAAGCAAAGCGAGGTTGTAATTTTACGGTATAATGGTTGCAAGCTTATCGAATCTACTGATAACACATGAGACCTGTGTGGGATGACTTGAATCAAAAGCATTTTTACGTTTTAAACCAAAAGGGCTTTTATTAATCTGTACTGTCTGATAATTGTTCAAAGAAACAAAAATAATGGACAGTTTTTTTGGTACATGTAAAAAGTACAGTCTACTACAACGACAAAATAATAACGTTTGATCAATGACATTTTACTAAAATGATCTTGCGAAGTTATACTACTAGAGTTTACACTTTTCAAAATTATTTAATTCAATTTATATATTTTCAGTTTACATATGAAAAAAAGGTTTCCGAATTCATGAAGTGACATATACGTTTACCCTGATTGAACCTCTCTATTATTATAAAATGATAAACTCCCCGTTATTAAAATATATCCTGTCAAAGTAATCACCAGGCATCATATTTTTTTGAAAAAAAGTTATCGTTTGGCTACAAAATCTAATAGTTTCCCATCCCATTATAAAATAAACTTGTTCTTAGAAAGGGATTTTATAACAATGAAATATACATTTTTGTATGTTAAAAGTAATATATGAATATTACCTAATAATAAATAAATAATAATAATTAAAAAAAAGACGGAATACTAGGCAAGAACAACTAGATGGTAAACAAATTCAACAGTGAAATTGTGTATGGCAAAATTTTATTTACTTTCATTGAAAGGAAAATAACTGAACTTTTATTACAGACACTGGACAGATCGAATCAGGAGTGACGTGATGGATGAAGGGTGGAAATATGGTTTCGGTGGTTGTGAACCTGGGTTTGATTGATTCCATTAGTCTCCAAACCGATAAATGTAACAAGGTATGGGAAAATATCTTTCGTTTTTGAGAATAACGTATGTTTAAAATGGCGTTCAATATATAAAACCAAATGAAATGTAAAAATGTTTAATAATCAAACACTCAGAGGGAAGAATGATATGGGGTACTCAAAGAGTATTTACAAATTTTATTTTAATTATAGATTTACCAAAATACATACATAAAAAATGGATAGACATACAGTTTTTCGGACTTTTAATAAACCAGAGGAATATGAATTATTTATTATTCATTGCTAAGACGCCGATCTTAAAGATATGTGATGATTCGATTGTGTGATGCATATAGATGAGTGTAGTCACTGTTAGTAACTAAGGTCTACTGATCCTTAGAAAGTGGTAATAGTCAGGACAACTGAGAGATCTGCAGTTTTACGTGGAATTTGAACCTCATACTATTGGTCTGATTTTCAGATGTTACATACTCCCTTGTTTTTCTACATCTACAGAATTCAAATCAAAGCAAGGAACTATCTTAATATAAGCTCTTGATATCTAAAATAGCTAAATAAGTGTTTGTCAGTTAGGGCAGTTGTACAATTAATTGTCAGCTAAAATAGTTATACAAGTCTTTGTCAGCTCTATACAAGACTTTGTCAGCTAAAATAGTTATACAAGACTTTGTCAGCTAAAATATTTTTAGAGGAATTGTCAGCCTAGATAGTAGTAATTGTAATTGTCAGCTAAAACATAAATATTGACAGCTCAGGTAGTTAAATAAGGCCTTGTCAGCGAAAATTAGTATGCAAGTCTTTATCAGTTAAAACAAGAATGCAAGCTATTGCCTGCTAAAATAGCTAAATAAGACCTTATTGCTAAAATTAGTATACAAGTCTTTAACAGTTAAAACAAGAATACAAGCTATTGCCTGCTATAATAGCTTAATAAATCCTTATTGCTAAAATTAGTATACAAGTCTTTATCAGTAAAAACAAGAATACAAGCTATTGCCTGCTATAATAGCTAAGTAAATCCTTATTGCTAAAACTAGTATACAAGTCTTTATCAGTTAAAACAAGAATACAAGCTATTGCCTGCTATAATAGCTAAGTAAATCCTTATTGCTAAAACTAGTATACAAGTCTTTATCAGTTAAAACAAGAATACAAGCTATTGCCTGCTATAATAGCTAAATAAGACCGTATTGCTAAAACTAGTATACAAGTCTTATACTTTCTTGTTTTACCTTTATCAGTTAAAACAAGAATACAAGCTATTGCCTGCTATAATAGTTAAATAAGACCTTATTGCTAAAACTAGTATACAAGTCTTTATCAGTTAAAACAAGAATACAAGCTATTGCCTGCTATAATAGCTAAATAAATCCTTATTGCTATAATTAGTATACAAGTCTTTATCAGTTAAAACAAGAATACAAGCTATTGCCTGCTATAATAGCTAAATAAGACCTTATTGCTAAAATTAGTATACAAATATTTATCAGTTAAAATAAGAATACAAGCTGTTGCCTGCTACAATAGCTAAATAAGACCTTATTGCTAAAATTAGTATACAAGTCTTTATCAGTTAAAACAAGAATACAAGCTATTGCCTGCTACAATAGCTAAATAAATCCTTATTGCTAAAATTATTATACAAGTCTGTATCAGTTAGGACAAGAATACAAGCTATTGCCTGCTATAATAGCTAAATAAGACCTTATTGCTAAAATTAGTATACAAATATTTATCAGTTAAAAGAAGAATACAAGCTATTGCCTGCTATAATAGCTAAATAAATCCTTATTGCTAAAATTAGTATACAAGTCTTTATCAGTTAAAACAAGAATACAAGCTATTGCCTGCTATAATAGCTAAATAAGATCTTATTGCTAAAACTAGTATACAAGTCTTTATCAGTTAAGACAAGAATACACGCTATTGCCTGCTATAATAGCTAAATAAGACCTTATTGCTAAAACTAGTATATAAGTCTTTATCAGTTAAAACAAGAATACAAGCTATTGCCTGCTATAATAGCTAAATAAGACCTTATTGCTAAAATTAGTATACAAGTTTTTATCAGTTAAAAAAAAGAATACACGCTATTGCCTGCTATAATAGTTAAATAAGACCTTATTGCTAAAACTAGTATACAAGTCTTTATCAGTTAAAACAAGAATACAAGCTATTGCCTGCTATAATAGCTAAATAAGTCCTTATTGCTAAAATTAGTATACAAGTCTTTATCAGTTAAAACAAGAATACAAGCTATTGCCTGCTATAATAGCTAAATAAGACCTTATTGCTAAAATTAGTATACAAGTCTTTATCAGTTAAAACAAGAATACAAGCTATTGCCTGCTATAATAGCTAAATAAGTCCTTATTGCTAAAATTAGTATACAAGTCTTTATCAGTTAAAACAAGAATACAAGCTATTGCCTGCTATAATAGCTAAATAAGTCCTTATTGCTAAAACTAGTATACAAGTCTTTATCAGTTAAAACAAGAATTAAAGCTATTGCCTGCTATAATAGCTAAATAAGACCTTATTGCTAAAATTAGTATACAAGTCTTTAATATCAACAAGTATACTATTATAACAAGTATACTTGTTTATTAAACAAGTCATTGTTTGCTAGTTTAGCTAAATAAACCCCTGTTAGGTAACATAGATTCTTTGTAAGCTTAAATATGGATGAAAATAATTATCTGCTAAAATACATAACTAAGCGCTTGTCAACAAATATCGGTATACAAGCTCGTGGCAGCTGAAATAGCTATACTGTACAAGTCGTTGTCAGCTAAATTAGAAATTTCCTGTCTCTCAGATTTAAGCTGTGTAATGAATACCGTCACAGTTTTAATCAAACTTGCACACTTCTCAACGTTTTCAATTTCCCAGCTGTGAACTAAACTTGACTTTCGTACCATCAAAGATTCCAGAGCATTTCATTGTCCGACGAAATCTCTTTTCGTTTCATTTCACGCACATTTGCACACAATGTACTCTTTGTCTGGCAAAACCAATATGAAATACGTTCCAAGGATACAATGAAATAAAGTTCTAGTGCTCATAAAAATTTATCAATTTATTTAAAAACAATTATTTACTTAGTATATATGAAATTAGCTAATCCTTTTTAGCTCAAGCAGTTTGAATTTATTATTAAATTAGTTCTGTGGGAAATATTCTAGACTTGTAAATAGGGTTTAATGTATTTAATAATAATACTTTATTGCCATCAAACTTTACAGCATTGACTAAGTCATAATTGCAGCTATATATTGCCAAGTAATTCTTAATATAACTTAGCCTAACCTAAAATAAATACATAACATATTAAACTATTAAATAGGGTTAGCAAGATATCTTTAAAATATTGGTAAATATGGGATACTAATTTTTTGCAATTTTGAACTTTTTGAAGGGTAATCTTTTGTTTCGATTACCCTTAAGGTTACCCAGGGTAAGGTGACATCAGTACATTTCCTATAAGCACCTCTGTTATCTGGGGTAAGCATGAGCTTATGCATATATAGTACTTAAAATTCAACTTAGGATTAAATATTGCCATATCTTACTTTGTTTCTACGATCTTTCAACACATCCACGTCAACATTATAAAATTAAACATTATTATCATAGTAAAAATCACGAGTCGTATGGCCCACTACGTTATTTGATTATGAAAACAGTTAAAAATCGTACGGCACTTAGAACATAATTGCAAGACTGAAAAGAGAGGTTGAGACACTATTAGAAATAATATGAAAATAATATAAACTGTAGATAATTACTATTACCGTAGAGTACAATACTGTACCACCAACACCCAACCATAGTCAATACAATGGTATTGGCCCACCCACCTATACACGTACATTGGGTATTGGCCCACCCACCCACTCATCCATACAAGTACATTGGTATTGGCCAACCCACCCATACACGTACATTGGTATTGAAAAATGCTTTTCGCGTGACATGTATAATTAATTAATTAAAACTATACGCACTTAATTCATTTAATTTTGATAGTGATTGATTTGTAATTAAGTATAATAGTACTTTCAGAACACAGAGGACAGTTAGTTTTGTTCAGTTCGCAAGTCAAGCATTTTTTAAAACTTGTTATACTAGTATTTAGTATATTTGTTTAAAATTAAATCTTTTATCAATTGTTACGTACAGATCCAAAAGGAATATACGAAGTAATTGTACATTATTGGAACATTGTACAATTGGAACTTCATTGGAACATTATTTCGATAAGTTGTGTGCTCTAGTTTGTTTTGTTCTTTTGGAAATGTTTATATTTCTTTGATAAGAATCTGATTATTAAGATAAGAAAAGATAAGAATCAATTTTTTTTGCCATTTGACCAACTTTGCACACAAATCTTTTGCCTTAATGTGTTCCTGTTTGAAAATCCAGTTCGTATTGCAGTTTATAAATCTTGCTGTGATAATTATAAACTGCTAGTTATAATTTCGCTTTATTTGCCAATAAAGAGAAATTGGCACTGTTTCTCTTTTAGCAAAACATTTATTTTCACTGGTTTTCTTTGCTAACCTATTTATTATCTACAGTTTGTTTGAAATTCATTGTGACGTTGGAGATTTTATATTCTTAAAATTTTTTTGGACTTTTCTAGTGAGTCAGTGTTTCATAACCACACGACGTTTCGAAAGGTCGCTTAGCCCGGAGGCAGATGCGTTCTTGTAAGATTTGGGTGCTTTTTGTAATTTGTTGTGTTAGTGTGAAATTATTTCTCCATTTTTAGGATTTGTCATTTTGTTGTGTGTATATTTTTAAAATAGAATATATAATATGTTAAGTTTGTAAAAACTTCTGTTATACACCTGTTCTTCAGGCCTTCTTTCTTTTATTTATAATATTATAGTAAGTAAATTTTACGCCACTTGAAAACAATAGGAGTTTCTGACCTCTCGAAACGTCGAGTAGTTATAAAAAACTGACTAGTTTGAAAAGTCCAACAAACTTTAGGAATATAGTTATTATAATTTTATTTTTTATTTTTTTAGCCATAGCTGCTTCAAAAGTGGACCAATTTGATGCCACTTTGAACAGTTACATATGTTTACCTATTTTAAAAAACAAAATAATACATATTGTTAAACATTACTGATGAAATACTAGTTAAGAAACTCTTTGAGAGCTTTAGTGATGGATTAATGTGGTGGCTCTTTTCTTTGTCAAACAAACTTTCTTTGAGTGATTATAAAAAGGTTTACGAGTATCGTAGTGTAAAAAATACCTAAAAACTCCTCACATAGTGTTTTGTAAAATTGCGCAACAAGTAAATTATTTTAACAAAAACATAACTGTTTCTGTATTCTACACAAGACTATAAAATGAATAGTGAAATATAATTTACACACTATAGAATAAATATTTAAAGAATGAAGAAATTAGCAATAGATGTATTTATATTAGGGCAGTCCTATTGTGTTTAGGAACATTCTTTAGTACACTTGATTTCTTCGGACAATGAAGATGTACTAAATCATAAAAAGTCTTTTAAAACTAAACGAACCATATGAATACAGCTTGAAAACATGAAAAAAAAGAAAAAAAAACAGCTGGTCATATATTTCACTTATGTAACTAAGGATGTAATAAAATACACACTAAAATAGATTTTCAATAGATAAAAAATGCTCTTCTAAATGACAATAAATACAATAAAAGCGAGGATTCTTCCACAACAAAGCCTGAATAACACTTCCAGGATCCTCGACAATAGAAGGCACTTGAACGAATGGCTGGGCAGACGATCCGCCCGAGAAATGCTACTTACACAATTCTACCACGTTACGTTGGAAAAAAGACACTGATGTGTCGATTGAATTGTTATCAGATTTGTTATCTCTCTATATAAAAAAGAAATCTCTCATTCACTCATTACTAATACTCCAACTTCCCATGTTGGTAGAGAGCTGAAATCTTGTACACTGTTTCTTTAGTTCTTAAAAAGGACATGTAATGTATTTTTATCTTGATAAAATACTCCTAAGGGGTAGAAACAGCTTCTAAAAGATTGTTCCATAAGGATAACAATGGGTTGGTTTTTAGTAAATTAATAACAGCTGTTTTGTAAATAAGTATACATGTTTATTTTGTATGTTTGACGTTTATCCTATTGAGGACTTTAATTGTTTACAATTATTACACTTTTCTATATTTTTTTCTCTATTTATAAATAACGTAAAACAGCTGTTACAATGTAATGTTTATAATGTTAAGAAAGTTATACATCTTACTTAATCTCAGTAACAGCATTGGGTTTTAAAATTTCATTGAAAATAGGTTGGAAGTTAAGTGCAACGAGTGAGCTACTTTAAGTTAAATTACATATTATGAATGTACTAAATGCAGTTTGACTACTAATATTTCTATCACCAGCACAGTGAGTGACGGAGTAGGCACGCGAAGCGTGTAGGGGTGTCCCCTAGTTTTTTAAACAATATTTTCAATATAAATATTACAAAAACAATTTTATTATCTTATAACATTTCTCTTATAACTTACTTGTGCCCTAACTCGTCACTTGCATGTGCGCTAATTACTTGCGTTAACTTATATAACTTACTTATGCGCTAACTCATAACTTGACCTTACTTATAACTTGCTTATGCGCTATATTATAACTCACGCTCTCATAACTTGCTTATGCGCTATATTATAACTCACGCTAACTCATAACTTGTTTGTGCGCTAACTTATAACAAACGCTAACTTATAACTTGTTTGTGCGCTAACTTACAACTTGCTTGTGTGCTATTTGTCTGTTTAAGAATACTTACCGAGTAGAGGTAGAGGTTTGTCTCGTATCCTGACATCTTCTCCTTGTCCGACACGAAAGGCGTATCATCGGTTCCATCTCCTGTAACAAAAAACCAGTTATTTGTATTTAATAGTTTAAATGAATAATGAATAAAGTACAATTGGTATATTTACAATGATGAAAATAAGCCTTTTTTGAAGTTGTAGACGGTTTGTATGCCTCTTAAGTTGTCATTTGCCTCTCACTTCAATAAATAAACTTTTTATAAGTGCAGTTTTCATCTAATGAAACACTTAAAAAATACCACATATAATTGGGCCAGGCGGAAAGTGACCGGCGTATTGTATTTACTACAGGGGTTTCATCAGCGGAAGGACATCAATCCCCTTCAAGTGATCAACTTTCACAAACGTGTTTGGTTAAAAATCTTAAATAAATTCTAAGTATTTCTTAGTTTGTTATTCATTGCTTACATTATTATTCGTTGTGTTATTGTTATTTTAATACTAAATAATTAAAATGAATATTTATGGTAGATTTAATTTAATCATTACCAGCTTGATTAGTTAGTGTTAATCAAACCATCAATGATAACATGATTGATTAACACTTGGGAGGAATTTACAGTCCTAACCTCGCTACTTAAATAAAGGCATTTTTTCATTTAATTTCAATGATTACTGTGCTGATTTAATAATTGATGAGGCTTGCTACTGCGCTACAACCACGTGGTTTGTTGTATAACTAATTGGTATGGAATTTTTAAAAGAATTTACACGGGAAAGAGTAGTTCTCTATCTCACTTCCACCACGCAGAGCATTCATTCTCACCAGTGCTTTCAGTCGGTAGATTTTTAACTGCCCTATCTATAGTGAAGCACTTGAATATTTACAATGGTTACAATTTAAGTTTTTTTTATACTAATGAATACTTTTATTGTGTTAACATTTTATATCCTCGCTGTTGTTAACGTCAGCCTATTGATTACACGGTGTATATTAATAAAATTTCCTCTTATGTGAAAAGTTCTCTTCTTATAAGAAAATTGAATTAGGTACATGGATCCATAGGCCACTAAAATCATTTCTAAAACCCATTATACACATATAAGTATATAATTGTCATGTTTATTTTAGAAACAAATTTTACACAAAAGTGAAGTTGAAGATTCATTTTGACAATGGTATACAGGTAGCCCTAAGAACTTGTCAAATTGTAAGACTTTGTTCTTTGGGTAAAAATTAAAACAGATTTTCTTGAATCGTACATTTTAGGCTCCTTCATATGACCCTGTTTGTTTCTGTTTTAAAAGAAACATTTTTACAATGCTCATGTTTTTTGTATTCAGGTTAGTGTAGTAAGATGTACTAAGTAAAACCAGTTTCACAATATGGTTAGTATTTTCAAAATGAAAGTCCTTATAAATATTTAAAATGAAAATGATTAAAAACCTTACATAATATTAAATAAAATAGAATAATTAATTGTAAGATTTATTGAACAAGCCTTAATTTATCCAAATCATTCGTAAATGGCAGAGGAACATTATTTTTGCTTATGTAAAGAAAGTTCATACAAAAAAGCCGCCACAACTTTTGTACCGTCCATGAAGGTCTTGACATCGATGCGGTCTCGATTCTTCAGCACGGAATGCTGACTACAGCCAACCGGCAGGAGCAGAATACTCTTTCCCGAAATGTCCTGAAGGTCACGGGTGATGGGAATGCAGGATCCTTCACGGACAAGATCAGTTTCTTGTTTGTACACCCTACGGATGGCTTTTATGGCTGATTTGTAGCTTGCATCATCCGGTTTCGCGAGCCAGGGTGGTATTCCCACCGGCATTTCCAGAGTCATTTCGTTAGGGGTTTGCAGTTTGCTGAATAGAAAACTCAAGTACAGCTGTACTTTGTGGAATATCTCATCCACAGTCTGGTTGGGAACAATTCTGATTGTGAAAGTGGCAGAAACTTGGGAAGGAATTTCATCACTTTCACTCTGTACACTCGAAGTGATGTTATGAATGCTCAAACTCGGGAACCTGGATCTGTGCATAAGTAGACGTTTTTTATCGTCTTTATGAAGAAGGTGTTCCACACCGATGGATTTTTTAAACTCGCCTACATCGAAAGAGAGCTTATGATAAGCTTTTTCCTCTTCTGGTGTCACATCTTCCACATTGCTGTGGATATCAGGAATCAAAATTTGGCCTTTGGAGTTTACCAGGCTTGATATAAGATACAGCATGTCTGTCATGGGCTCCGAGACCATTCCCCCATGCACTCCCGAGTGGAGATTACAGTTCGCCCCTCTCACCGTTACGATGAACTTGCAGCAGCCCCTCAGGCCGTAGGTGATGACGGGCTTGGAGGAAGAAATACAGCTGCTGTCTGAAATACAAATATATCCGACGTTCTTCATCAACAAACCTGCGTTTTTCCTTATAAACTCCATCAAACCGATACTTCCACTCTCCTTCATCACCTCTATCATAAAACGGAGGTGGACTGGAATATCGATATTCAATTCCTTGTATGCTTCAATGGCGTTAAACCAACATAACAACGGTCCTTTAGAATCTGTTACTCCAGATCCAAATAGAACTCCGTCTTCTTCTGTCAAAGTAAAAGACTTTCCGGAATCACGTGTCGTACTTTCTCCAAAACTCGGTTTCACATCGAGATGTCCGTAAACAAACAAAGTGATTTTAGCATTCTCTGATTTTAGGTCAGCAACCAACACTGGAGGTAGTTTAGTTTTTCTACCGTTTGTGACAGTATGCCCTACGTCGTATTGGGTCGTTGTAGCTCCCAGTTTCTTGAGCTTCTGCTCTGCCCAGTTTAACACTTTCGTTGATTCTCCAACATCGCCGTTGACTGACTTGATAGAAACTGCTTCCTTTAAAACCTCAATGTAGGACGCACGTTTTCTGTCAACTGCGTTAAATAGCTTCTCAACGTAGTCGCCAGACATCTTATAAAGAAATCACGTAGTTGCGTTATATTATGGTTGGATTTCAAAACTAAACAGTTTTATAAATAAGTATAATTGAATTGAATTGTATCAGCTGTTTGTATATAAACAAACCAATTTGTTTCAATGTCTGTACTATGTTAACCATATGTGTAATGTTGGCAGTAACAAAACTGGCACAGTTGTTATGCACCGTTCAAGTAGATTAGATTCCAACCGATTTTAATCAAAGTAAATATATATTTATTGATGTAATTAAATATTTGAAAATTTAATTACTAATTTTGTTTGTTTAAAAGCTATAAATATGCAGGTTTAACGATTAAATAAATAAAAATATGATGTGGAATTTAAATTCAGAGCTGGAGATCTCTAAAGTGTTGCTGGGATGGGGAGGTTTGCCAATGAGAGTATATACATTTTAAAGAAAAAGTAGAATATTCTCATATCCACTTAAATATGAGACGTGACACAGATTCTTGCGTAATTTAAGGCGAACGTGAAAGATTAGATGAGTGTAGGATTACTAACTATGATTGATACTTATGTTCAGAAACGGTCATTTATTAATAGCCCAATAAACAGGACAATAAAGGGACCTACAGATTTAGGTGGAATCCGAACTACGTAGTATTGGTCTGATTTTCAGCTAATTGACAATCTTGATACTCATTTCTCCCCTCTACCGACTACATCTTAACCCTGACTACCATCCAACACGGACACCCCATACTTCTTTATAAGTGTCCGCAACGATAGCAACCATTGAGCGGACAGCATGCAAGAACCTATCGCTTGCAATATCCACAACACCTTGTCCCTCGTTTATAAAACAGCGAACATTACAATTTTGTGCGTGAATGATTTGTTGTAAAACTAATAATAACTGAAGACAGTAGAATATTACATTCATTTTTCACATTGTCAAATACATAAAAATGTTTCTCCCTTAAATTGAGTAAATTTTTGTGCCCTCTGAATCCAAGACCTTGAACATGCCGATAAAAATGGAGCCAATTAAATTGACGAACATTTAAAATTTAATTTCTACACAATCTTATTGAGTAAATTAAATTTAATTCTCAATTAATTTCATAAAAAGCAATAGATTACTTTTAAGGGAATTTCACACGCCTGTATTATGTAAAAAAAACTCCACTTTGATGAATTAAAAAAAAAAAATACTTTAAACACGATTTCTCCATTACAGGTCAGTATATATACAACATATAAACAAGACTATTTGTATGGTCGGAATTCCAAGGAGTATTAGGAGAAATTATTTAAGCGTGTTTCTTAATTCTGTGAAAATAATTCACAACTAACATATATTATTTATTAAAACAAAAAACTTCTTAATTAACATCTTTAAATGAGAATCGTTAATATTAATTTGTTCTGACTGTTGTTCTATTACTGAGGAACATTCAAACTAAGTCAGTAACCAGACTACACTCATCCCACACTCATTTAATCATTCATATAATCATTCACATTCACCTTAAATACGCAAAACGTTGTTTCGGCGTCTCATATGTAAAAATGAAACCGTTCTTCTTACAACTGTACAAAACTTTATAATATGCATATTAAACTGCTTTGAAATAGAATAACTAAGAAATAAGGTTTTTGTAATTCATCTAAGTCCTAACAATTAATTTTTGTTAGTTTTAAGTTGATAGTTTTGGTTTTAAAAAAGATTAACGTTTAGTTAGAAGAACAGCCTTTTAGTAAAAATATACTATTGAAGATATTTTTACATTGAAAATTAGAAAGGTTTTGATAAATTTTACATTAAAAAGGATATTGAAAATAGATAAAAAACCTCGCCCACACACACAAAACGTCACACTTCCTGTTCCCTTCCTGGCTCTCAGGGGAATATTTTTCCGCCCTCTAAAGTGATATTAGAGAGAGAAAGTGAGAACAAAATAGGAAATAAAGTGCGTTTCTTGACACACTCTTTCAAAGGGGGAGTTCACTCTTTCTAGGGTAAACAAAACAGAAACCTATTCAGAACCTTTGTAATGAAATTTTGAATTAATTCCTTTTATATGAAAGTAAAGTGAACACTATTTGTTAAATTATTTACATACATATTTGAGGTGAACTTGCAGAAAAAAATATTTAATTATAAACGTAACAAATAAAATCTGTCAATATGTAGATGAAAGTTACTATAAACATTTAGCTAGAGAGTTCATTCCCCCTGAATCGTGAACAAAATTTAAGCAGAATTTATTGTAACAGAGTTTATGGTTTAAAATAAACTATCGAATTAATGCCAATGTTACTCTCATGGAAATAAAGGAAATGTTTAGGGGATTTTTCTACCCTTAGGAAAAAAATTTCCATAAATCTCTACTCAGTGGAGCTCTATGATACACAATCTAACTTCCCTCCAAATTTCATAAAAATCTGTTCAGCGGTCCCGGATGTTTCGCAATGAGTGAGTAAATCGTTTTTGGATTTTATTTGAATTAAGGTTGCTTATGTGTCCCATAAGATAGTGGAGACAAATTTCTCAGTGAAAAAGATAATAAATGTCAATTTGTGAAGTATGAATATAAAACTGTGACAGATGTATCGTACGTTATTTTTCTACAGTCAAAATGTATAATTGTACCTAACATCGTCGCCTATTTAAAACGTAGACTGCTTGCTTTGTGTATGCTTTAGAACTATTCAATGTTCACATTTGAGGGGTATATCTGTCCGTTATGAACAATGTTATTGGTTTATGAATTTGTTGTTACATTCGGCACTGGTGGCTACTTAGGGACTAGTTTTTGGAGATTGTCGACGATAGGTTCTACGCTCGATCCTCTTAATACTGACGTGGCGTTCACTCAATGGTTGCCATCGGCATGGGCACTACTAGATAAGTTTGATGTGTCCATGTGTATAGTCATGGCCCATATATTGGGTAGGGAAGATAACTTTGTTGAGTATCAAGTGATTAGAATACCGCGTAAAGCTATAGGTCCTTTAGTTGAATTTTTAACCCTGTATACTATTTGGCTAGTAAAAAAAAAAAAAAAAAAAAAAAATGCCTCTACTTTTTACACTGTACGTGTAGGTGGGTGGTGGTAGGGGGGGGGTCAGTACATCTGGACGTGTATGGGTTGGTGGGTGGGACAATACCACTGTACGTTATGGGTGGAAAAGTTACCTTAATTAGTAACAATTACTACACTCATTCACCTCCCATATTCACCCAAATTTCTATGATCGGCATCTTAATAATGAATAGTAAAATGAATAACAATAAATGAATATCTTCTGTAGATTTTTTTCATACACAAGTTGCATTTTACTAACTGAAGAAGAATTAAAGTTAAAAACGATTATCAAATAACTTTCAAAAGACAGCTTTAAATTAAATGAAGAATAAAGTTCCCTTTTACATTTAGCTCCTAGTTACAGTGGAAATAATTAAATTATTCCAAAGTCCTTTGTGGTTAAATTTGTCATACAATTATTATTGAAAGGGACAGAGAGACTCCTTGAAGTGTTTGCGACCTTTTGTATAAAGCAAGTTTATTTGAATTGAGGAAAAGTATTCTGTGTTAAAAAATAACAGTGTTTTCATTTACAATAAAATGAACCTAATTTGAATTGTTTAAAATTAGTTCGTATCAACAAAATGGGAAAACTATTTAAACATGTTTTCTAGAAAGTCCTAAGACTTTCGCTTGTGCCGTGTCTTTTATAACCTTACAGAAGCGTACCTGCAAAATAAGTTTTAGTAGTGTAGTGTTAGTAAATATGCAGTTTATTTACTGAATAACGTAACTATAATTCTTTATGAATTACAACTACAATTTACTAACTGTTAAAGAGATTTTCATGTTCTTAGATTAGGTATATAATTATACAAAAATCATACACAGATAAACATTTTACTTACGAGAGAGGAAAAATAAATAAATATAAGTGCCATGAATGTAAGTGGATATGAAACAGTCAAATTTGGAGTTATAAAAGCTGTCTAAAATATAGTTTTAAGCTGTGAGTTTTCAACAAAGTTCTATTATTATTTCTTGAGTTAGTAATAGCACAAGTTTAAATCCGGCCTAGACTGGAAGTATTAGTAATATCCACCTTGTACTGTACTGGTTCTTAACGTTACTCTGTCTGATAAGTTCCCCGCACAGATCAAAGGTCTATGAGGAATGGGTAGTGTAAGGTTGAAGAGAATTTCGACCTCTCTTTAGAAAATTTCTATAACTTTTCAAGTCAATTAGCAAAGTATTAATTTGTTTATATGAGTAATTGAGCATTATATTTTCTTCAGTTTCATTTTTTTTATTACAAAGAATTGTACGTACCCAACCTAAATTAATTAATACAATATTTTCATAAGAAACATTACTAAAATACTATAATATATTTCGATAATTCACTTTTACCACTCACAGACCACAGAAACTACGAATAGAGGCAAATATTTTAACACCTCGACCGTTTAAATTGGTCAAGAAATACGAGAGGAGTTACGTTGAGAAAACATGGCTTCACGTATAATTCAAAGTCGTTCTTTAGCTGATACGAAAATATTTGATAATTTAAGATCCAAAGTAATTTATCGATAGTCAACAATGTATAAAAATAACATACAGTATGTACATAAATATAAAACAGTCTAAACGTTTTTATTCATCTACTAATATTGGGAATGTAATGTTTGCATTGTTTTTGACTGAAAGCCGAAATGTTTATGTTCATTATTACATGTGTGTGACGAGAATTTGTTTAACATTAATTAAAATTTGACACAAATGGTTTTGTATTGGAAAGACCGCCAAAGCAAACAGTGTCCACTCAACAGTAACGGGCCACAAGAGTGTCTGCTGAAAAATAATATTGGTTGAAATTCAATTACCAAATATTATTTCACCGTGGTGTCACATGTTTTGTGGAAAAACATTTTGTGTTATTGTGGCCTAAAGTACGTCTATGGTGGTCTTTGAGTGTGGCGTTGCCTACAGTGTGGAATTGGAATGAGAAATTAGTTAGCTGTATTAAGGCATCCATTCACATTAAAGAAAGTAACATTTCTACGCCACCACTATGGATTTAGGGGATTTGACGTAGAATAATAAAACGAAGTAATAAAGAAATACGTCTTAAGTTTCTCGTGACTCACCTACTTCTCGAAAAATAAGGATGCCTAACATGTGACCAAATGTTAAGGTTACGTGGATCACACTTTACGTAAATTGTATCCCTTATCAGTTTTTGCGAGAATAGTTGTATATAAGAGATAAACGATTAAGAAACTAAATGTGTCTTAAATTAATGGAACGGGCATCAAGTAATGAGTTATGAAATTTGGATAATTAACTGAAGTAACATCACACTGTAAGTTGAGCTTGTACGTTATTCTAGCTTAAATAATAATAATAAGATAATTATATCACAGATAACTTCATGGAATTTCAAAAATACTTTATTTCGGAGTACAAATTTGATTCCATAACTTAGAAATCTCTAAGCACAGATAACTAACATCTGTGCTCTAAGCTTACTACACCAGTTGTTTGCTATACCATCGCTAGGATCGCTTGGTTGGAAAGTAAGGCGGCTGAGCTTCGCTACTAAGTGTTTATATTATACTACGATAGTATACTAATCTCTGTAAATAGAAGAGAAAGCCCTCACTCACTCATCACTAATTCTCCCACTTGCCGTAATCATACAGTGCTGAAATTTGGTACAAATGTTTGTTGTAGGCTAAATAGGAAAACTAAAGTATTTTCATCCTGATAAAATACTCCTAAGGAATTGAAACCGCCCTTAAAAGATTGTTCCATAAGGATAACATTAGGTAGGTTTTAGTAAATTAATAACTCTGTTTTTCAAATAAATAAAAATGTTTCTTTTGTATCTTTGACATTAATTTTTCTTATTGATGGAAGTTTATAATTAGCTACACTACTTTTTCTATATTTTTTTCTCTATAAAATTATGTGTGAAAACATATGTTATAATGTAAACAATGATTTTTACAATATTGATAAGGTTATAAATCTTTCTTAATGTTAGTAATAGCATTGGCTGTTTATATTTAAACTGTAAATACGTTGTAATGAGTTACTTGAAATAACTTTGCATATAAGTATTTTACTAATATAGTTTAAACACTATTATTTGGTGTCAACAATTACATGCCGAGGCCGAAGGCCGATGTGTCACGAAGCAAGCGTGCGAAGCGTGCAAGGGTGTCATCTAGTAATGTATATATACTACATGTGTACTATAACGTTGATGCACGTTTTTCACTTTAAGATTGCTAATATTATTTTTGTGGACATTTCGATCAAGAAATGCATATTTTAAATAAGATTTACAAATAACAAAAGAACGTATCTGTAAAGGTTAGGTAATAATTTGGACAGCTGCTGACAATGCTATTATTTTGACATAGCCACACCACAAACAAACTATTCAATACATTCAGCAAGGTTTGCGGGAATGAGCAATTTCAGAGAGACTCAGCCAGCACAACCCACAACAAAGGGTAGTTGCTGTTGTTGGTTTACTGGAGGTCTCATTTAGGGGAGTTTTACCCCACAAGAGTCCGTGGAAACAGTAACCACACGGTTTCAACATTATGGAATCTCTATTCGTTCCTATTTTATCCCCTGGTCTAAAGTTATAAGGTACATTACGTAATCAGCTAACATGTAAACTACTAAAAGATTACATAAACTTATGTAAATACATGTAAATTAGATTCATCCCCTGAAGCCATAGATCTAGTGTTAATAAACATGAGCTCTACTGTATACGATGCATCACATCTGCAACTGTTGTGATTTCTATTTGTTGTTTATGAACAAAAACACCTGTTGGAAGAAAAACAGATTATTTATTAAAAGAGATAACAAAATATCGATCTACTTGTTTTACTAAACAGTTTTAATTCGATTTGTTTATTCGATTATATTATGTTACCGAGTTAAATATACTTCAAAAGAAAACAGTTGTAGATTATTTTTAGTCGATGAAAACGATTCCTTATTGAAACACCAGTTTTTTAGAACCCACTGTTCTTTAATTTTGGATCGTGGTATGGTGTTATTTTGCTGTTTATAGTTTATATCTGAGCTCATGTATTTTTTTTATGTTCAGTGCCTGTTTATTAAGTGTGTTCTAAGGTACTATTCCTTTCTACATAGTATTGTTGAAACAATAGGTTGTGAGCATTATTTTGTTACTAACATCACTTCTCACCTGAAATAGACGACTAATTCCTCAGCTTTTAGTCAGCAAAATTAATGATATTTTAAAATTTTGATAGGTATAAGTTTTAAGGAAAAATATATTGTTCATAAAAATGTAAATCATAAATTGTAAAAGAAAAGAAATTAATAAGTATATTTATCTCAGCAATATATAACATATACCAGATCCTCTTATGGAGGAGTATTAATTAATTGAAGTATTACAAACGATTTCATACACTATGTTAGGTTTTATTTTATTTTTGTGTGTGTATTAAATCTTAAGATACCGATCTTGAAGATGTAGACAATTATAGGTTTCCAACGAAATTGTGTAAATAGTTGTAGCCTTGTGACATATGCGTCGGTTACTTCTTAACTAATGGTCTAATGAAAAATAGACAGACGGAGCTTAGCAGCTGATTCCTTTCAAAATTTATTTCTCCCCGATTAGGCATAATCTTTGCTGGAAAGTACCAACGTTATCACAAGATAGTGACATCAAGCAACATCGAGCGAGGCTGTTCCTTGGATGGGTGACCAGTGAGATATTCCGTTCTTGCTCGGTCACTGGTGGTGATTTAGAAGTCACCTTTTAGCCATTGGCCTTGTTAGGGGCTGCTTCTTAGCCCTAACTGAACCTGGTATAATAAGATTTTCTTTAATTTTTTCCCTAATTATGAAGCTGGGCTTTAACCAACTACGCTACCATGCGATTAAAAAAGAGAGACAAAAAGGCAATGGAATTAAGGTGAAAATGTGATTTATAATTGTCACTTTTTGTATACACTTAACATTCATTAAATGGTAGACAAAAAACTCACTTAGTAAGGTTGAAACTACACAATTGCAATAAATTAGTAATTTAGTTTTAAAATAATAATTTATGAGACCTACAAGCCCATTGCTGTTAATGAGACAGCTAACATTTAATTGAAGAGGATGGTTTATTATTATGGTTCACCAATTATTTGAACTCTTTAAATCTGCACGTTTGGAATATATCAAAAGGTCTTTCTCATTAGTACTATAAATTTATAAACAGATAATCACCTCTTCGGTAATAATGGCCCACTTTACCCAATTACTCAGCATCAGCACAATTTCCCCTACTGGTTGGATTATATAGTCTTTACTGCTTCCTCTAACAGCTTCCTTCTTTCAAAAAGGAGGATGACTTGTTTGTCACCTTAAACGTTATTAAATAACGTCACTATTTTGGTGATTTGCCACTACGAGGCGCTAGTGTCTCCCAATGAAATGTATAACTTACGACAATAGCGTCTCGTAGTGGATTATTTGCAAAGTAGCGGTTGAAATGGTCTGAATTTTGAACATTTGGTTTCCCTTTTTAATTATAACCATTTTGATTGCTAATAAGTTGAGCACAGTAAGTATTAGTAGCAGCAATTACATATCTATCAAAAGAATAAATACAATTTACTCTAAGCATTAACTAGGAAATTTAATGGTCACAATATTAGGGCTTAGAACATTCCGAGTTATAAGTTAACTGTGTACTCTGCAATAAACTTGTATAATGATATTTGAGAGTAATCCACACTTTTAAACGTTTCGATTGTTTAAACTAAATTAAAGGGGAAGCGATACAACGATTCCGTTTGTTGTGGTGTTATAAAATGTTTATTGACTGGAGATGGAATTCATGCAGGCGGAATTCGTGTCCTCCAGTGAACAAAGGGGCATAAAACATTAATGTCGGCAACGAGCGTTTTAAATATTACCGAACTAGTTACCGCTCCCAACTTGTGTGATTTGGAGCCGTTCATCTGGGGCATTGGTTGTTTGGTACGGTTTTTGTTACATTTGTAACATCCTTTTCATGTTCAATATGATATATTTCTTTTTGAAATTTATTTAATAAATTATTTCCATATATTCATTTAGATAGATAAAGAATACATTCCATTTTTATACAGCCAGGATATCTTATTTAAAAACAAGTCTTTGAAATAACGTAATAAAATACGAAAAGTTGTATATGTATGGACGTATTTTAACATGATAATATTATAAATATGTATATTTTTTTAAATTATAAAATAATATCATATTTATATGTAATATAAATATAAGTGTTGCTACTAAATAAGGTCACTGTTCCTTAGAAATAGCTGTTTATTAGTATCCTAACAGCCAGGGAACCTAAGGGACATAGAGATGTAAGTGGAATCCGAAACACGTAGTATTGGTCTGATTTCCAGCTAACTGACAAGCCTGATACTCACTTCTCTCCCCTACACAACTTCCGGATCCTGACTACCACCTAACATGAACCACCCATATTTCTCTAAAAGTGTCCACGTTGATGGCAACCATTGAGTGAACGCCATGTTGGTATTGACAGGAGTAATCATAGAATCTACACTCTCTTAGCTAATTTATTAGAATCTTTTATTAGAAAAAGAATACTATTCAGTTTCTGACTATTTACAAGATACAATAATAGATAGTAAGCATAAGTTACATAGTTATAATTTATGAATTGTAAATAGTTTATATTAATGAAATGTTGTGCAATAGGTTAAGGAAGACGTTTGTCCATGACAATCTTGGTTTTTATGACAATAAACTTTATTTGATTTGATTTGATTAATTCTAAATGAAGCAGCCTGTCAGACTGTCATTTGTCCACATAGGTGGAAATATAATTAACTGCAAACAGACTATTGCCAAACACTTAACCAATGTAAACAAAACTTACTGATGTGGGGAACAAGCAGAAATATTGTCAGCTACCAGTGTAGCCAACTGTATAAATAGCTAACTCAACAAATCAAATCAAGTTTGCTGTCACAATACACTGCATTGACTAAGGTTCGTTAACTGTGTGACAGCAATCAGAGAAACAAAATGTCAGTCACATCTTTTAACCGTTTAGAACTAAAAATATATTATTGTTTCAGTCTGTTCGCATTAATTCTAGTATTAATACAACAATCTTTAGTGTATTTGTGAACACAAAGATAATCGTAATTGAAAATATAGCCAAATAAAAATTAAGGTTTTACTAATTAAGGGTTATTTTTGAAAAATAAAATTAATAATTTGCACTAAAAATATTATAGCTCTTTACAGAGTTTTGTTTGTGCAGTGTTTAACTTAATTATTTTACTCTTACTGTTTTATTTTTAAAACAATGCATTAACAACCGGACACACCTCGTAGGAAATTAAATTTTTACTTTACTCTAAACTCTGTTTAATACTTTGAAAAATATTATTTAGTTTAGGGTAACAAAACGAGTATAATAAATTGAAATTATATACGATTATATATTCAGTATATATAAACTTATTAGCGTTATTTATTAGTATTATTTAACAGAGTAAAACTGTAATATTATAAATTTCCCTTATTAGTTGGATAAATGATATTTAGATACTTGAACTACAAAATTAATTTAATACATACTAACATTTATAGAGGGTACAAATTTCTTTATAGAATAAATGTTAGTTAGATGCAAAAATAAACAAATTAATACTAATATTTTGAAATATTAGAGTTTTACTGTGTAATAGTATGCTAATAAATGAAACAAATATTTTCATCGCTAAACTCAGATAAAAAAATATTTAAATACTAGCATTAGTTAATAAAAAACTCATGAATGCAAACGGAATTGTTTATTTAAAAAAATAGTGTTTGAAAAAGAGAACAAACACCTTCTTTAAGGTCCTTCCCCTCCGCCCTATTAAAGGAAGCTGTTATCGACTTCAACATTCCAAATAAACGTTTTTCGTTTTCAAAGAGATCTGCTTTTAATAATTTCGTATAAAGGAGCTTGAACGCTTCAAGGAATCTTCTCCTTCGTTTGTTATTGCAAGGATCTACTTACTTGAAGGGGTTCTGTGTGTAATTTGATCTTAAAAATAAATTGCTTTTAAAGAATCTAAAGTGGTTTGTCTCTAAAAACAACTAATAACACTTCAGATTATGGGTTTTACTTTTAGAAAAAGAAAAAAAAAGAAAAAAATTAAACTCCTTCAAAACGAAAGTGAAGAGTAAACATAGTTGATTATTACACTGTAAAATACGATAAGTCCGCTCAATGGTTGCCATCGACGTGGGTTCTACTAGAGAAGCCTGGGGTGTTCATGCTGGATAATAGTCAAGGTTCGGATGTTGTGTAGTGAAGAGAACATGAGTGTTAAGCTTGTCAGTTAGCTGAAAATCAGACCATCACTACGTGGTTCCGATTCCACTTAAAGCTGTAGGTCCTTTAGTTGCCTTGGCTATTGGGATATTAGTAAATGGCTCTTTCTGAGAAACAGTCGATCTTAGTTAGTAACAATGACTACACTCGTTCATCTACACTCATTCGCCCCTCATATTCGCCAATATCTTGACGATCGACGTCTTATGAATGAATAATAAATAGTAATAACGAATGAATAACTGCTTTTAAATAATGAAACTGATAAAAAAAGCAGACATGATGCAGATTTTATACAGTTTTTTTCATGTTACTATTCTATGGATTTAAACTTTTTAATGTTTAAAATATTAGGAAAAAACCAACTTTGTTTGATCAACTTTTACAAAGTAATTTAAATAGTTTCTTAGTTAAAAACATACCACGTGTTGGTAGAAATACGACAAAAATGAATGGCAACTCTACTTGGCTCCTGCCTTCCACTTGTTATTTTAGTGTCACCCAGAATACTTGATGAATTCCTTGAGGTTCACGAAAAGGTGGGTGAAAGTGGTTACTGCAAGCTGTCAAGGTTCTATGTGCTCTACTTGGCTCCTGCCATCCACTTGCTATTTTAGTGTCACCCAGAATACTTGATGAATTCCTTGAGGTTCTCGAAGAGGTGGGTGAAAGTGGTTACTGCAAGCTGTCAAGGTTCTATGTGCTCTACTTGGCTCCTGTAACCCACTTGCTATTTTAGTGTCACCCAGAATACTTGATGAATTCCTTGAGGTTCACGAAGAGGTGGGTGAAAGTGGTTACTGCAAGCTGTCAAGGTTCTATGTGCTCTACTTGGCTCCTGCCATCCACTTGCTATTTTAGTGTCACCCAGAATACTTGATGAATTCCTTGAGGTTCACGAAGAGGTGGGTGAAAGTGGTTACTGCAAGCTGTCAAGGTTCTACGTGCTCTACTTGGCTCCTTCCATCCACTTGCTATTTTAGTGTCACCCAGAATACTTGATGAAATCCGTGAGGTTCATCAAGAGATTGTTGAAAGTGGTTACTGAAAGCTGTCAAGGTTCTATGTGCTCTACTTGGCTCCTTCCATCCACTTGCTATTTTAGTGTTTCTGTGATGAATAAAGACTCCGAGCCAAATGGTGACCCAACGGTAATTCTAACGTCACCACTCCGTTAAATCTTATGACTACAATGTACAATAGATACATGGCCAGAACAAACATTTTACTTTCTTCCATATGCGTTAGCATAGAAAAAGTATTGTGATCGTCCAAAAACATTTTTTTACAATTTGGAGTTAAAATACATTTTGGGGTTCCCTGATCTCAAAAAAGTGGTTTTTATCGAGAAAAAAACTTGGTGTCTGTCCATATGTGCGCGCGCGCGCTCGCATGTGTGTGTGTGTGTGTGTGTGTGTGTGTGTGTGTGCGTGAGCGCGTGTGTGTGTGAAATTTGGTATATAGGTGTATTTAGCAAATATATCTAGACAATTTTTAAAATTTCTGTTAATAGGCAAAAGTCATAAAAATATAATTTTCTCAAAACCACTCTAATGATTTTGATTACATTTTTAGAAAATATGTGAATTACAATTTAAAATATTTTAGTAAAAACCAAATGTCTAACTTGACTAGTTTTTGAGTTATGGTAACAAACATATTGGAGAATCAAACTGGTAATAATCACAGTTTAGATTTTTTAGTAATTGGAACCATTTACTTAATTTCTACTTGTTATTACGTTATTATTATGTTATTATGATTTATCGTAATCTACTTATGCAGAAGAAAATAACCTATACTTATAAGAAGTGAAATATAGACGTATTTTATTATTATGTCATTTACTAATCGTATGTATTGTAATTAAACCGAATATTAAATTCATATTAGTTTTAACTTTTTTTTAGTATTGAAATTATACTAAATCGATCTTACACTTTATTGATCCAAGGCGAAAAATGTTCGTGTCCTGGAAGTTAAAGTCCAATCCCATGAAAATTGAAAGAACTTTGTCTCATAGAAACAATACACCAGACGTATAGAATTTAAGAATCTGTTTTGAGAGCATTGGGTTGAAAATCGACGAAAATCCACAATATTTCGATAGATCCACCCACTGTTAATAGATTCCTGTGTTTTTAAGTCAACTACAAGAAACTAGTTAGGGCCATCAGCTATAGGAAGCATCAGCAAAAACATTGTGCAGCAACTTTCTGGATCGTCTTGAAGTGTCAACACACAAGTTCTGCATACTACAGCTTCGCAATCGTATGAATCGTTGTAAATAATTAAAAAATCGTATGAGTTGTTGTAAATAATTGAACAATCGTATGAATTGTAAATAATTGAACAATCGTATGAATCGTTGTAAATAATTGAACAATCGTATGAATCGTTGTAAATAATTGAACAATCGTAAGAATCGTTGTAAATAATTGAACAATCGTATGAATCGTTGTAAATCATTGAACAATCGTATGAATCGTTGTAAATAATTGAACAATCGTATGAGTCGTTGTAAATAATTGAACGATCGTATGAGTCGTTGTAAATAATTGAACAATCGTATGAATCGTTGTAAATAATTGAACAATCTTATGAATCGTTGATATAATTGAATAAGTACTTTAAAATACTAGAATAAATAAATATCATACAAGTTAATTTACTTCTTCTCTGAAGAAAAAGCTCGTGCTACGTAACACGATTAGAGATCCTGTACCCGACAGGATGCCTTGTTTTAGCTGCCCAGAGTGCAGCGTCTGGCAGGAAAAAAGGACCCCAAACACACAATAACCTCACTACGAAAGCTATATCCTTATGAAATAAAACCTTTAACACTCACTTGAAGAAAATTGCTTAATTAATTACACCCGTATTTCGTATCAATTATGTCTTGTGTTATCTCGAAAACCAGTGTTAACTGAAGACCCTTGTAAATATTGGTAATATATATTTTGTTATTTATAATTTGGCTTCAATTGTTATTTCACAAGGTGGATTTAATGTCCTTGTGTGTGTAAAAGTGTTTCTAGAAAATTTCAGTGTGAAAAAAAACTTGGCGGTTTTACGAATACAGGCCATATATAGTTGAAAAGAAAGTTTTAATCAATTGATAAAGAAATTATTTTCAATAGATTTGTCATGAATTATTTCGATTCAATCCATTTTTCAATGACTACCACTTAAGGGGATCAACACTCTGCTAATATATTGTATATAACAGAAAAAAGCAAATGACAGAAAAAAATGTGTTGATGATGTAGGCTATAAAATAAGAGCTAAGGTTATACAAATAAAAATTTCAAATAAAATTTAATATGTTTAATTAAGCAGTATATATTATAGCCAAAAGCAATATATTTTTGAAGGCGTAAAGGAAACTACCAAGTGTCACCCCTGATTTAATTACATCACCACATTTCGGAGTGAATTTCTTCTCGTAATTCAGCTTGAAAAACAATTCCAATATGTTTTCAGTCGACCTCACAGCAAACCACAACTCCAGTAGAAGTGGTGTTCCGACCGGGGGCAGCCAGACGTTAACCTTTAATGACTCCAGGGGTGGGTTCCATCCACCATTAACTTACCAGACCTTGGCCATCAACCTCTGGATAAGTGCACTACTGGAGTGGGGTGAGAGGACATAAACGATTAAGTTGATCGGGCTTAAATATTTATTTACCATGCAGTCACGGAAATTCAAGATACGACGAATAAGGGTTGTGAGTGAGTGTGATGAATGTAGATGAACGAGGGTAGTCTATGGTTGACCATAAGGTTAGCAGGTACTTAGAAATGGCCATTTGTTATTTGTCTTGGATTTTTATTTATTTTTTGTATTCTTAAGTATGATAAGCCGACACAACTTTGTGCGTATTGTATTATTTGTGTGTATTTTAAGGCGAATATGATTGATAGCACGATTGTAGGATGAGTCTAGATGACCTTTGTACTCTGATTACTAACTGAGTTGGACTTATGCTCAGAAAGGGTTATTTAGCCCAACAGCCAGGGCAACTGAGGGACCTACAGATTTACGTGGAATCTAAACCACTTAGTATTGGTCTGATTTTCAGCTTATTGTCAAGTCTGACACCAAGTCCTCTCTTATAGAAAAAAAAACTAGGCAAGTAAGGGACCTACAGTGTAATGAGGAATCTGAACCACGTAGTATTGGTTAGAATTTCCACTGATTTAAATGCCTGATACAACTAAGCTGGTTTAACAAGGAACTTACGCCAGGTATAACTCGCGAGGCTTAACGAGGCACTTGGCCTGCGCGTGAGGGGAATAATACTAGGAGTGGAGGGGAGCAAGGGAGGGCAGTCACACTACTGTTAAGTTACCGTGTTGCTGGTCGAGGTGCGCTTGTAGCGACTCTCAGTGTAGAAAAGAATTTATTTTCACCTCCTTTGTTATTTGTTTACATTTATTATAACGGCCAATCAGAAAAGTTGTTTACACGTTTAATTTGAATTTAAACCTCTGATTGCTAAATCTGCTCTGAAAATGGGCACATTAATTTGCTTAAAAATCAATAAATAAAATTATGATATAATCAATATATGCCTAAACAAATGAATAAAAAAAGTTAAACGCGTACTTCATTAATTAGTTAGTAATGATGAAAAATAACAAGGTTAAGTAAGGTTGTAAAAAAAAATTTAAATTTCATATTGTTTAATTTTCTATTTTTATTTACCATATGGCACACACTGACGCTCCCCACTCCAATTAGTCTACTGCACATCGCCTGGCCAAGTGCCTCGGTAAACCTCCCTACTCTACGTTCACACTTTAGTTGAGACTTTTTTTAGTAGTTATATGCTCATTGGACATGGTCAGATTATTTAGTGCGGGTATTAGCTGATTAGTGGTAGAATAACCATCTAGTTTCAGTAACCAATCGGTTATTTTTCACATCAATCGATTATTTTAATTAATGTGAAAGCAATAACTGACCGAATTCCAACTAATATTAATCTTCATGTTGCATAACTAATATGTCAACTACGTTCATAAATGGGATTTAATATTAGTTAATTTATTACCACTACTGAAATAAAATTGGACTGAAATATAAACTAAATGAAAATCGGTTTATAATCAGAACCTGGCCACACATAAGATTGTTTTTTGCTGAAGACTTAGTGAATTGTGTTTTGCAGTATCAATTGTTTTAGAAAAAATGTAGAGTTTAAATTTTGAAAGAAATAAAACAGCTGATTCAGGGCGTAGAGATCACAAGTACCACATTACAAATCTGTTTTTTTTAGTATGTACTATACAACATATTTTTGCCATTATTATTTATTTATAAAAATATTTACAATTTAACTAGGACTTCTCCAGTAGTATCAATGCTGAGTGCACCGTTGTGCAGACGTCGTCAAGGTATTACGATTGCTGAGGACAAAACTTACGTCTACAATGTCCAGTTCACTTAACCGCTCTGCTGAGTCTAAGTACTGTACTACGCCACAATACCACCAAAATAACCCATTTCAAGTAAACAATGTTTATACATTACGTCGTTCATAGTCAAACACCAGTAACAGTATCAAAGACGGTTTTATCAGTAGTAATGATTGCGGGGAGTCGATCCAAACAGTGGATCACATAGTTACGGAGTGTCTTCTGCGCTCTTTTACAGAGGGATTAGAATCAGTGAAGTAGGTCTTGAATGGCTTGATGGATTGTATTTAGCTTTAACACAGGAGATCATTCTGTATTGTTACTATACAGAACGTGATTTTTTACATCTCGTTCCAAATATATACTACTGCTTTCATTTTCAAACTACTAAATGGTACGCTATTTATAAATCAGTCGTAAGATAGAAAAAAGTTGTATTAATTTTACTTATGTCTAAGAATGGAAATTTTGTAATTTATTTTTCTGTAACTAACCATTGTCGTAATATTAATGTTTAAATCAATGTTTTTATACGAATAATAAAAGTGATTAAAATTATCGTTACAACATATTAAATAGAGATTCCAAACATTTCCACACAAAAAAGTAATAAAAGAAAACAGTTTATTTTCCGCCAAGATTAACGGTTACAGTTGGTAAAACTACCCTTCTACAACGTAAAAAGCAAACTTCTATTAAAAGTTTAAATGAGACATTCTTTACTTAACGTCTCATTAACTGTCACTGACAATTAGCGTCTTGTACTCTTTATAAACACATTCCTACTAAATACTTATTTGGACATTTTCCCTCCACGTCAAGCGGAATACACCGTTTATTTGACGTTGGCAGCCTTTTTGTGATCTCTATTTCTTTAGGAGTAGTACTACAGTGACAAAACATTTATTTCGACACTCACACTAGCTCCCCTTCTCGTTTGGTTTGAACACTGGTGTGTTAGTACGATAAATAGATTGGACACTTCACAACTACGTACTTTGGAGCATTAAATGAAAATATTTTTAATGCATTTTCGCAGCTAACCTTTAATGGTAGTACAGTATTTATTTTTCTTGCATCAAAATTTATTGATTAAACTAGATTTAATTATTACTTGGGTATTATAGACCAAACCATCAATACAATACTGTTATTTTGACAATAATTAATTTCTCATTACCAATAGATTTAAAGTCGACAAGTAGTTTCTCAATGCCTAACCGAACCTAACTTAACCTAACCTAACCTAAAGTTTGAAATCTAAATACGTAGTGTAAGTATTTGTTGATATTCTATTGATTAATAATACTGATGAACTTCAGTTACAACTAAATTTATTATTCCCACTATTCTTAGTTAAACGTATTTTATCTGAATCTCCACGAAAAAAAAATTCTCTAACTCTGGGTTAGAAAATGCATTTAGTGCAAATGTATCTGACGGTGAAAGAGTAATCCATTGTACTTGTGATTCTTATAATTTATATTCTTAATAGATCCAAAATATTGGAATGTTTGTATTAAACATGTATTTATCGGCTTAAAATATATTGTATTTTGCTCCCTTAGAGTGTTGTATATTTTTTTGTTTTTTACTTAATAAAAACTTAAACTTCATCACAGACACATAAATAATTAAAAGTAATTAATTGTAACCACCATGTAAGAATAGAATACGTGTTAAAATAAAAATCTGCGGTGGAAATGTTTTGTTCAGGTGTCCAAAGAATTTAAATATAGTATTTAAATAAATTGAAACTCAATGTACTCCTTCTTTCTTGTGAGAATTCAACTCTATATCTGATTTAAATAAGGCTTACGGTGCGACCCTACTCACAATCTTAGAGAAGATTTGCTTGCTCGGTGGCTTTGTCGCTAATGCTTTAGAATGCGGATTGTAAGTTCGAATTTCCAATTAAGCTATCGTCCCATTCGTTGTACAAGTTCACACAGATGCTTGCATTCCTATGTGAGCTGGTGAGTGACGTTAGAAACTCATTATGGAGCAAACTGCTTTCAGTATTTCAAATAAATAATTCTAGCTATAACAAAAACAAATACAATAATTCAGGAATATATCAAATTAAAAGACCTTCTTGTCATAAATACTAAATTTTCTGGCAGAATAAGTTTTAGTAAAAGATTAAAAGAAACTTTACTACAAAAATACAATTTCTAGCTTTTAAACTTATGCTGAACAGTCAATTAGAGATAACTATAATATTCACACAACACATAAAATTACAAAATTATCCACGTTTGAAAAAAAAAAAAATTACATGTTTTACAAATACACGAGAAAGTGGTCGAAAATCCATCATTATCAGTAAAAAATCAAGTAAAATTTTAATCACACATATCTAACATTCAGGTGAATAATTTTAAAACCAAACAAAATGTTAAACTTATGTACAAGTTCTTTTACAATATTTAAATTTTCATAAAAAAATATGTGAAAATATAAACTCTACTAAGGTTTAATTTAACAGTATTTGTACTGCATGTAACTTGGTTTAACGTATACAACTGACGATCTTACGGGAGGGAAATTGATTTTGTTATTAAATTATTTATATTTTTGTCATTAATATAGTAGAAAGGAATGATTCGTTATAGTTCGGATGATTATTTTCTTTATCAATACTAAAGAGGAAATAATGATTTATAGTTTTTGTACACAATAATAAATATCGCTTAAAGGTAATAACCAGTAGAGAGGGTCAGTGACCTCGGATGTAAACAATGTGACACTACTAGCCAGCGGTGTCGTGTAAACAATGTGCAATTTGTAGTATCGAGTGCAAGAATAGACGTACTATGTGAATGGCAACCGAAATAGAAGCCTTCCATAATGGCTTTAATCGAGCAACAATGACCTAAATATCCCTTCCAAACTCCCACCTGAGACTCTTCTAATGGCTGTGCCAGATTCAACTTCTATCAATGGTTAAACATTTTTTAATAACATTTTTATTTTGCATTATTTTGTAATACGTATGTTATAGTAACGGTGTAATTGACAATACTGTACATATGAAAGATGGACAACACAAATTAGAAGGGAAGTGGAGGAGGATGACAGCCTTGTCAGTAGGGGTACATCTACTGTTTTTACCCCTAGGGAAACACAACAAATGTACAAAAGTGCTGTTTGTGATGGTTACTTATTTTATCATTATTTAAACAGTAGAAATACCCCTTCATTTTTTTCATCAACTCAATCCTATTTTTAGTTACTTTCCTTATTTTTAATTTCAAACAAATGAGTCCTTAATTTTTTTACCAAGACCGAAAATCATTTGAAACATTGACTGTTGAAACATTGTGAAGTGTGGGGCAGTTCACTTTTGTCATTTAAATTGAAGGTAAAAATCCAAGTTTTCCAAAAAAAAAAAAAAAAAAAAAAAATAAATAAATAAAACGTGTTTCAAACCATGGCATTTTTATGAGTTGATTCCATAAAAAACTTTTATCTCAAATATAATGTTTTCAGTCTGCTAAGAGGACTTCAAATTTGTCAATTAGAGAAACCTTATTGCTTTTACTGCTTTATTATCAAAAAAATTCATAAATTTATGTTCGAATACTCTCAATAACATTATTTGATAACTTTTAAAGATAATACGTTAGAGAATTATATAGAAGACAACTACTCCATAGAGATTGGTCGGCTAAACATCTTTCTGTAAGTAATTTTAAATACAGGAAATAATTACCAGAGAGCGTATTTTATTTAGTATACCTTTTGATAGGTGATACATTCCCTAGTGTTAAGTATATAAATATATTCAATATTTCAACTTTTAAGAGATGTTTGGCGGGAAACAGCTAGTAGTGAGGTTAGGATATTTGGTGGGAAACATGGGCGCCGCCAGCTTGAATGCGTCATCAAAAGTGGACCAATCAGAGAGCTGGCCTCAAGGGGGCCCTCCTACTTATAAAGATGCCATAAACACAAGTAAATTTATGCAGAGTGGCCATGAACTTGTTCCAGGTGATGATTTATGCAGAGAACTATTCTCTTGGAGCTAACGAGATTGAAACACCTGTTGCAGCCTCGGGAGAGGGTCGGTAACCTGAGACCCCATGCATAATGAGGGTGGGGTAATGGGAAATGCATACTGCACGGGGTGTGTCGGCGGCTGGTTCAATTAGAAGGCCAGACAGCTGACAGACGGCGGTGAATGTTTTAGTGGAATGACGGTTTGAATACGTCATATTTAATCAAATACGTAAATTTTTCTCCAAATTCAGCAGAGTGATGAGATTATAGAAGGTTGATTATATCCATTTATAAAACTTTCTCATAAATCACTGAGGATATTTGGTCGTTATATGTGGAAAAGTTAACTGTATCTGATCTTAATAACATGTAATAATAGCTATAAGGTTGCAATATTGGGTTATAAAGAAGGTAACAATTATTTGCCTTAAAAAGAAAAAAAAAGATAAATTATGGTTGGAGCGTTCCAATTATTTGCGAACTTGTAAGAATCAGAGGAAAGAAGAATGTTGTGGAGTACATTCGGTTTTCAAAAAAATGTTCCAATTTCAAATTTTTCAATTTAAATGTTAAAATAACTTTGACAATAATTGTTGTATAAGATTTGTACTTCTTTAAACGCTAAGTAATAATTATTGGTAAATAGCTAACTCTAAATGAACACTTTAAAGGATCAATACCACTTTAAGTGTGCGGGTGGTGTTTGAATCATCACTAACGTACATGGAAGGCTGTGTGGTTGGGTCATCTCTAGTGTCCAAGGATGGATGTGTCATAAATAGTGTCCATGGATCACTAGCATAGGAGTGTATGATGTGTGGATGGTTGAGTCATCACTAGCGTACTTGGATAAGTGGGTGGTTGGGTTACCATTAGCATGCACGGGTGGGTGGGTGGTTGGGTCATAACTAGCGTACACGAATTGGTAGGTTGTTGGGTCATCACTAGCGTGCGTGGATGGGTGGGTGGTTGGGTAGTCATTATTGTACATGGATGGGTGGGTGGTTGGGTCACCATTAGCATACATGGACGGGTGGGTGATTGGGTCATCACTAGCGTACACGGATGGGTGGGTTGTTGGGTCATCGCTAGCGTACATGGATGTGTGTAGTTTTGTTTAGTGTTAGTTTTGTTTAAAGGAATATTAATTGGGTATTGTAGGAGTTACATATTTATAATTTTTATTTTATGAGTCATGAAGTAATATGCATGAACGAATTCATACCACACATAAATTCATTCAGCTTAAGCTGGGCTTCCATGCTTAATTTGCGATGATGAAGATCGAATTATTTTTATCTCGAACTCATCCCATATTTTTGAAGGGATCCATCCTATTGAATTATCCCATTTTTGAACACAGCCAACTGATGGAGTTCCATTATTAAGATACTTGGAAGTATTCCAAATATAAAGTAATACAAAATTACACACTTAGTAAAAAATATCAAATTTTTTGTCCGGAATTTAGAATTGTTTAAGTACTGTTTATTATGTCTTCCATAATAACGATTTAAAGACATAAATTCTACATCGAAGATATACGTTTTTTATTAAAGTTTCCCATTTGTTATCAATTCAATCTTAGACCAATTGAAATTTTTAAAACAAAATACAAAGAATTGTGTAATACTAAATATTTATTTTATGTATGATTGTAAAACACTCGTAGTATCAATAAATTACTGTTACAAGTTGTATTCAATTGCTTGTTAAGTGACTACTTTAAAAGTTGTTAAAAAATAGTAATAAAAACAATCACAAGAAAAGTCGACAACGCACTTCAATAGACCACTATAACACACTAATGGTTGAGGTGATGTCTATATAGCTTAAACTATTTAAGGGGTTTCCTTTAATAAATATGTGACTTTACCAATTTTACCGTACCATGTTAACTACAATTAAAAACTACAAACTTCATGTCAGCATAACATTCGAGAAAAACAAGATAATTCTTTGAAGGACAGCATGTTCTTGTCAGTTGACAATCACGGCATAGAGACATCGGTAAATTGTATTATGACTTTACTAAAAGATATGTTTTAATTTTCATGAGGCCTGTATAAGTAAAATTTATAAATTAATTAAATAATTGATTAAAACATTTATAATGGTAGGTTCACATGAACTCTAGTATTCATATATAAGACTTCACACGAAAGTTGGTTACATGTTTGACCATTGTACGTACTATGAACTAAACTTGTGGTAGTATCAAACCAGTATAATATATTTGCACTTTACATAATTAATTTGAATATATTTGTCAAAATGAAATTGATTATAAATTATGAGTAGAGTAGCCATCATAGTACTTAAATTTGAAAAAAAGTTAAATATTTTATTTTTAGTTTAGTGGAGGAAAAGTAGAGTTGTAAAATTTGTTTTACTTTTAGTGAAGGAGCGAGGTTGTGAGACATTTTTTGGTCTACGTTATAGGAATGGCCGACGTAAGACTATTTAGGGTGAGTGGGTGGGACATGTATTGTTGATGTCAGTAAATGAATGATTGAACAATATCGGATACATGTATATACAAATGAGGCCTTAAGGGTTCTCCTGGAACAAAAGGTGACTGCAGGTATCACTTCGTACTGTTTCTACCATCAATACAACTGTACTGAAAGGGGGGCCAGTGTGGGGGGGAGGGTCGGTCAACCAAGCTATTACATGACTGATAGAGAGGGGAGGTGGGGGAGTGATAATCACTGTTAGCTTACTGAAGTAGACGTGCGAGTTGTCCATGTTGGGGGGTGAACCACACATCTACCCCTAGCCGGCTGAAGCCCCGACTGCTGCTGCTGAGTCTACCACATCCAGGTATCCCCCTCCCCACCCCGTCTCATTAGTTATGCAACCAACTACTCAGATTTAATTTAGCCAACACGGTCAACTGCTTTAACCCCGCATGTTGTTTGACTTCTTACAACTGCTGTTAAATATTCTATGAAGTTATTGTTAGAGGATATCAGGTTCACATAGCGATCAGTAAAGTCGTTTGATTTTTGCTAGAATCATTAAGTACTTTGAATTTGTTTGTTATTTCTCTAAAAAAGCCGTTGGTCCCCAGGCTAAGTGCTAGAGAGGGATAGCCCTAAATTCACCTGGTAAAATATTTTTTTTTTTATAAACTTTTAACCAAAGTAAATAAAATCTAACCAAACATCTCCAAACCATACCAAATTTTTAACCAAACAAAACCAAACCCGACCAAACTTAACAAAACCTCACTTAACCAAACCAAACCTAACTAAACTTAACCAAACCAAACCTAACTAAACTTAACTAAACCAAAACTAACTAAACTTAACCAAACCAAACCTAACTAAACTTAACTAAACCAAACCTAACTAAACTTAACAAAACCAAACCTAACTAAACTTAATTAAACCAAACCTAACTTAATCATAAACTTTACATAGCCAAACAAAACTTTTCACACATTTCAATTCCTAACAACAAGTGCCTTGCTAACTAAGAAATGATTCGTAGGACTAATGATACAATTAGGGAATTGTTTAATTTCTTCTTTATGTTTATTTAGTTGCCATAAATTAACACTACTGGACCCCCCCCCCCCATCACAAAATCCCCACTAAAGACATGTCAGCCGTTACTTGTTCTTAGGCTGCTTAAACAGATTATTGTTTATGAAATATACCTTTTTGCAGTTTAGATTATTTTATATTATTTATTATCATAATCGTCTATATATATGTGTGTGTTTGAAATGAGGACACTCACAGTAGCTTGAAACCGATTTATCCTGTATATTTAACAAATAGTTTTAATCAAGAATGTAATTTAATATTTTTGAAACTACTGGTTGTTAATAAAGAACTTATAAATTTGTCAAAATAAATGTAATAATTTCAAAGGTTCGTATTCATCTCATATGATACGATGAAAAGTACATAAAACATTAATGCTATACAAAATTATTTTCGTCAGATCTTTTGACATTTGACTTATGTTTCGTAATTGTGTGTAGGTGAACACACGTCTAAGTACGTACCCTTGTTATCCTGTAATCCTTGTTACGTGTCTAAGTGGGTTGTCGAACATCTTTACATCCCCATGATGTCTAACAATCGTTGGATATGTGTAAAAGCCACTGCTAGGCAACTGATTCTTGACATTTTATATCCTTATATTTGGTAAAATCCTAAAAGAAATCTATAATTGCAAGTCAATTTGATGTTACAAATCTGTCTTTAAAATTTTGCAAAAAGACGGTAGTTAATTTTGGACACGTGTTCAGAAAATATTAGAAAAGTGTGTATTTAGTTTTTGTTTACAACTAAATAACAGTTTCGAATAGCACAAAACATGGCGTTAGCAATAAAGGTTTCATTATTTTCTTTAACAAAAATTGCTAATGAATCATAAAAAAATATGTACAATATTGTGATCTGCAATGAAGACAGTAAGTTAAAATCCATACTTACTTCTGATAAAATTATGTTCCGTTTATTTGATATAAACATTTACATATTTAAACAATTATTCCAACATTTATCTGTCAGCAAAGCAACTAGAGTAAAGATGTAGAAATATACTTTTTTATAAATTATTTACGTTATAGATCAGATAAATATATTTAAACAAAGGTTTAAAAAGAATATGAAAATACGTACAAAATACCTGTTTTGAAAACACAGTAAATAATGTGCCAGTGGACATTGATTACTTGTACAACAAATTATCCACACCCTTTTAAAGTCCTGGGAAAAAATCTTTATTTAATATCTATAGATACGATATCTTTTAGCGTCACAGACAAGATATCTAAAACAAAGAGATCTTTACAGTCCCAAATAGCGTTAAAAAAAAAAAAAAAAAAAAAAAAAAACTGGATCTTAATATATTAGATGGTTTTATTACGAGAGTGCTTAAAAGCAGTAAATTTACACTGTTATTCATCTGTTACTTACTGTGTAAAACTGCTTTAAGATTAGGACAATCAATTAGTGTGCAATAAAGTTATTTAAGTCAGGGTTGAAAGTTAGCAATTCCTAACGTTTATATCTTTAAGGTATCTGCTCTCACCTTACTGAATTTGTCCATATGAACATGAATTAGGTATACAATTTGGCCTTTATAAAACTTGAACTTGCAACTCAGGTAACTAAATATAAATACGGATATAAGAACACAATCAACAATTGCGATTGTAAAGACAGTATAACCAAACCAGTATGTGAAACTATACTGTTGGTATGTTTAATATCATGAGTTTAGATAGTGTAATTTGTTAAAAAAAGTACACTATCATAAAAATAAAAGTAACATATATTTTTAATACGTTTCAGACTATCTAAATCTCTTAAATAAAACTGTGACCAAATTGGAGAACATAATTTTTTAGATTTTTGCTTTTAAATTACTCGTATTAAAAATTTATTAACATTTTTTGTAAATAAAACTATTTAAATAAAAATACTCGACAGAAGAGTTTACTGGAAAAATAATAAAATGAAATATATATTTCCCTAATTACGTATACAAGGCCTAAAACCTTTAAGTAACAAATATTTACCGAACACTATAAAAATATATTTTATTTAAAAAAAACTTAGATTTTATTTCTATAAATTACCTTATACTGTATAAATTATTATATTTAAACTAGGGGACACCCCTGCACGCTTCGCGTGCCAACCTACGTTATTAGTTATAACGTGTAGGCCTAACTAATAACTGTATTACGTAAACTTACAATATTACATTTATTTACAGTATCTCACTTACATTATTTGCATTGCTATGTATTTATTAGTATAAACACCCAATGATGTTACTTAGTCCATTTTAAACGTGTCAATTTAATTGTTTTGTTTTGTTTAATAGCCGAAGATTGATTAAATAAATAAAGTAACTGTATTAGATAACAATTGGAAATTTTAAGTCGAATGGGAAGGATGTAAATAAAACCTTGTTTACAACCTATTATGAACGATCTAACCTCCTCCATGTTACAGACACCATTGTTTACATTACAACAGCTGCTAACTTTTCGTGTCATGTAATGATGATTTACATTTAAACAACTGTTACTTTTCGATTCACTTAATTCTTTCTCCGTGTTATTCTTATGGCCTGGAAACGTAATTTGAGGGCCCTTCAGGGTGAAAATGTTAAATAATTAAGACCTTATTGCACAACTACGAACAAATACAAAATGTTTGACACCTCAACCGTTTACATTGTTTAAGAAATAAGAGAGAAGTTGCGTTGACAAAAAACGGATTTACGTATTAACTATACTTCTGCAAGCAAAGACAGTAAAATTTATATATCTATTTTAATCTTTTGTCACTATAATTAAAATCAACTAGATGTGCTTTTAAAAGATGGACCAATAGAGCTTTGTACAAAAAACATTGGTTAAAATAATTTCAAGCAGTGTTACGTTTATAAACAGTTTTCAATATCAAGAGGTTAGTTGATAAACGTATTTTGATAGTTGAGTTTTAAAAATATTTATGTATTTCATTCCACTATGATTATTCCCTTAAACATTTTTTTAGTTGAGTTTACACTATTTTTATCCAAACTAAAAACGTGTGACAGTTAATAGGGACTAAATATATTCAAAGCGTCTAAAACGTTACCTCTGCAATGCAATATACAGTTTTCAAACTGAACTCGTTGAAGCAACATCTATGTCACTACGCCATTTCTTATCTAGACGAGTGTCTCCACTCAAACACTTACTAGGTGTATGTAATCCATTTTCCTCCATTCCTGTCCAGTTACACACACAGACACATACATGCACACACCGACAGGGGGCGCGGGATCGGGAACTGACCCTTCCCGTCGTCCCGCCTTGCTCCAGCGCGACGGCACCGAAATACCATAACCATCTCCAAACATGTGCAGAACGCTCTAGAGTTGGCAGCTTGTGCTGTTTTGACGTCTTGTTGCAATACCGCTATTCCAGTCTATAAAGCCCCCTTGTATACGATTGTTAATGGCGACCGTTACACAAGGCGTATCACGATCAACAGAGAGGCGTATTTCATTTATATTATATTCTCATTAAACTAATTTTGTACTCTAACGTTTTTACTATAGTAGCTTAAGATTTTAAACAACTCTATATCAATTTCATATGGTAGTCTGTAAAAAATAATTGATAATTTCAAACCTACAACCAAACAGTTATAACCTGTAGTGCGTACTATGTAGCTTGGAAAATGAAACTAAAGAACATCGATTTTCAGTTAAAATCTGTAATATATGTTCAAAATACTTACAAATACAGACAGTACATTTGACGTTGTAGTCTGCATTATACATAACTTCACAACTTAAAACTACACACAGTCAATGTTTCGATGTAGGTGTATATAATCAAGGGTTGCAGTCTGTCTTACTTTTAAATAACATTCTAATGGTGTCTGTCTGTCTCGCTGTGTGCGCGTGTGCGCGCGCGCGCGCGCGCGCGCGCGCGTGTGTGTGTGTGTGTGTGTGTGTGTGTGTGTGTGTGTGTGTGTGTGTGTGTGTGTGTCACACAAAAACTACTGGACCCATTCAGTTGAAATTTTGCATGGGCATTCATAGGGTCTCTATTTTATAAAACTTTCTGTTTCATAAACATGATCATATTAAACATCGTTGAAACAGCCTAGATTTAACTTATTTCATCATGTTTTTTATTAATGAACGCATTAAGTACAACATAAATCAACGTACACCCCGTACAAAGAGCGGGTACTCTGTTGTATTTAACAATTCATAACTTAACAACGTAAAATTACAGTAAATAAATTTTGGATTGTAGTCTGTATTATTCGTAAAGTACGAACGTAAAAAGTACATTCAATATATTTTTCTTTGCAGTCTGTAATAATTAATTTAAGAACTCACACCTACACCTAAACAATTTCACATTGTATAAGAACTTATAACTACAGACAATGCAATTTTTAGTATGACATTACTGTCGGTTACACTTATTGTTTAGTCTGAGATGCATCATTTAAAACTTAAAACTACAACAAATCAATTTTGAGATGTTTTGATAACGTGAAAAAAGTTAAATTTAATATTCCAATCAATTATCAATAACATTGTATTTATTATTACAGTTGTTAACTGTAAATTTAGGTGTAAGACAAGTAAACTATTGTGTACATTACCAAATGAAAGCACCAGTGCGTAAGTAGATGAGGGGGTTTACCTGGAACAAAGAAATCAAAGGTTATTTTAGACATTTGCCTTTTTTAGTAGAAGAAATAACTAAAGTGGCAGCAAAAAATTGAACAATGTATTAATAAAGTAATTAGACTTGTAATTTATTCATGTATACAATAATGTTTACATAATTATTCGTCACTCTCACGACAGCCTTTAAACTACAATATGTTAATTTGATTGATTGGACGTTTGATATAAGTCTTAAGGTATTCAGTTATTATCTGTTTGAGCCAACATGGATGAATAATTTTATGACATCACAGTAAACTCTTGAATTCACTTTTTTCATTCAACGAAATATTGAGAATTCGCCCTCTTTGAATTTATGTTATTTTATTGAGATACTTTCATTTGTAATAACCCAAACTTCCGTATGTCTGTGTACACAACACTCAAAAAATAATAAATGGATTGCCTTCAAAATTTTACACAACATTGTATCTACAAACAAGTTTATTTTGATATATTTACTTCTAAATTTAAAACACAAACTCGGCCTTTGACACATTTCATGACCTACCTACGTTTAACAATGAAAATAAATATCAGTGCTAAAATAGTGCTAGTGTGACCAGCTGGTTAATGAGCATATTATATACAAATCACATCTTGTAACAAAATTACTGTGACAAGATGATTGTTTATTTTTTGAAAATAACTGTAAGTCACTTAATTTCATATAGTATCAAGTAAACATCCGACCTTTACTTTTCTGACAACCAAACTAAAAATAACGACTAATATTAATATTAATCAGACCAAGCCACAGCAAAGGGTGGCCGGGTTCAGCTAGTTAAATATAAAAACAACTAACCTCGTTTTGTGTTCAGTAATTTCGAATAACTTAAAAGAAAATATTTTGTATGGTAAAATTTTCGTGTGAAAAATTAATTGTAATAGTTCCCAAGGAGCACAACAATATATAGTTAGATAATTCATTAGTACTTAAATTAAATAGGAAAAGAAGAAATTCGCCACTTATTGTGCACATGCTATGATGACGTCAGAGGAGTAGAAACGTTCCAACTTATGACTAATGGCTAACGGCCTGTGGCTGTAAATAGCGTCTGATGATGACATGAGGACCCTGCCAGAAATAATCTCCACCTTTATCTAATTTAATTAAAATTTACCCATTACTTAGGTTTTAAGTTATTTTTCCCTATCTTAGTGTTAATAAAATATTTAGGTTATGTGGAAGCCACCAGAAAATTAATCAGAACTATACGTTCTTATTAATTTTATTTTTAACTATAGTAAAATTTGTGACAGTAAACGACACGAGTAAACCTACAAATAAAACTAAACTATGAAATGATTTTTCAGTCCAGCAATTTTCATTTCCACCTTGTTAGTCTTCTTTAAGAAATAACACATAAATACTGATTTAGGTAAACGGTTTTTAGGTAACTATAATAGAATAACAAACCTAATAACATGAGTTGAAGTCCTTAAAAAGGATACATATAGCTCACCCACTTAGTCCAAAATTAAAAAGCGGGTTTTCCATTTACACTATGCACTGGTTATTTTCCGAGCTTGCCCAAGTACTCTTTGAGCAAAGAACTATGAAGGCGGATTTTTACTCTTATTATTTGGGCGTTTCGGTAGGCAAAACACAAATCAGTTAGAAATTATTAAACATTATGTGAATCATTTTTACATGGATATACGATTTTATGTATGAAATAAAAAAGAAATTTTTAAGTCACTTGAAACAAATTAAAGTAATTTTAAGGAGGTAACATTCAAATGTTCAGAAGTGTTATTTATATGTTTATAAAATGATATAACTAAGCCATTGATTGATGCGGCACTAGTGGCGCAGTGCTGTCTCCCAGCTACTTGGAGACAAATTGCTGTGGTGATTGAAGGCAATAGATTCTATACTTGATCCTCTTAATACTAACACGGCGTCCGCTTAATGGTTGCCATCGTCCGGAGTACTATTAGAGAAGTCTGGGATGTCCGTTTTGGGTGGTAGTCAGATTTTTGTGTAGCGAAGTGAACTGAGTATCCGACCTGTCAGTTAGCTGAAAATCAGACCAATACTGCGTGGTTCGGATTCCACGTAAAATTTTAAGTCGCTTACCTATCCTGACTGTAGGGATATTACTAAATAGCTCTTTATAAAGAACAGTTGACCTTAGTAACAATTACTACACTCATTAAACTCTCTGTCGTCCCTTATATTCACCATGCATCCGTCATATTTTCCATGCATCATTAATATTCACCATGCATCCCTCATATTCGCCATGCATGGTGAATTTATTTCTCATAATATTGCAGACTATACAAACAATTAATTATAACAAGAGAAATTTACTGGCCATTTTCTATAGTAGTGTGACCATTGTAATCTATAGAAAAAAAAAAAAAAAACAAATAAATTAGAGTCCAGTATTGGAAAAATTAAAATAATAGTTTACCGTTCTGAAATGCATATATCTACGATCGACGCCTTATTTATGGATAGTAACAATGAATAATAGTATGAATAAAGATAATTTTCCTGTTTTGCAATTTCCAAAAAGCAACTCATGCTATTGATGCGGCCATATTTGTTGATCTCTTCTTTTACATATATTTTGTATGTGGCATTTATGATAACTATAGTCATAGTAAAATATAACAAAACATTTCGATATAAAAATTATTTTACTCTCGGTAATGAAAGAAGAAACATTATGAGATAATGGAGAAAGTTTTCATAACCAGTTGTAAGTATGTTTTTATTTTTTTATAATACAATAAACTATTAACTGTATTTAGTTTAGGTGAAAGCTCAGTAGATATAATTTAAAATTTACAAATATAATATATTTTACTAGTTAAGCTAAGATATAAACATTGCGTTCCCGAGTAGGAAGGTCTAGTTAGTATAATTAAATTGTTTCCCAATCGAACTGTTCATAACGAATAAAAAGTATTTTCATTACCTTAAACTGCCATTAGTTGAAATGCTACTATCCTTAAGCCAAATAGTATCACTAAGTAAACTAACGAAATAATTAATTAAGGAATTGTATTATAATAGACAATACTTATCTTTTTCTTTCTTGTTTGCATATCAGGAGCCACCAAACGTATCTCCCTAAGCTACTTTGGATGTGAAATTCCCAAATTTCCCAAAGGAACAGAATATAAATTGTGTTTATAAACATGTACCAAAGGTAGATCGGCCATGTAACTTTCTATCTCTTTCGTTAAAACAGAAAATAAATATTCTGAATGTGAGATTAAAATGTAGATCGTAATAAAAATATTGTTCAGTTAATTTGAAGTAGACTTTTAAGCGTTTAGTAAAGTATTATATTTATTAGTATATATAGAGCTATATAATTATTGCGTGAGTCGGTGGACGATCGGTCAAAACGTCAGGACTTTGAGCCTGATTTAGAAATAACGCAGGTTCAAATCCGGTCTTGACGCTATCACCTTGTACTGTACTGGTCTCTCCTTTACTCTGTCTGCTCAGTTCCCCACACAGATCAATAGTCTTAAGGGAATGAGTAGTTTAAGGTAAAAAAGGAGATTGGATTATACTCTTTTTAAAAAGACAAAGATATAGCAACTTAAACGATATACTATTTTTTTCTCAGAAGGAGCTTTTAATAGTATTTTTCATTCTCTACTCTGCCCATTTCCCATAGACAATTGGTATGTGTGGGAAACGTAGTCAAACAGAGAAAGGGGGGGGGGGAGAACCAGTACGGTACAAGTTGAAGCTGATAAATATTTCCAGTCAATGCTAGTATTCGAACTTATGTTATTCTCAACTCAAAGTCCCAGCGTCCTAGAAAGCTCGGTTACAGGCTTCCTTAACAGAGTAATATAACATATTATATTAAAAACAAATTCCGCAGGAAATATATTAAAATTAACATTATCTGTAAATGCATTTACTTTCAAAAAATGTACACACTAAATTAGACAAATACAAATATACTACCACTGTGCGCGTATGTGTGGGTGGAAGGTTAGTACCACTGAGCGAACGTATGGGAGGGTGGCAGGGACATTATTTCTGTACGTGAATGGGTGGGTAGGAGGGTCAGTACCAGTGTACGTGTATGGGTGGGTAGGAGGGTTAGTACCAATGTACGTGTATGGTGGATAGGATGGTTAGTACCAATGTACGTGTATGGGTGGGTAGGAGGGTTAGTACCAATGTACGTGTATGGGTGGGTAGGAGGGTTAGTACCACTGTATGTGTATGGGTGGGTAGGAGGGTCAGTGCCACTGTACGTGTATGGGTGGGTAGGAGGGTCAGTGCCACTGTACGTGTATGGGTGGGTAGGAGGGTTAGCACCAATGTACGTGTATGGGTGGGTAGGAGGGTTAGTACCACTGTACGTGTATGGGTGGGTAGGAGGGTCAGTGCCACTGTACGTGTATGGGTGGGTAGGAGGGTTAGCACCAATGTACGTGTATGGGTGGGTAGGAGGGTTAGTACCACTGTACGTGTATGGGTGTGTAGGAGGGTTAGTACCACTGTACGCGTATGTGTGGGTGGAAGGTTAGTACCACTGTGCGCACGTATGGGTGGGTGGCAGGGACATTATTTCTGTACGTGAATGGGTGGGTAGGAGGATCAGTACCAGTGTACGTGTATGGGTGGGTAGGAGGGTTAGTACCAATGTACGTGTATGGGTGTGTAGGAGGGTTAGTACCACTGTACTTGTACGGGTGGGTAGGAGGGTCAGTGCCACTGTACGTGTATAGGTGGGATTAGATAATTCCTATTTAAGTCATATTAGCCAATCACTTTTTATTACTGTTTTAACCTCACCAATATAGTTTTAAACGTTGTTTAGTTTTACCTGTAGAAATCAGTGCTTAACTGTAAAGTTGCCAAACTATATTCAATAATTTAACTACACCATACATTAGAAAATTAACATAATTCTATGACAGATATAAGAAGGCAAATTATTTCCATATATGAGTCTAAATTGAAAGATCATAAAATTATTGCTAGAGAAAAATATTGCTTTAAATCCTTGGCTCTTTCTAAGGAACAGTCGACCTTAGTTAGTAAAAAATATTACACTCGTTCACCTACATTCATCTACACTCATCACACTCATTCGCCCCTCATACTCATCCATGTATTTACGATCGGCGTCTTAGTAATGAATAATAATAATGAAAGATTACAGTTGAAAATAATAATAATAACCAAATCATGGTTGAAGAAAAGGGATTTTATATTGATATTTGTCGCATGTATTATTTGAACACGACTAGCTGTTTTTGAAATGGTAAAATTTGTTTGATACTTTATGCTTCCGCCCTGAGCAGACTCACAAGCCGGTCTAAGCTCGGATCACAATCCCTTTGTATTTCCCCAAGGCGTTGAATTTACGATTCGTTTATAGCCAACATCACACGGCTTGCTGCTAGAAGGAATACAATCTTTTCGTGAACGATGTAATAAAAATATTACGTATCGTTTAGAAGGGGGAGAGTGACGTTTGATACTTTAAAAGAATTGAGGGAATTTAGTTTATTCCATCTGTTTTGAACAATCCAATATTTTATTTAAATTAAAATAAAACAAGTGGACGTTTTCCTTGGTAAATACTTAAATTTGTGTATGTAAATGAATAGATATACTAAGTAAAATGATTATATTTAACAATTTATATGAGTAATGTTTCTACGTATGATGTAGAAATATTCAATACTTTTCCAATTTAAACTTGTATTTTGCAGTTTCTTACATACATTTACTATTTGTACGTGTACATCGAGACAGTTCATTTCGGTGTGCTCAGTATTACGGTTCCAGACTGTAGAAAGTGTTGTCCAGGTCCGAATCCCAACAAAGCTACTTAGTACTTCATTTGTTGAATTAAGTTTAGGCACAGTTCTGCAGGCCCATGTGAACTGGCGAGTGAAGTTGAAAACAATGAAGGTGACGTTGGTGTACATTTCTTTTTACTATTTATTGTAAATTTTAGTATATTATTTCTTTGTACAAATAGAAACTGTTGGGACAGCAAATGAACTATTATGACACGTTGTGTACTATATTACATAAAATGTATTTTATTACGAAAAAATATTAATGTGAAAATAAATAATAGATATTTTACAAGTATTATTCGCTTGAAATAACACAGATAAACTAAAAATATAATACGTAGTGTGAGAGGTCCGGTGAGAGGCCGAAAGTCGCCGACCTACAAAACGGTTCGCTGGAGCCGAGCCAACGGTGCTGAAATAACTCCTGAATTGTGTCCAGGTAGACGGTGGGGACATTTCATCCATAATGTACCGCACAGTTTGACGAATGACAGTTCACATTCATTTATCAGTCATACTGTGATTGAAGTTTACGGTAGTTCTTCAATTAATCCAATCATAACTAAACCAATCATTGAATGAGAGTTTTAATTAAGTGTTATGTTCCACATTAATATGTAAAATTATGGTTAAAAAATGACAATTTGGAAAGTCGTAACACACAAAGTTCAGCTGATATTGAGTTATATTCCTAAAAAACATGATAAATGGATACAATGACGGCCTAACAAATTGTTTTTGCTTTTTTGAATTTTGATAAAATTGAGAGGGCCCATCTCCTTTTCAATCAATATGAACTATATACTATTGATGTACATGAGGAACTTGTCTAATAAAGCAAGGGGGAGAACCAGGTCAGTACAAGGTCAATGTTACTGATAAAAACTAACAGTCAAGGCCAGGATTCGAACCTGCGCTATCTCTAACTCAGGTACAAAGTCCTGACGTCTAAGACCACTCGACAAGTGGCTTTCCCATTAATTAGTAATTAATTATTGATTAGATGAAAAAAGCAAAGGCATATGAGATTTTCAACAAACTCTAATATAAATTGAATGTTAAAATATCCTAACACACATTATGGTATACTAAAGTAGTTTAACGAATTTGGATTAAACTAATATGTAAAATATATTGATTTACTTTCTGTATTTATTGAATAAACTAATGTAAGTTACAGAAAACCACTGCTTCTAAATAAAAAGTTAAAACACTTGAAAAGCTTAACTTATTTTTAGCTTATACATACACTCCTTAGCTGAGGTGCCGAATAACTGAAGGTAAAACAGGCAACAAAAGCCAAGTGGTTAAGTTTGAATCGTTTGTAAAGCGAACAGTGTTTATGTGAATGAAGAGTGTACGGATTCTCTTTGGACAAAGAGGTCTCGAAGTCTGAGCCAAAGATCCTTTTAGGTTAAACGATTCCCAAATATAACACAGTTTTCACTCGCGAAACTCTCATCTAGTGCTAAATTTGGTGTCTGTAATTGAAATTTTTTTTGAGGTCCAGCAGTGGAGCGCTAGTGTAGTACCACGTAAATGTAATGCTTTGTAAACGAACTGTGGTGGCAGACCTCACTAACTAACAAAATTACTGGCACAGATTCATATTACACGAGAAACCTGTTCTTAAGTACTTGTAATATAATTCAGGGTAAAAGGTATAAATTTAAGACTAGTTTTAATGGTTTTTATAGGGATTATTATTTTGGAGTCATAATTCATTTTTGAATCATTTATTTTTAAATTTTATATAATCCCAAAAGTACGTATACCCGTTTACATCTCCTGAATATTTCAATTAGGTTCATTGTGGAGATTAAAGTTCCACACCACAGTGAACTGCTGTGAATTAACGAGAATCCCCAACTAGACACACTTCCGGCGTTGTTTTAAGTTTGAATATAAGATTCGCTGATTTTGATTTCATAGAAATAATTTCAAATATGTAACATAAAAAGTTATAACGGTTATTAGTTTAATAGCTCGTACTTTCCAGTAACAGTTATATATTCAGTAACGGTTATCAATCGTTATATTCAATTAAATAATCTAGACAAACTACAGTATTAAGTTACTTCGGTTAATCCACTTTTAATAACGGAAATGGTAATTCACATACTTAATTTGGTTACTTTTACTTATTGTTTTGTTATCTGACATGATTTTGAATAGTCATAACTCAAAGACTATAATTTATGGTTTATTGTACTGTTTTATAAATTTTCATATTTTTATATCTTATTTGAAGATTTTTAACAATTAAAATACTAATGCACTAAGAAATCTACCAAGTTTTAATATTATGGTTACATAAAAATTTAGAAGCTGCTTGAACCCTTCATTTCAACAGCGGCTTTATGTTTTTCTTAGAGAAAACGTCCTAAATATTTTTAATACATTTATTTTATTTTCCAGCATTCGTTACTTGACTTTTTTCACCAATACATAAATGTAACTTTGGATAGTGCCTTACATTATTCCAAAATGATAAAGGATGATACATATCTAAATAGTTACTATCACATTCTATTAATTTGCAATGTTTCCAAAACTATGCTTTCACCAGCTAAAACTAATAGTGAATCAACCACTGTACCCTCTACTGTCCTACACGCTCCAAACTTTTTAAGATTTAAAATTTATCTAGAAATGGATTCGATTGGAAAACAGTATGGTTCAAAAATATATTGTAATAAATTTAGCAAACTGAAAAAACTGAGCAACGAAAAGTATAGTCAAATCGTGACATCTTCTGGATCGTGATTGGGAATTTTATTATATTTCTCAATAACTTGAATGAAGATTTAGATTTAAAAAAAGTTTATTATTTTAGTATCTTAACTAATTCAGTCCGCTTAGTATATAATATATTGTATCTCATTTAAAAGGTAGAAAACTGCCGTTTGACTGATTAAGAAGGATTTTGTTGAATTACCTTACAATATTACATAACAAATTGCATCTATCAGGACACAAACGAATTATTATCATATACTATACTACAAAGTTTAATACAACATTAAACAAATCTGAATTCATGTAAAAGTATCAAGTTTTGAGCTCCTGTGATTTCAGCAATATTACTACATTCCCTTTGTTTAATATTGTTGTTTTATACTTTCTTTGCCTCTGAGGGATGTTTAACTTGTTTCTCATTCAAATATTTTCTCTGCAGTAATGAATATTTCATAATACCACACGAAACACACGTTATTGTTTCAGTTCTAACATGAATATATAATATATTTCATATGTTTTGCTTTATAAATGTTTCAAACTTGGAGAGTTTTTACTGAAGTTGATTACAAAAAGTGCATTACCATTAAATGAAATAAAGTTTAGTGTCAATAATGTATTTTAGTACCATCAACATTGAAAAAATATATAATCTAGGTTTATTAATTTTATTATTACAAAAAAACTGTCTCTATATTGTAAAAAGCTGTTCATATTGAACATTTCTTCATAATTCATGTAGGTAGTTACTGTAGTAAATGACACTTTAAAACCTTTATTCAGGAATAATGAAATTAAACACCAACTCTATTTAAAAACTATTAAATAGAATAAGTTTGTAAATAAATTGAATACAAACGTACTCTTTAGTTAATACGAGTATAAATATGCGAAACTCAGAAATTTTAACGCAGCAATAAATATAAAATGTGTTTGTTGAGGCGAGTAATTAGTTTTAAACAGAACAATTATATAAAGTGAATAACAAAATAAAGAGATTATTAGAAAAATATTAGGTAATTTAATGACTTTCTGTCAAATTTATACTTCCAAGTAAAAAGAAAATAGAAAAATACACCGATATACACTCTGTCATGAGGAAAATAAGAGAAAATTCAATGAACATATCAAGAGAATCTACCCTGTTGGGATAGCAAAGGAAATGATTGAATATTATTCTAACCAAAATAACAAAAGAAAAATTAATAAAAACTATTACTGTAATAAAAATATACCTGATTGCAGCACGTATAACACATACGTTTCTAACAGGAACCGAATAAGAGAAAATATTAATTGTGGTCGGAAATTTGTCAGATAGTGAGAGAAAAACTGGAACAACCTGGTATAGTGAAAAAGAGAGAGCTCATTACAAAACAATGAAACGTGTGGGCAAAAATAAGGTTCAACTCGTTAGAAAGCCTTGATTTTACACCATGTCTTCCGATTAGACTCATACTTGATTAACAAAATGATAAGACATTTTGTACAGGAGTTTTTGTAACTGTGATATATAGTGTACTACAAACTTATTGAACACATAGTGCATCTCATATGTGGGCTGATTTTTATTTTTCCTGTTAAAGCATTAAAGTAGATAGAATGTCTAGGGTTAGATGTAGGATTCTAAGTTATAGCCGGACCTGTAGTGTGGGAATCCCACCCTTAGATCCGGATTGTATGCACCTAAGGGATTGGGGATTCAAAGGTGTTTGGGTTGGTGACGTCGAGATTACCACATGTAGAATGAGTGGGGGAGGTCGAATTTATAAATGAGGTTTTTTATTCTATTTATAACATTTATTAAAAGGATTTGTTGAATTTAAACAAGTTGAAGATAATACAGTTATTTGTGTTTTGAAATAGCTAACATTTTAAAATATAATATTTAACGATATATTTATCGTTATAATTTATTTATAATTAGAGAAGATATAATTATCTTCTCTAGTCCGAGATAATATTAATCCACGTTCTTCCTCCTTTAAATACCAAAAGAAAACAAACTTTGTATATTAAAAAGCTGGGATTAGTTTAATTTGGAACCAAGAGTGTGGTGGAAGTATTCGATTAGTTGAAAATAGTTTATAATATACAGTAATACTATATCTCTTTATTATATTATTACTTATAAATATCGTATCTCATATACAGTAATACAAATATTTGTACCAGTAAATTGGTTAGTTAGTGATGTATGCTACTTCAGCTGGTTTAAACAGCATTACATTTATATGGGACTACACTAGCTCTCCACAATGAACCTCAAAACAGCTGAGAACCGGAGTTGATGGCAACCATTGTGGGGGATTAATGTCCGGTATTAAGAGGACCAACCATAGCACATGTTGCCTACAATATCTACAACACTTTGTCCCTAAGTAGCTGGGTTACACCATTAAGCCAATATTTCCGACTTGTCTTGGTCAGAACCCTTTTTACAACTGGATGGTAATGTTACATTGATGGCGTTTATATATATAATTGATTAACTAATACTATTATTTGTCACAATCTATTATAACTTCTAACTAAACAAATACTGTAAATCATTTTAAAATTAAAAACTGACCTGTTCTCTCTTTCACCACCTCAGGCGAAATTGAGTAAATAATTCTTTAGTTGAAATCTAGCAACTCTACTGGTGTACATGCAATATCTAGCTCACTTCTAAAGAAAACTAAAAAAACCTCTTCTTGGCCCTCTGACTTCTCTCTTTAATTTTAATGTTTCATTGGGCTATTTTCAAAGTACATACAAAACCTAAAAAATTATTCCTATCTTCAAAAAAGGAAATAGATGTGACGTGAACAACTACCGACCGGTGTCCTTCTTAAGCACCATCTCTAAGGTGTTGAAAAGAATGGTTAGTGAGTGGTTGTTACAGCATCTACATAAGTACAACTTAACTGTACAGAATAAATATAGGTTTATGAGGAATAGTTCAACCACTTAGGCAATTGAAATCTCCATAAAAGAAATACTTATTCAGCTGAAAAATCATCAGCCTGCTGTAGGATTTTTTTGCGACCTCTCAAAGGAGTTAGGTCTTGTCGATCATAATATTTTATTTGAAAAAGTAGGGAAGTGTGGGAATAGAGGGGTGACTTTTTCGCGGTTTAGGCCTTATTTGTCTAACCGTCGGAAATGTATTTTACTGCCAAGTGCCCACAATAATTACACTGACGCAGAGTTTGGACTTCCTAAAGGAATAATCTTGGGTCCACTGCTTTTTACCTTCTACATCAATTATGTGGTTGGTCACATTTCCTTGGAAAGAACAACGCTATATGCAGACAACACGACATTGTTTGGTGGTTCACAAGCCCCCTTGAATAAGAGTTTCCAGCTTCATACATGGAGGTGTTGGCTGTCTAATTGGGAGGTTTACCCTACTCCTATAGAGTATTTCTGGAACAAAAAAGAGCTGTTCGAGTAATTAAGGAATTAGCACCACTAAGTAGCTGCAGATGGAATTTCAGATCTCTTAGTATACTAGCGTTACCTTCTCTTTTTACGTTTAGGATAATTCAGTCTATTTCAGATGGTTCTCAGGACATTCCAACAGTTGAGGCTGTGCATCGTTTCCCCACTATCACGATATTGGGACGATCTACGGCTTCCTAGATTTTGTCTAGCACTCTGAGGCCAAGATTTGACTTATTGTGGGCCATTATGTTTGGTTGCATGCAGATATCCGAGCTTCTAGCGAGGAATTGAATTGATTAAAATAATTCCTGGTGGAAAAGGAATTTTATTCATTTAGAGAATTCCTCTGTAGGTAGTAATTACTTCATTTTAATCAATACAATTTATTTTAGTTCATAATTTAATTAATAGTAAACTTGATATCGACATGTGAGCTATACTTTGTACTTTCCCGAATAAAAGAATTGAATTGAATAATTATTTGATAACTTATTTTAATTTACTAATCAATTAACGGGTTGGTTCAATTAGCAAGGAAATTGTCTGGTTGCAGAACCAATTTGACGTTCATTTGCCTATGTTAAATTAAATCGCGCACACCACTTAAGAGAGGAATGGCAATCACTGGCCCAATTAATAAATTAGTGAGGCCAAATATGTTTAGAATATTAAAATATATTCACTTTTTATGGTTCCGAAAAAAATACAGTTGATAATAGACGAAACACACCATTATCAATTGTAGTGATAACCATGTTCATCTATAAAACTTGAGGAAAATAAAATTGTCACACTATATCCATTGATAATGGGTTGGTATCGGTTTAAAATGCAACAGTTCTGTGAGAAATATTGTCATAAAATTCGTTAATAAATACATCTTTTGACAATTTTATTGAAGTCGATTAAAACCAGTCAGTACTAATTTATTAGATGAAATCATATAGTTTCAAAACATTTGTGTGAGCAACGATATACACAGCACACAGCTTATTAGTCGTTCAATTTGGAACCATCATTAATAGTTGAATGAGAAATACTGCATATAATCCAATGTTTATTTGTCAGATAGTATAAAATTTTTCTGAATAATACAACGAGAAACACTGCACAAAATTCAATATTTATTTGTCCGGTAGTATTAGATAAACACTTCTATCGAAAAAGCAACAATGCTCATAATCCAATATTTATCTGTCGTATATACTATCGAATCTTTGTAAATAATCGAATAACAAATACTGCATAAAGTCCAATATTTGTTCGTCGGACATAGCCGAATCCCTATAAATGGTCGAAAGAGAAACACAATAATATTTATGAGTCGGAAAAATGTACGAGTAATTCCGAATCTATGCATTATTCGAGTTTTATGGTCGAACCGATAATATAAACTGAGTGACAAATATCACTTCAAACTTGCAAAGCAATATATTTTTTTGTTTCCTTTACAACAATGAAGTAATAAAGTAAATTACTCGATCCATTTTAATTATTCAGATAAAATCGAATAGTCCTTAACATAGGTGTAAGGAATTGGACGCAATAGATTAGTTAAGTATTGGATGGACTCGGATCGATTTAAACTGATGTATGAAGGACGCTGGACTCAATCCATTAGCAATGAATTGACTGTCCAATCCAATTATTGGTGAGACTTCGGAAGAATTGTTTTGGTATTTTGATTGAAATAGGTCTATACATGACGAAATGTTCAGAAACAATTCAAACATAATTTATAGAGTATCATTCAAATTTAAAATACCGCATATTTAGCACAAGTTGATAATAAATGTCTTAAAATTTACATTTCTTATGACAAAAGCCAATTTTAATTAAATTATTTAATTACAAACTGTTGAAGTTGAACTTAAAAGGTTGAAGAAATCTGTGCAATTTTAACGTCTCTAATATATTTAGGAGAATGTTCGTTTACAAGGGTTAAAATTTAGTAGTAAGCAACTTGTATGGTTGAAAAAAGTACGGTTAAAGACAAATAATTAATTTACATAGTAAATAAAATTTTTTTGCGTTTATTAAGCAGGAAAAGCCAGTGGCCGAGCGGTCTAAGGCACCAGTACTTTGTACCTGAGTTAGAGATAGGCAAGTTTGAATCCCAGCCTTGACTTGTTAGTTTTATCATTAATATTCACCTTTTCTGTACTGGTTCCTACCCCTTACTTTGTTAGATAGGTTCCTCACATAGATCAAAAGTCTATGGGGAGTCGGCAGAGTGAGAGTGAGGTTAAAGAAGAAATCGGCCTCTTGTTTAAAAAAAATGCGAATATTTAAATGAAATTTGGTGCATGTAATTATAACTGTACACATACCGTCCACTTTGTTATATAATAATACTTGAGAACGTTAAATGACCTCAACGGAGGCTTTTTATTTCTCCTACCATCTTAAGAGAAATATCCAAAAGGTACGAAATATTCTAAGGGAAACATCTGAAAGCTACAGATAAAATGGTTTTATACGTTCGTTACTCAATACTAAGACGTCGATCGTAGTGATATGACTGTTCCTTAGAAAGAGTAATTTATCAATAGCCCAATGACTAGGGTAACTAAGGGAATTACATTTTTACGTAGAATTAGAACCACGCAGTATTTGTATGACTATCAGCTAATTAACAAGCCTAATACTCTGTCTTCTTCTGAAACGTATAACAGATATGAAATGAAATGCACTTGAAAAGTATTGATCATTATTAGGGTACACTGGGCTGTTTACCCTAATAATAATAATTAACAGTAATACATTTTCTTAAGATGTTACTGAATTATAACCGTAAAATCTAAAATATAGGATAGACTCCAGGGCCCCAGTCACTGTAAATTTATTCAACACCCTATTTGTCCAAGAATGGCCCACGTAACCCAAGCCACTCTACTCCAACCATGTTTTCATACGGTGGAATATATCCGAGAATTACGCAATGAGTTACGAGTAGCAGAAAAATAGTTTTTTGTAAACGTATAAAGGATTGCGTTACATAAACAAATCGTCGATTGTTGGATACCCTAAACTAGTTTAATAAGTTTTATTCGTAACGTTCTTTTATAGTTTTATACATATTGTCCCATAATTTGAAATGTTTAACTGTACAATTTTCATAAGGTATTACACTTTTTAGCAAATATTTTTTATATTGCTTGGTAAAACTTTCCTTAAAGCAATATATTTATGAAAAAATGAGATAATAGTAAAAAGTGTTAGGTTACTGCTAGTTTTAACTATAAACTAAACTGTTATCAAAAAAAGAAATAATTAATTTATTTAAACTAAAAAGTAGCTTATTTCAATCTGAGATTATGTTCATTAAATTGTTGGATATTTATAGTTAGTTAGAATTTACATGATTGTTACATATGATAGTCACATCGTAATAGTTAAAAAACAGAAAATACGTAGAAGTTAAAAAGTGATAACCAACAATTTTATTAATATATAAATATTACAAACATTTTAATTAAAATACAAGAGAAATTTAAAATAATACTCCACATTGAGTCATAAGTAAAAGGAGTTATTATTATTTATCTAACCCATCTGTTTATTTAATTAGAAAAAAGCATTTTTAAATTTTACAATTGTTCACTTTGAAAGCACTTTGTACACACCGTTGTTAATATGACATAAAACCTTTGTCAATGTAACATATAAAACAGTTTTCATTGCGTTATATGTCAATGTGATATATAAGACCATTGTAAATAAGATATTTAAAACCGTTGTCATTGTAATGTATAACAATTTTTTTAATTTGGTATATAAAACCTATGTCAATGTGATTTTTAATGTAACATTTAACAACCTTGTCAATGTGATACTTAAAACCATTGTCATATAAAACATATAAAACATTTTTCATTGCGTTATTTGTCAATGTGATATATACGACCATTGTCAATGTGATATTTAAAACCATTGTCAATGTGGCATATAAAACCATAGTCAATGTGACGTGTAAATACATTGATAATGTATCACTTAACAACCTTGTCAATATGATATTTAAAACCATTGTCAATGTTACATATAAAACCGTTGTCAATGTGACATATAAAACCGTTGTCAATGTGACATATAAAACCGTTGACAATGTGACATATAAAACCGTTCGTTGTTAATGTGTTATATAAAACCAAGAGTCTCAGACGAGAAAAAAACCGTGTCTTTCCGCCCCTTATATACTGGAATGTAATAGTATTCACAAATATAAGGGAAATTAATAGTACTAACAGATTTAAAACACACTAACATTTGTGTGGGGAGGGGCTTTAACCCCATAGCTAAAGAGATACATTTCTAACGACGAGCATGAAATTGATCTCTCATCGTATTCAAACTTTCTGTCAGTTACAGAAAATCCACAATCATCAACTTGCTGGTAGGAAGAGTGAATTACAAATAGGTTAGGTTTGTCATGTATATGATGCCTCGGGGGTTGGTATTGATCCAAGTGTGTAATTGGTTAGTGCACACTTAGTGGTGAAGAAGGGGTGTCTCTAATCACTGGTTACAAAATACATACCTTATATGTATAATGAATATAATTTAATCTATGAGTTAAACTAAATGTTATTTATTAAATTAACAATGTTCATGAAATAAGATTAACATTTACGTCTAAACTTGTTAATTAACATTCTACGTCCATTTGATAACGTTGCGAGTCTCAACCAATATTATGATTAATTTTTTAACAACAAAATTTATATTTTTCATAATTAAATTTGAAACAATTATTTATTTCTATAATTTAATTTTTTACTTTCCATTTGAAGTTAATTCGTTTTGATACTCATAACTCAATTTTCTAGTGGGCAATTACATAATTAAGCTTGAGGTTATCACATTTTCCACGGGTAATCATTAGGTAATAACGCTTCCGTCTCGCATAAGATTAACATTTAATATTTATATAAGCTATTTTGTTCTTGTTTGCCATTTTGCTGCTGCTTTAAACGGTATTTGAGGAATGTATATAAATTGTAAGTGCAAAATATAGAATGTTTTGCAATTAAACGTTGCATATGGACTAGCTAGAAATAAATTGGTTTTAATACGATATCGGACTAGCTAAGAGAGGAGACAAATATCAGCATCAACCATTATGTACATGTTGGTAAACATTATTTTAGGATCTATGCAAGACAATTATATAATCGACTATAAAAATAAATATCGGATCTTTTCCGTTATTTCAATACCATAACCATCATTTAGGAACATAAGCTAACCAAAAATAACATAACAACCAAACCTAACATAAACTAACCAAACCTAACATAACATAACTAAACCTAACATAACGTAACCAAACCTAACATAACATCACCAAACCTAACATAATATAACCAAACCTAACATAACATAACAAAACCTAACATAAACTATCCAAACCTAACATAACATAACCAAACCTAACATAATATAACCAAACCTAAAATAACATAACAAAACCTAACATAATATAACCAAACCTAACATACCCTTACATAACAAAACCTAACATAACATAACCAAACCTAACATAACATAATCAAACCTAACATAACCAAACCTAACATAACATAACCAAACCTAACACGACCTAAACAAACCTATCATAACCTAACCAAAATAGTGGTAGTGAATTGACGGAAATTGTCCTAAATATCTATTTTACTTTTGAACCAATTGTTCAAAGAAACAAAGACTAAATCTAGCAATGAAATTTAAAGTTACATAACAATATAAAATTACCTGAGCTGTCGAAATTACCGATGCCATGACGGATAGCCAATTCATTTGGCACTTGATTGGACACAGCTGTCCGATAACATTGTTGTGATCTAATTGGATACTGAACAATGAATCATGCGTAGACTTGGCCTAACCAGTTTAGTGCGAACGAGTATTTAACTAACACGACAAAGAAGTTTAAATCGATATTTCACTTACTAAAAATGTACCTAACCTAAACTAATTTATAGAAGTATTCCTAAACCACTGATAAAGAAAAATCTATTATATTTAAAAAAAAGCCACATAAAAAACTGGAGTAAAAAATATTTATATACTACTATGTGTTCTGCATGTAATGAAATTCAATAAGAGACTAATTTAATCACAGGCAATGAATAATGGATGAATGACCTAGTTGTGTAGATTGAAGGTAGCAGACTGCAATGGAACGGTGATTAAGATAGGCAGCTTGGATATTCAGTATTCAACGGATTTATGATAAGCTTGAAACAATGGCAGCATTTCATTAGTAGGTCGTATAAACACTGGATCACCGCTGTAGTTACTGTCGCCTCATCTCTTAGTTACCGTTGTCCTCCGCTGTAGTTACTGCTGCTTAACTATTGTAGTAGTATTATGACACCTCTCTAGCTTTACACATCTATACTAGCTGTCACGGAACATATTACACTTTATTTTAAGTTGTTTTAACACAAATACTGCAAAAAGAAAACTTGTAAATAGTATTTAAAACATTTAAATATTTGTCTTCATGTACTTTGGTTAAGTGTACAAAACAACAAATCAGGTGAATAATTCTAAGTTTTAAACATTAAAAAAAATTTTACTAATACGTTGCATTACTAGAAACTATTAATAATTTATTATCCACATTATGTTTACATTCAGTAAAAATGAACCTGAAACCCTTTTTTTACTTTCGTCTATCCGAATATTTAAAGCATTACACCAATTTGGGACTGGAGACGTGACGTAAATATCAAACCTGTTGTCTCCCTCAACAAAAGCATGGAGACGGGAGACTTCAGGGTTGTTAATTCATCCCTTTAGTTTTGGCCAGTTTTGTCCCTTTGTCTTCCTCACTCTCCCTCCCTCCCCTCTATTTTTATTGAAAATATAATAGAAAGTAGGATATTATATACAATATAAACAATATTTTTAAAGTAAAATCAATTGAATACATTAACAATCTTTAAATTAGTTTATTATAAAATATTCACGAAGTGTATAAATATAGCATTCATAAGTGTTAATACGTGTCTATACAAACATTGTGTTACGGTAGCGATAGCATTTATTTTAAAATAATTAAGAAACATATTTGGCAATGATTAATTGTACCTTGTTTCGTTAAAGTTGTTTTATGACCCAAAAATATTCTCATGGTAATTATGCCATAAGAAGTCGTAAAAAAACACTGTTATAATTCAAGATTTTGAATTTTGATAACATCCGGTATGGTCTAGTGGCAAGGATACCTGGCTTTTACCCGGGAGGCCACTGCTTCACATCACAATAACCACCCCCCAATCTCCCCCGTCCCCCTAGATTTAAGTTGTACTGGGGTTCAGAGGTCCCTTACATTAACAAGCATGACACATTTATTATAAATAAATAAATCAGAAATACAATGGATTATGTTTTTATTATGCTCACTGTGATTTTTTTAATTAGTTACATAAACATAGTTCATAATATTACCATTTTGTAAAACTAGACAATATACAAATGTATAATGATCCTTTTAAATTTATGTATCATGTCCAATAATTAAGTTTAAATATTTTTTTATAAGGATAATGTAGTGTACAAAGGATATAGATTATTGTAAATTATTTTATCAACTAATTGGCGATATATAGCTAAACTTGTAACATTGAATTTTATATGATAAAAAATATCTGAGTGAATTATTCTCATTTGTGTATATGAAACAAATGACTTTTTAACACATTATATTGTTAAGTGTGTAGATCAGAAGCCGGAATCCGGTATGGTCTAGTGGCTAGGATACCTGGCTCTCACCCAGGAGGCTCGGGTTCGATTCCCGGTACCGGAAGTTAATTTTATTCCGTCCTACGAAGTTATTAATTCACTGAAATGAAATTTGTAATAAGGGGGGTGGGTAATGCATACATAGTTTAATCTATTTTTTAAAACTTTTACACAACAATACACTGTCTGTTATTTACGAGATATAAACAAATCTAAGAGCGAGTTTAGATTAAATAATATTAATGACTTCTGACCACGAACCTGAGTAGATAAACGCTTGGTTCGTTATATTTACTTTTGAATACTGAACGTAAAGCAATGAATAAATAAATGATAGTTGATTTTGATCATCATCGTAATCATCATTTTATAGTACCGTATTTAATAATAAATTATTAAACCTTATGAATCCATTACAAGACACGTTTGCAAATTTAAACGTTATTTAAAAATGTACGTACGTTTATGTTCACAGATTCAAAAGAGTCATGTGCCTTGAATTTCAAAAGGTAAAATTAAGAGAAAATAAAATTACTAAGCTAGAAACATTTAATTATTTTATCCACTTATTTAGGTTTAGAGGTGATATTTGGCCCATTTACAAAAATTTATAATCCCAAGTAAAATATCAACTTAAAATACAAGAAGAGAAGTAATCACAACTGTTTTCCTTATTTACTCCCATACAATAACCAGAGACATTATTCTCTCCTTTATACTTTAAAATGATTTTGATCTTCACCCTAAGGGTCTGGCATCTAATCTGACGGTTAGATTAACTTTTAGTTCAATTTTTAATAGTTAACTGTTAAATCAGTGTTTTATGAATTCTATCAAACACTATATAAAAGTAACAAAACCTTATCAATTCTTTATGTTGGTGGTAAAGTCACGAATATTTTGACCCAGTTTTCTGTTTATGGGTTTGTTATCTTAAGCTATAAAACCCCAAAACGATTCACACACTCATCACGAAATCTATGGAACTACTTAACAGATTTTGATAAAATTCGTAGGGAAATTGGTTTTTGTATCATTGAGAGGCACTGGAAATTCATTTCTCGAAATTCTTTCCCTAAGGGGTGGAAACCGTCCGTCAACTTCTAATTTTTCCATAACAGTAACATTGGTATTATATTAATTTAATCGTTTATTTTAAACAGCTGATAGAAACAACTTAAATATGATACAAAAGCTTGGCTAATTCGGTTTTAATTGTAAACGTTTTAGATCATTTCTACTAACTCTGACATGATTGCATTTGCGTCATCCCAAATTAGACTTTTTTGAGTTCTCTAGACTGTACAACTGTGTTAACTAGGAAAACGGCAGCAGACTGAGCTTTTATGTTAATGTGATGGTTTATGGAGAAATATGGAGCAAAGGGTAAGCAAGCGTAGAGATTCCATCTGAAGTGAAGTTGTCATATAAAATATTTTTATGGCAGGTTCAATTTTACTAATGGTAGATTGATCAGTCTAAGATTTGTGTACTTTGTCTAATGCCAGAAATATGTCAGTGGAGCAGTTGTGAGTATTATTTGTACTATCACTAAGTGATGTCTAATGTGTTTAGAGAAGACAGAATGTCAAGTTCTGTTTAGTTAACTTGTCTAAACACAGCGTACGTTAAATCATCACTCTCCCTTAACTGGTGGCAAGCTAGGGTTAAGATACACAAATTACATGTTTTGCTAATGGTACTTAAGTAAATTGGAGGGGAGGCGCAGTTTTGAGTGGAACAGGGAAGACTGGGAAGAGGAGGGAGAGCTCTTAATTATACAGACACTCAATATCAGAAACGTCATTCTTTACTGTGTTTAAAGAGATCAATTAGGGTATTTTGTATGTATTTACTCCTCTTTTACTTTGAACATTTTTATTGCAATGAGGCTATTCTGTAGTAGTTAGCTTATACTGTGAATGGAACAATTTGCACGACATTGGGTTGACCGTAACTGATATCGATAACGCTAAGGTTAAGTATTGATAATACATGATGCTATTATGTCAACACCCACACTACTCTGATTAGTGACTTGATTAACCCTCCATATGACAAAGTATTAATGAGCAATTATGTGTAATGGGGACTCCCAACTATCCTACAGCCCACATTTCGGTGTATCAGTTATTTATTTAAGAAGTCGATTGTTTATTCTTAATACTATTGTTATTAAGGTGCTGGTCATATAGCAACTGTTATTTTTAAAATAATCTAACTGTTTTAGTTGAACAATATGTATTAATAGTTTCTACATTATCCTTGAGAATTCGGAGGAATTAAGGGAGATACTAACAAGGTGCTAGCCCTGCCATAGTATGGTAAACTGTAGAAATAACTACTCAAGACACTAACTCACCTCACATTCAGAGCACTATTGGATTTATCCTAAATTTAATTCTTCTCTGTATTGATAAAGTCTGAATAAACCTTTTCCTGTTCATTTGAAGGTTTTCAGCAATTCAAACAGCTTAAATCTGAATTTTTTCCCAGACGTTTGAAGACTTACCACATACCAGTAATATGATTCTCCAGTTTGTTGGTGTTGAATTATCATGTTGTATTGTATTTATAGTGATAATAGGATTAATTCAAAATTATTTACAACATTTATTGTATAGTTACAAGTGTGATGTTACAGACATATTCAAATGTAGAGAGCGAAATAAATGTTAACGCTTTCGTCCTAACAGCGTCACGTATTTCCAGTGAAGTAATTTGCCAGTGAAGTTTGGAAACGTTCTGAACAATGGTTATATCTACAACCAGCATTTTCAATATCAGGACGAACCTGAATCTATTATTGAAAAGTATGCTTCTATACAAAACGTTAAAAGTATGCTTCTATACAAAACTTTAAAAGTATGCTTCTATACAAAACTTTAAAAGTATGCTTCTATACAAAACGTTAAAAGCAGTGTTTTAAATCAACATAACTTAATAAGAAACCGGCCTTAAAATTAATTATGTCCACTGATAGTTAAAATTACTTCCATAAAATTTTAATAGAATACATTGTTAACTGAGAATGAATTTTAATTTTATACATGAAAATGTAAAAGTTACATTACAATCCCATTATGGAAAACCACTGTCTAAAGTGAAGCTTTTGTATAAAGTTAAATTTACTTTTTACTATCTACCATGCAGTATTGTAAACTGTTTTATATAATATACATTTAACGGTAAGAGATATCTATAAATGTAGGTAAATCATTATAAAATGAATTTTCTCAAAAACTGCTATAAGGATTTTGATTAAATTTTCAGGAAAGATGTGAATTACAATTCAAAATATTGTAGTAAAAATCGCATGTCCCTAACTTGATTAGTTTTTTTAGATATTATAAAAAAAAAAATACATTTGGAAATCAAACTGGTAATTTTCAAAGTTTTCATATTTTAGTGTTTCATATGGGGGGAAGTTTGTGCCAATTCTTTGGAACCATTTCTTTGTTAAATTTAAAGGCTATCACTGGCTATGAAAAGATCGTTTCTGGTCCACAGTTCACACACTTAATACATTACAATTTATCACAAATAAAGTAAGCCATAAAATATTCAAAAATATAATACTCTTTCAAAAAACCTGAAAATTAATTTTCATACACATTCTATAATCACTCTACTTACTATTTTAACATTTTTACCATCTCTTTTCTGTCCTCAACTCTTTTGTGAGTCTTAAAACTTCAATCTCGTGACGTATTTACAGTCAAAATAATTAGCGATGTCAAGAAGGCGGTATATTTAGATCATCTCACTTAACAGTATTGACGACAATGGACGCCGCTTGTTAATTAAGGGGAGACCCCCTCCTCTCACCTTGTCTTGTAGATTTATTCATCTATCTAACTGGTAATTACTACATTATTTTGAGTATCTTGAAGTTTATGTAATCACAATTATCTTTTATGTAACGTTTGTGATTATGATTGCAGTGAGTTTAAATTTTGTGTAACTTGCTAAATATTGTTTAAAAACAGCTGTGTTTTTAGTAAGGGAATGTTATGCTAGAGAAATTTACCTTAAGTATTGTACAAGCAAATTTGAAACGTAATTTTTCCATACTAACCTAAGATTAACTCCCTACGAACATACTTTTTTAGGACTTTACAATTTATGCTATAACTATAACTTTTATTTACTATTAAAATTAAATCAAATTGCCAATATAATAAATCCGTATAATGGATAGAGTCATATTAAAGGCAGTTGTAAGAAATATTGTACACTGATACTAAAAATAACTGTTAGTGACATTGATTCTGTACCTTTACCATAACGCAGTCAATAACACAGCTGTAGGCCGAGATAAAGGCCTTAGGCCTTCCTCTCACATCAACAGTCTATTACAGTAAACCAAGTGGGTCAAGTATTGCCATAGGTACTTTATGTATTCATCGAGTTGAAATTACTTTCAGTTCCTGAATTTGAGAAATTTTTTCTCAATCATACCTCTACTCGAATATCAAAATATCTAATACTAACTGTCTGGTAGATTCCACTGAACACATTTATGCATTCAATCCAATTATTGGCGTAAAGTAAGTTTGATTTCAGTGTTTGGTGCGGCAGTAAACTTACGGTAGGTAGATATTGTTTATTCATCAATTAATGAGGAAGGTTCTTTTATTCAAAGAAAATACTTTAATATTCAATTATTGATCTCTTATTACTGTCTAGAGAGTTACAATAGAAAAAAACTAAGGAAGTTATTAATTTTTTCAATGACAATCAAATATTAATTTGTATGTTTCTATAGCGTGATTAATTAACACAAACAAATTAATTCGGCTTATAATTGTGGCCGAACTGAAAAATATTTTACCATCCAGTTAAGCCATTTAACAAACAAAATCAAAATGGCATTTCACATGGCCAAAACAACCTAAATTATATTTGATGGTATTTTAAATACACTCATCGCATACGTCCTGACATCGACAGTTTGTTTTAGCAAAATAATTTCATATGAAATAATTGCAATAGCATTGCAATACGATCAACAGAAATTAACGGGTAATGAGTGTTAAACAGATATATAGATACTAAGACTTGTAATTGCTAAAAAACACAGAACATAATTTTAATTTATGTAAGGAACAGTCATTGTTATATTCCTGGCAGTCCCAGAGACTGACACTACAATTGTTGATGTTTGCAGATCCCCAATATCCGGTGGATGCCTTTATTGGGGGCTTTAACAGTTACCATTGCCAATATAAAGAGATACACCTTAAATGAATACAATCGAGTAAAGCCAACTGCTTTGACTTAAAATAACAACGATTTTTCGATCCTTAAAATAAAATATTCTTGGAAGAAATATCTTATACTTTCTCACTGTCAATGAGGTCCGTACTATACCTCCTTTTCTCGTGGTTCAATTTCATGTCAGTTTGCGAGAAACTGCAATCATCATAGTATAGTAGGTGGAGTAAGCTATAAATATATCGGGTTGACGAGTCATAATGTGATAGGTAATTATGTCTTAGAAGTTTGTCAATGGTCCAAGTGTGCAATGAGTTAGACCGGTTGTAAGGGTTGCTTGTAAATACTGGTTTCTTCGTGTACAATGTGCAGTTTATTACAAGACCCGTTTTCCACAGTAATATTAATTAGTCAAAGTTGGGTAAATAATTTGTTTGTCAGGTTTAGTTGCAGGGTCATTTACAAGTTTCATATTTGGGTGAACTCTTATTCAAACGCTATCACTGGACCAATTAGTTTGAGATAATCGATCACAAACAAGTAAAAAAAGAAAAATAATAATAAATAAATAAAGTGAATATTTCACATAAGAATAAATAGTAAGTATAGTTTAAACTTTAATTGAACATCTGTTTAAAAGCCATTACATACCACAAAAATATTATGATTGGTTTTCAAACTAATCGTGATTATATTTTAAACATTTTGACGTAAAATAGTTTATTATAAGGGAGTTTAGTGTCCGATTTAAAGGAGATGTTTTAACAATCACAACGTAGTTGTCTGGAGAATAATTAACCTAATTAAGATTGAGAGTTTGTCACATTTTCTACGGATAATTATTAGGTAATATCATTTCATTTCTTGCATAAGAGTAACATTTAAAATTAAAATATGCTATTTTTCTCCTGATCCTCAGATTTCTTGCTGTATTCCAGGAATTTACATAAATTAGAAATGCAAAATATACTTTAAAAAAAAATAAAAACATTGTATATGGAAAGGGTGTATATAAATGTTGTCTTTAATAAAATGCTTTGATGGATATCTTAGTAACAAATATAATTTTTTTTATATAATAGCATTCAACACTTTAGAAAAAAATATTTATTTAATTGAATTTTGTACTCCGATCATTGAACGAATTGAACAAAGACAGCCGAGTAATAAAATCTGAACTTATATAACAAAATAAACAGATGTATGTATCTGACACGATGGTGAAGTTACCGGTGCAATGACGGATAGCCAATTCATTTAGCACTTGATTGGACACCGCTGTCCGACAACTTTGTCGCGATCTAATTGGATACTGAACAACAAAACGGTGATTATGGCCCTAACCACTTTGCGAGTGAAATTATGTATAACTATTTTTGAGAAAAGAATTTGAAATAAACTTAACTAAAATTACTACAACATTAAAGATGTCAAACTTGAACCACCTAGACTATAAAACGTGTCTATTTTAATATACATCTAAAGAAAATCAATAACAGACTAACTTAATCACAGGCAATGAATAATGGTGAATGACTTAGTTAGGTAGATTAAAGGCAGCAGACTGCAATGGAACAGTAACTAAGATAGGCGGCTTGGATATTTGCTATTAACGGATTTATGCTAAGCTTGAAACAATGTTAGCATTTCATTAGTAGATTAACGTTTAAATACTGGATCAACGCTGTAGTTACTGTCGCCCCATCCCTTAGTTACTTCGCCGAACTATTGTAGTAGTAATGTACAGCTATTCCCTTGAATATTAGTTAGAACACTCGATAGTTAGATAATATTTGATGGCTCGTTATGTACTCTGTTGTAAGTTGTTTTAACACACGTATTAGACAAGAAAAGCTGTAAATAGAGTTAAGACAATGTTATTAACTGGTCTCTACAACGTAAACCTATTCTGGAAAATATTAGCAAGTGTAGTTTATGGTTTTTGACTAAGCGTGAGCAGAACCAAATAAATTGATTAGTTGTAGACCATATATGAAAAGATATACACCAAAGAGAGAGAGAGAGACGCCAGCATTGATAATGCAGGCCTTTAGTTGTGGCTAGTTTTATCCCATCGTCTCCACAACCTCAACAACTCTCTCTCTCTCTCTCTCTCTCTCTCTCTCTCTCTCTCTCTCTCTCTCTCTCTCTCTCTCTCTCTCTCTCTCTCTCTCTCTCTCTCTCTCTCTCTCTCTCTCTCTCTCTCTCTCTCTCTCTCTCTCTCTCTCTCTCTCTCTCTCTCTCTCTCTCTCTCTCTCTCTCTCTCTCTCTCTCTCTCTCTCTCTCTCTCTCTCTCTCTCTCTCTCTCTCTCTCTCTCTCTCTCTCTCTCTCTCTCTCTCTCTCTCTCTCTCTCTCTCTCTCTCTCTCTCTCTCTCTCTCTCTCTCTCTCTCTCTCTCTCTCTCTCTCTCTCTCTCTCTCTCTCTCTCTCTCTCTCTCTCTCTCTCTCTCTCTCTCTCTCTCTCTCTCTCTCTCTCTCTCTCTCTCTCTCTCTCTCTCTCTCTCTCTCTCTCTCTCTCTCTCTCTCTCTCTCTCTCTCTCTCTCTCTCTCTCTCTCTCTCTCTCTCTCTCTCTCTCTCTCTCTCTCTCTCTCTCTCTCTCTCTCTCTCTCTCTCTCTCTCTCTCTCTCTCTCTCCCTCTCTCTCTCCCCCTCTCCCTCTCCCTCTCTCTCTCTCTCTCTCTCTCTCTCTCTATATATATATATATATATATATATATATATATATATATATATATATCACTCTTTCTCTCTCCCTCTCTCCCCCTCTCTCTCATTTGCTCTCTCCCCCCTCTCTCTCTCCCTCTATCTCTGTCGAGTGGCAAAATTATCAGTTATGAAAGTTTACGAATAATATTTATGTAGAAAAATGTGTTTATCAGATGCTCCAATAGCGTCTTATGGGTGTATAGTAATTTTTAATATTAACCACTGTATTTAGTTAGCTGTGAACAATAGGCGTCAATCTCTTTATGTACGAGATTTTGAGGGTGATTTATTCTTTGCACAAAATATCTACATAGTTAACACTGAACAAGTACCCAAACCTACAAATATCATTTCAAGCAAAAGAATTGCATTATAATATCCATAAACGAAAAGTAATCCAAAATGAAATAACCAGTGGTCTGGATGAGAACGGAACAATAACACCAGTTTGGAGCCGTCCCAGTGTAGTAATGTCACAACACGTCATCGGACTGACTTTAATGTTTCACACTCTTTTGTTGACTAAATTAATACGTTACAGCTACAATAAATGAATATTGTAGAACACTACAACAAGCAAATGCTATTGATTCATTTTCATTATAAAACGTGTTGTATTCTTTTAATGTAAGCCTTCATCTATGCTTCATACTTTAACTATGCCATCACCAACTTTCCTTAATATACTAAAAAAATCTTTACTAACTGTACTTTAAGTTTAAAGCACAGTTGGGCTACATTTAGTAAATGTATATTTACTAACCGGCCTTTATACTGTGATTCATACTAAAACAAAACATTGAATTGAATCAATAACCTAATGTTGCCTAAGTATTAATCATCAAGTTCTAACCATATAAACTATTCATAGTAATTTAACTAGTCTTTCTCATATTGTATTTCATAACCTAACTTTATAATATATTTAAATGTATCTTATTGGTTATAATCGAACTATTTATTCACGTTTTATTGCAACCTTTATCATATATTTAACTGTGTTTTATAACTACAATTAATCTTCGTATGAAATTCTGCTGCAAATGTTTAGGTTGTAAATGATATATTTGTATTTATATAAATATTGTATAGTAAAACTGGTCTAACTTTCTTAATGCGTCCAATTATTTATACTTTTTGGATATACTGAGACTCAGTACTATTGCAAATTAGATAACGCTGGATAATAATTTATTTTATTTAAATTTTTTTTTCGTTATTTAACGTATTTATAGACGGCAACCCTAGATAGTTATATAGTTAGAATTATAACGTTTTTATATTATATTTATAAATATATGGCCACGTTAAGATAGATATATTATCCAGTTTCGGTTGTTGTGTAACACTTATTTATATAAAAGATAGCATTAATTATGTTTAATGTTAACTTTTACGATTGCTAATTTTGCAAATAAACAGAGGGAGGGTAGACAGTTTGAGTTTGTCGAGACAATGAGATAAAACAAAAGGGATGAATTAACAACTCTGATGTCTCCCTGTCTTTGTTGTTGAGAGAGAGAGAGAGAGAGACAGGATTGATATTTACGTCACTCCTCAAGTGCCAATTGGTGTGATGTTTTTAATATTTTCATTCGGATAGAAGAAATAAAAAAAGGTAAATTTTAGATGTATCACTAGATACTAAACATTTAGATGCATCATAGATATATTTATATTAATGGAACTTATTAGTCAAACGTTTGTAATATATAAAACTTATCATTTAATCAATTGAGTTGTAGTGATTTACGCTTTGTCAAAATTGGAGTTATAATATAATTTATAATTTTCGTAGTAATATAAGGTAATTCTTAAAGTTTGCATTACAATAATTACAATTTTTTCTTGTACAATATTTATGTTACAGCAATGTACGATAAGCGAAGATAACTGAACCTCATGTGTAAAGGTAGAGAGGTATCACAATACTACTACAATGGTTAAGCAGCAGTAACTACAGTGGAGGACAACGGTAACTAAGAGATGAGGCGACAGTAACTACAGTGGAGGACAACGACAACTAAGGAATGAGGCGACAGTAACTACAGTGGAGGACAACGGTAACTAAGAGATGAGGCGACAGTAACTACAGCGGAGGACAACGGGAACTAAGGGATGAGGCGACAGTAACTACAGCGGAGGACAACGTTAACTAAGGGATGAGGCGACAGTAACTACAGTGGAGGACAACGACAACTAAGGGATGAGGCGACAGTAACTACAGTGGAGGACAACGTTAACTAAGGGATGAGGCGACAGTAACTACAGTGGAGGACAACGTTAACTAAGGGATGAGGCGACAGTAACTACAGTGGAGGACAACGGTAACTAAGAGATGAGGCGACAGTAACTACAGTGGAGGACAACGGTAACTAAGAGATGAGGCGACAGTAACTACAGCGGAGGACAACGGTAACTAAGGGATGAGGCGACAGTAACTACAGCGGAGAACAACATTGACAAAGGGATGAGGCGACAGTAACTACAGCGGAGAACGACAGTAACAAAGGGATGAGGCAACAGTAACTACAGCGGAGGACAACGGTAACTAAGGGATGAGGCGACAGTAACTACAGCGGAAGACAACGGTAACTAAGTGATGAGGCGACAGTAACTACAGCAGAGAACAACAGTAACAAAGGGATGAGGCGACAATAACTACAGCGGAAGACAACGGTAACTAAGGGATGAGGTGACAGTAACTACAGCGGAGAACAACAGTAACAAAGGGATGAGGCGACAGTAACTACAGCGGAGGACAACGGTAACCAAGGGATGAGGCGACAGTAACTACAGTGGAGGACAACGGTATTTAAGGGATGAGGCGACAGTAACTACAGCGGTGATCCCATATGTATACGTTTACCTTATTTTAATCACCCTTCCGTAACAGTCTGCTACCTTCAATCTACATAACTAGGTCATTCATCCCTTATTCATTGTTTGTGATTAAATTAGTCTCTTATTGAATTTCATTATATGCAGCTTACCTGGTACTAAATAAATATTTTTGGAGCCAGTTCAATAATATGGAATTTTCAAATCGGCTTTAAAAATTGTTTGTTAAAAATACAATTATTCAAATACCACCTCTTAATTGTTAATTTCACTAAATGTTTAGTTCGATAATTTAAAATTCATAATTCAAATTAAACTTCTTTTTCATTTTGGTTAGTAAAGAGAAACAATCTTTGCTGAAGACCGTTTAAACTTATTCCATGTACCTAACTGCTAAGTCCAGGAACTCCCAGAGGTCATTGTTTAGTATCCAATTAAATCACCACAAAGTTGTCGGACAGTCTTAATTGACTATCCGTCATTGTACGGGTAACCTCGACATTGTGTCAGGTCATTTTATATTGTTATATAATTTAGATTGTATTGCTAAATTGTTTTATTTGTTTTGTAGAATAATTAGTTTAATTGTTAATTAAATAGATACTTACTTTTTATAGTATGCTTTAAGAAATACATTTTGTTTACAAATATATATTAAATGTTTCTATAAATGAAATACATTTGTCTACTGAATTTCCATGTACAAGGTTTTTGTTTGAATAAAAGAAATAAAAAGCATTTCTTTTTATTTATTTTATGTCATTATATCAAACATAAAATGCAATTCTTAGCAAATATTTTGCATTTCATGTTTATATAATATTTGCCCCTCTAGTACAGCTTAAAGTAACAAGCACAATGACGGACAAAAACAAAGTAGCTTATTAAAATATTAAATGATAATTTTATACGAGAACTGAAATGTTATTCCCTAATGATTACCCGAAGAAAATGTGATAATTCCAAGCTTAATTATGTAAATTACCCTCTTGGAAATCAAGTTACGCTGGTCAAAACAAGGCGACTTTAAATGGGAGATTAAATTGAAATATAATGAGGAATAGTTAATTACACGTCAAATTGTTTAAAATATAATTTCGTTACTTGAAAACCAATTAATTAAAATATTGTTGCACTACGTAATATGTTTAAACGGCTGTTTAATTAAAGTTAAAACTACAGTTACTCTTCCATATCAGAATATTAGTGATTTTAATTGTTCATAATTGAATATCTTGAATGTAGTGATACATTTATAGGGTTTAAAAAAGGGCCTACATTTGTTATTTCTACACGCCACTGCGACTAAAACCCAACATACACCTGACTTAGCCAACAATGCATTGAATAAAATATTCATAATAAACTAGACACTGTACAAAAAGCAACCATTGCACACTTAGACCATTACTAGCCCGCACTTAGCTATCACATAATGACTCATTAACTTATTTATAATCCGTTCCATCTACTAAACAATGAATGTGTTTTTATGACATACATGAGGTTAAATCTGGAGAATAACCTTGTCGTCAAAAAGAAGAGTTGAAAAATATGTGGGAAGAGTCTTTAAGGTTGATTATGAAGTATATTTTGTCATTCTAAGCAAAATCGGCTAGCTTTGTAGCACTGTAATTGTTGGAGGCGTCTCCTCATTGGCTATGGTAACTTTTACAGCCCCCCTCCCAAAAAAGATGAGTTCCTAATCAGGCAGGACTGTAGCGTAAACCTATTGAGGAAACTGTAGACAGACATAACTAGTGTAGTCTCAAACTCTTTGTCCATCAGTTTTATATGTCACACTGATGGACGTACGTCAGAAGTACGTACATTGTAGGAACAGAAATAGCATACTCTTTGTGTCTCCGTCTATTGAATCTGTAGTACAAAGACATTCTGTAGCATTCTCGGAAAGGAGTTCGGCAGCGTAGTTAGTTAAAGCCCACCTTCTTAACCTAAACGTTCTCAGTTCGATCTCAATCAGAGGCACGAACAATTTTGAAAGGAATCCCTGTTAACTACAGGCTCATTTATCTTTTGGGCTATCAGTTTATGACACTTTTAAAGAATAGTTGGCCTTAGTTTTTAACAACGTCTACATTTGCTCATCTACACTCATCACACTCTTTCGAAATCCATATTCCATATCTCGACGATCGGTGTCTTAAGAAATAAAAAAAAGACTTAACCAATGGACCACCCTTTGACGTAAGACATCCGTGTTACATTGGCATACAGTGTACCATTAGAAGGACCATTTTACTTTTGTGCGGTGTGTGACACAGATGGGAGGTGACAGTTTGTACCAAGGTTGTTTTCCGGGTAGTAACAACTAGACTCTTGGACTGTTATAATGAGAACTGTTGAAATAGTCGATCGACGGTTGATTAGAGTTCTGTGCTTTTTACGAATCACAAGCCTTACCAGGGATATTTCCATCCTCAATGTTTGTATATGTTATAATACGTTGATATTTACTTTATTATCTGAAGAAATTTCACTCAGGATAACTGCGTTAAGGTGGCATGCATTTACAACACTATCTGGTACAACGTTATGTAATAGGTTCATGGTTTTGGCCGTGGGAAATACCATTTTGGTTTTGTTGGGTAACTGGCTTAGCTGGAGGGTCATATTTGTTTCAGTTCAACAACAATTATAAGCCGAATTAAGTAAGTGTCATAATTATTAATTACCCTATAGAAACATCAGAATGGTTATGAAATCTGTACTGAAAAAACGGGTTTTCTACAGTTTATCTATCTTGTAGTACGCTGGATAGGCTTTTGATAGAATAAACATGCTTAATTTGAATAGTGGATCCACGTTCTTTAATTAAGAGTCTACCGAAGTTGTCGGCCACGTTAGTTTTTATGTTAATCCCACAAGAAAAATGTTATTTGCAAATCCATAATTTTGGTCTTATTGGTCTTATTTGTTGACCTAAAGTTGTGTATGAAGAATCATTTTAAACGCTATCATATTACAGATAAGGGTTGCTTTTATACTTTGAATACATACGCCTAGTTTTGAAAAATAGGTGAAAATAAAAACTTCAAGCTAAATGTTTTTATATGTTTTTTTCTATAAAAATAATTAGGAAATGACGAAGCAATTCCTACACGTAGTTTCATTATTGATAAAATTCAATTTGTTTGGAATAAATCCGTTTAAAAATAACTGTTTCGTTTGGATACGCTTGATCGTATGTCCGGCTCGAAAATAACATTGTTCATATGAGATTAAAACAAAAATGGTCGACAGCCTCTGCAGACTTAATTAAGAATTAAAATCTGCCCACCATACCTCTGTAACGTGCCAAACACTGATAGTAGATTTACTTTAAGCCAATAATTGGATTGAATGCATGAATGTGTCCAGTTGAATTCTACCAGCCAGTTAGTATTCGAGATTTGGACATTCGAGTAGACGAAAATATATGATTCAATGATTCGAAAGTAATTTCAACTCAATGAGCACATGAAGTACTTATGGCAATACTCGACCTACTTGGTTTACTGTGATAGGCTGTTGGTGTGAGAGGAAGGCCTAAGGCTTTTATCTCCGCCTACAGCTGTGTTATTGACTTCGTTATGGTAAAGGTACAGAACCAATGTCACTAACAGTTATTTTTAGTATCAGTGTACAATATTTCTTACTACTGTCTATAATATAACTTTATCCAATGCAAGGATTTTTTTAAAAAGTTGAATGACAATAAATAATAATTTTATTTCATTTAAATAATATAGATTAAAAAGCTACGAGTATAACAAATACATTCATAGGTATTTGAGCTTAGGTTGGTATAAAAGGTAATGTTTCAAATTGTTTGTACCTTAGCTAAGAAAAATTCTTCTAGAATGACATCCCATTGCTTCAAAATAGCTGTTTGATTATAGTAAAAAATATTCAACGAGTCATACAAACTGTATTCTTAATTGTATAATATTATTGTATAAAACCTGATATGAGATATTACAATGTTATAATATAATGACAAATTGAATTAAATGTACATATAAATTACAGTTGAATCTTAAAGAAATCTTCAATTTTGTATAAATACTCTTTTAATAAATACTTGCATATGGGGGAATTTAAAATTATTTCACTTCTAGATTGTGAACTTGATTAGGCAATTTATTATATAATTTATTAGCCATAAATTCATAATTCCTTTGTGTTGTTGAGTTTTTACATAGTTTAATTTTCACTCACCCTAGTCTTATAAATTACGTAAAAGATAATATGATTACATAAATGCCAAAATATTCAAGACTAACAATGGAGTAATTATCAATTAGATGGATGAATAAATCTACAAGACAAGGTGAGAGGAGGGGGTCTCTCCTTAATTAACAAGCGGCGTCCATTGTCGTCAATACCGTTGAGTGAGACGATCTAAACCCACCGCCTTCTTGACATTGACAATTATTTTGATTGTAATTACGTCACAGGATTAGAGTTTTGAAACTCAGAAGGGGGTTGCAGACAGAAAAAGATCGTCAAAAGTAATAATAATAAGTAGATTAAAATTTAGAACTAGTTTTTTTAAAGTAAATTAATTACTATCTTATATATAATTTTTGAACGGGTATTATATAAAGAAATATTTTATGGCTTGCATTATTAGAGATTAATTACAAGGAGTTAAGTGAAGAAAAGTTTACTAAATTATTGAATTTGTTAATTTTTGATTAGATAACATTTACGGTCAATTTAACAGAAATAGTAAAACCATATTTTAATTATTTTTGTATCATTGCAGAATGCAAAGGTCAGTTAGAATCATTTATAACAGATTATTTTTATACATAAATTGTTGCATCAAACTCTAGAGGCATTTAATTTAATTTGATTCATAATTAAAAGTTTTAGTCAACGTGAAGTGGACAATATGATGTACGAATGATTATGATGTATGTACACGAATGAATGTTGTCAATGTTACTACCTAATTAATATATGTACAATTTTTAATAAAAATATTGTTTATTAAAAATATTTTTATTATTGACTAGTCCAGGATCAAATTCCCGAATATCACCGTTCATTGACACTATAGAATTTGCAATAGTGTCCAAGCTGTTGACAATCATTGAAACATTCCAAGAACTGAGGACAGAATTTGTTGATTACAATTTTTAACAAATATCAGCTTAGTAACTAGGTTGTATCCAACATAATGAGGATAAAAGTTAGCTAAACATTTAAATAAAAAAAATCAGTTTCAAATAATTAAAAACATATAGATATTCATGAAAATATTCTATATTTGTTATATAATATAAAAAGAATAATATTTAATACACAAAAATATATACAGTAGAAAAGCCAATATCAATGCAAAGTAACGAAATAACTGGTTTTGGGAAATAAATGTTTCGGTAATTTTGATAAAATAAGATCGAAGCCATAGTTCGTGTCAGAGTAGACTGATGTCACTAATTATATAGAAGACAAAATATGATAAATTCATTTTAATATAAGGATTGGCAGTTTGATTTTGTTTGATTCCATTAAAAAATATTCAGCAGAAAGCCATCACCGTATAGCGCTTGAGGGCTTGGGACTAATTGGGAACATAGAATCGAAATTTCATCATCAACCTTTGTTACGAATGTCTTCAAAAATACAATCAAAACGGAATCATTTACGACATGATTGTACCTTTATGTAAGGAACGGTGAATTCACTGTTGTTTACAAGGTTAGTGATTCACCATTAAAGAATATAATCTTACAGATTTTACGGTTACTAGATCAAAGAAACACTGAGGGTTATTGGGATTTTTACTCGAGCCTTCTCAAACCTTGATACTCATAAAATATGGTGGAATACAAGGAAATTGTTATCTATGTAAATGTGATAGACAAAAATAAAATAATTTGCCAACAGACGTATAAAAATGTTTCAAAATAAAGAACTTTTGAATGTATTGTGTTTCACTTGAAGGATTAAAAGATAAACAAAAGTAAGCAAAGAAATTTGGTTTTGTATCATTAGACAAATAACTTTTTTACTTGTTAAGAGGAGATAAAAAGACAATTAAAAGTACACATAAGAAATATCATTATAGTCTAAATAGGTACATTTTCCTCGTTATGTAGAACCAGGCTGTGAGAAGGTGGGAAATTTAAAGAAACGGAGAACTGAAGTACGTCATTTCAGCAATAAACTAGGATTTGCTCGAATAGTTTATCCTCTTTGGAAGACAAAAGGTAGAAATGTCTGGAGTGTGGAGCAAGCCGCGCTGACAGCTTCTCCATCTGTTGTCTGGTTTTACTGCTTACTAGGATTTACCTTCATTTATAGACATCTCTTACCATTAAAAGTATATTATGTAAAACCTAAAATATGCAGCTTGGCGAGGAAATAAATAGTATAGCTAATTTTATATAAATGAAATCAGTGTTCGTTTGTATTGTAAGTTTTATATTTAAATATTAAAAAGTAAATATTCACTATGGACTAAGGGTGTATTCTATTACTAACTTACTAGACATAATTTATTTTAGGCTTGTTTTCCTAATTATAAACACTTATAAAGAGTACTGCGCTTAGGGTTTTGTATAAATATTGATACATGAATGATTGAGCCTCGTTCCAATATCGAAATGGTCGTGAATGAAAGCATTGGTTCAAAACGTTTCCAAACTTCAGTGGAAACATGTGACGCTGACAAGTGGAAAGTGTTAAACTTTATTTTACCCTCACCACCCTAGTGTGTCTGTATATACGATATTCACAGTGAAATAAATATCCTGTAAACCTTTACGACATATCAAAATATCACGTTTACGATCGTCACATGCTCGAAATTCGATTTTAGGAAACCGTAATGTGTAACCTCGTAACTGCAGTTATGAAGCTATTGCATAGCTGAAAACGTCTTTTAAAAATGAGAACTAATTCAAGGCAAATTTATAAAATTATCTTAATGACAGTTTCATTTCATACAGGTACCATATGTGTATCCAATAGAGTAAAGAAAAATTGCAATTTTACTGAATTTAGTGAAAAATTAGTGAAGTTACTGTGCCACTTGATGTTAAATTGACAGTTTTATTTAAAAATATTTAAGAGACATGATTGCTAATTTCCCTTAAGAAAAATATCCCCTGACCCATCCAAAATAATGAAAAACTTAAAAAAAAACACACAAACACTCTAAAATTGAAATATTAAACATAAATGTATAAATAACTGAACCATCACAGATATGAATGTAGGGTATGTGCAATTACCCGCTTTACGCATTTGAAAGAAAAATCTGTTTGGATACCAAAAATGTGTTATATGGAGTTTTTTTTTTAGACAATATGTATTTTAATGCTTCAGATAATATCGTGGTAGCGTAGTATGTTAAATCCCAGCTTCATAAAGTAAAGGTCCTCAGTTCGGTCCTAACCAGAGTCATTACAAATTTTGAAAGGGATAAGCTGGTAACCACCAAATGTTTATTTGTCATTGGGCTACTATTTAATCACACTTTCTAAATATTGGTCGGCCTTAGTTCGTAACAATGACTACATTCGCTCATTTACATTCAGCACACTCATTTAAAATCCATATTCGCCCATATATTGACGATCAGGGTCTTAATGATTAAAAAAATAAAAATCTTTTGTGGTATCAACAGTTTTAACTTTATCAACATTAATTACAAACAAACCTATTAGTATAAATAGTTTCATATCCATCTCTTGCCGTTATAGGTTTCAGTATTGTTAACGTAATGTAAGTGGAGTTGACTTATACTTAAGACCCTAATAGATCTCGTTAAACACAGTAAAAAATGAGGTTTCTGTGATGTCGTAAAAACGCCGGATGTAGGTCGTATTTTGCCGATATTGAGTGTCTGTATAATTAAGAGCTCTCCCTCCTCTTCCCAGTCTTCCCTGTTCCACTCAAAACTGTGCCTCCCCTCCAATTTACTTAAGTACCATCAGCAAAACATGTAATTTGTGTATCTTAACTCTAGCTTGCCACTAGTTAAGGGAGGATGATGATTTGACGTACGCTGTCTTAAGTTGTATCTCCCTATCGTCTGTTAACGTCCGTAAATATTGTTAGTACAGTTGTAGGGAGCTTTGGCAAGTTAACTGAACAGAACTTAGCAACACGTGTAATTTGTGTATCTTAACTCTAGACTACCACTTGAGGGTGCTTGGAGATAGTTACTGTCGTCCCATCCCTTAGTTACTATTGTTCTCCGCTGAAGTTACTGCTGCATCACCATTGTATTAGTATTGTGACACCTATTAAACTTTACACATATATTTGAGTTGTCTTAGCACGTAGCGTAGCATATTGATCGTTGTTTTGACGCAAATATTGTACCAAAAACTTTAAGAATTAATCTTATATTACTAGAACATTTTGTAGTATATATAAAATTAGTACACGACTGCCAATGTATCAACTTTGACTAAGCTTAATAGCAATAAATATATTGTTTAATTAATACGTTTTAAATATTAAAAACGTTTAACTACTAAGTTTAATTTCCATAATAGATACACGGTACATATAAATTATGTTTAGTACAAATTTACCCGAAAAAAAACTACTTTACTTTCGTCCAAGTGAATAAAAATATTAAAAGTATCACACCGATTTGGGACTGGAGGCGTGACGTAAATATCAAACCTGTTGTCTCCCTCAACGACAAAGAGAGAGAGACATCAGAGTTGTTAATTCATCCCTTTTGTTGTTTGTGGCCAGTTTTATCCCATTGTCTCAACCAATCCAAACTGTCTCTCTCTCTCCCTCTCTTTATTCGCAAAATTACCAATCCTGAATGTTAACATCGAACATAGTTAATTCTATTGTTTGTGTAATTAAGCGTTTGATACACAACAACCGAGACTGGATGATGTATCTATCTCAGCGTGATCATAGTGTTTTCTCTTGAAATAAGTATGAGTCTAACAGTTCGTTATTCGTAAAGTGAGTACCCCAAACAAACTTCGCACGCCGCTAACTACTGTAGTCATGTATTTAGTTTCACGTAACGTGAAAATTAGTAGCAATTTCAATAATGGTCCGAACCATTAAGTAACAGTTAAATAATGATTATTACAAATTCCAAGGAGCCTGTTCCATGCTGTTTGTAATATCTGATAGTGAAATTAGTGTTGATAATATTATTGCTTGATAAATACCTGACTTTTATTGTTACACTATAATACACTTGGTGTAGTATTGGAGTAACGTTCACGCTTTTATTGTTAACTCTTTAGTTCTCGGAATATATTAATAAATTAGCTTTGAAATAAAATGATTAACATAGGGAAATGACTAATTCATTACTTATAAGTCATGTTTAGTAAGAAATCAACTTTGTTAGGAAACGTTATCACTCATTGATTTCTAGCACGTTCTAGAAGTTCTATTGATTGATTTATTCTCTTGTTTAAGATTTGGTCGAGTCATTGACTAGAATCTTGGCGGATCAGTTATGGGAATATCGAGTATTCACCTTAAAATGTATTTTCCCCTTAGGCCCACCAGCTTCTTCTCTCATAGTTCTGTGTTACAGCCATTCTACAACAATGTTTTTCTGTTTGAATCACAATTAATTAAATGCATTGTTATTATTTGAACAGATTTTTTTCAACTTTCTTAATTATATTTTTATATCCAGTTCTCTTCGCCTCAGATCTAGGGCTGAAAATCTATAAAAACATTGAATAAAATGATAATGTTAAAACACGTTCTATAAAATAAATGATTAGCTACCGTAATTAAATTAAAAAATTAATAAAAACTTCGACAAATTCAGTATAATATATTATCAAAAACAAGATTTATAAAGTGTAATTAATTGATGTATTACACATATTAAAATCTGTTTACTATAAAATATTGACAAATGTGTAAATAATTGTTTTAACAAGACAATTTTGATACAGTTAGGATAACAATAAACTGTAAATTACTTAAGAAATTTGTTTGAAGGAAAATTGTACCTTATATAGTAGGTAAATCCGTTCTATGATTTTCAAAGGTTTTCTAAAATATTAAATGTTGCAAGTCGGCAATAAATTTGTTTTAATTATATAAGTATAGAGATGACAGGGTCCGGTATGGTCTAGTGGCTAGGATACCTGGCTCTCACCCAGGAGGCTCGGGTTCGATTCCCGGTACCGGAAAATAACTTTTAGTCCAACTTATTTATTATATGTTGTATTTGCTTAAATTAAGCATTTGTTGTAAAAGCTAAAAAAAAGAAAATTTTTATTTTCAACTATCACACAACAATACCGAGCTTTATATAAAAAAAGAAAAAGTGCATATCATTATTGACCTACAACCTCAGCAGATAATTGTCGCTTGCATTGTGTATTTGAATACAACTCTAGCGCAACGAATACATCAGCGATATTTTGCTTTAGATCACGGTCATAATTTTGTTTTTATATTTTTTGATGACATATTATTTAACTGAATCCACTGCAGAAATGTTTTCAAATATTAACATTATTTTACGATTAAATAATATTCAAGTGTTTTGAATTTTAAAGGCTGGAATTAAGATAAGATAAAAACTAAGGACGACATTAATTAACAATATTATATTAACTTCTGTAGAGTTGGTGTTTCTCTCATTACATAATGTTTAAATCCCTGATAAAATAACAACTTAAAACACCAGGAGTATTAAGGTCACGGGGTTTCGTTATTTACTCCCGTACAATAACCAGAGGATTTATTCTTTCCACACTTTAAAATGATTTTGCAACTCCACCCCCTGAGGACCTGACATTTAATCTAACAATTTTATAGCATTTAATTGTTAGTTAAATTAAATGTTACTACAGTGGTTTTATGATTAATTTCAAATATTATATAACAGAAAAAACTATGAATTCTATATATAACCTATAATGAATTCTATAAATGGTGGTAGAATTAGTGGATATTAACAGCTTTTGTACTAACAGCTACATTAGGAAACAAACAGCCCACCCAAACACTAGTATTGACCCACCCGCCTTCTCATACACATTGAGTAGTATTAACCCACCTGCCTTCTCAACACATAGAGTAGTATTGACTCACCCACCTCTCAGACACATAGAGTAGTATTGACTCACCCGCCTTCTCATACACATAGAATAGTATTGACCCCTCGCCCACCCATACACTACACCGGTACTGACCCACCCACCCACCCTTACACGTACAGTAGTATTGACCCACCTGCCTTCTCATACACATGAGTAGTATTACCCCCCCGCCCACCCATACACTACAGTGGTATTGATCACCAATTAATAGGTGGTACATTTTAAAAGTCATATGTACTTTTAACCTACCTAATATTTTATATTAACTTTAAATTGTAGGTAACTTACTAATTGTTTTACTTCAAATTATTTTAAAATATGTATTGATATTTACTTCATAAAACCAACTTTGGTTACATTCAACAGTCTGAGACTGTACTTATTGAAGTATTGAATCCCAAAGTATGTTTTGGTATAGAATTCAAATGTGTATGATGGAATTTCTGTCAACCCACTACACACATACACATACAGTAGTATGTGTACCCATACATTACCACCGTACTTGTTTGGGTGGGTGGGATAGTCATTACCACCATATCTGTATGGGTGGGTGGGTCATTATTACTGTACCTGCATTGTTGGGTGGGTTGGTTATTACCATGGGTGTATGGGTGGATGGATATGTCATTACCGCCATACGCGCATGTCTGAGTATGAGAGTCAGTATCACTTTAGGTGGACGGGTGGGTGGGCGAGTCAATATAACCGGGTGGGTGGGGTATTTATTGTTAAACTTAGAGTAAACTGTCCTTAAAAAGGAAAATAGATCATAAGATAAATAAACAAATACAATTAAACATTTAAGAGAAGTTAAAAAATGCTTTGGTGCTAAATGGTTTACCGTTGAGTTTGCCTATTAATAAAAAATCTCTATTCAATTTCAAAATTGCAATAGGAGGATATTGTCAGTAAAGACAAGCTTTGCCTTTCTTTAAATGATATCTAGCTATTTTACTTTTTAACTTAAAAAGTATTAATGATGTTTTTAAATTGGGAACTTTTACTTACACTCCTGGTTTCAGTGCAGGTGATAGCAGGTTCAAATCACACGGTGTTAAACTAGATGGGTTTAGATGATTATCCCATAAGAACGTCGATGAAAAAGTTAAAAAAAAAACCACTGGTATAGAAAGAAAAATAATGGTTATAAGGAATTGATATTTATTTAAATTTCATGAAACTCTTACCTTTGAGTATTCGAATTATAAAAATATTAATACTTCACAAAATTGCAGTCCTATAAGTTTTACAATATAAGATAGAATCACATTTGTTGCTTTTGACATTGCAAATATAGATTAGTGCCTGGTGGCGCGAAAGGATTAACTTGACTGCGAGTAAATACAGCAACAGTTCCCGGCACTCTTTCCCACGATTTATCTGTTGAAAGCCGAAAGGCAATATAAAACGACTTTAGTCATAGTTTTCTGTGATAGATGTAACAAATATTTCTATAAACCCCTCTAAAGTTATTACATTTTAACAATCTTAGAGCAATCCTAAAAAGATTGATAAATGTTATCATTTTAGATTTTGGAAAAAAAAATCTAACTCCCGAAAGTCCCGAAAAAAAGCCACCGACATCTGCCACCGAAGTGGACACTACTGAAGTCTGGGGTGTCCATGTTGGATGGTAGTCAAGTTTAAGATGTTGTGTAGGGAAGATAACTGAGTGTCAGGATTGTCAGTTAGCTAAAAATCAAACCTATACTACGTGGTTCGGATTTGACGTGAATATTTAAGTCCCTTAGTTGCTCTAGCTAGAAGGCTAAGGGACACAGTTCTTTCTTAGGAATAATCTACAGTACTTAAGTTATTAACACTGATTACGCTCGTTCATTTACACTCATCAAACTCATTCGCCCCTCATATCTTTATGAGCGTTGCCTTATTAATGAATATCTAGATATTGATTTAACCAAGTCTTGGTGTTATAGTGATATGGCTTAGTGTAATCTGATATTTTTATAAAATCACGTTGTTGTTATAAAATTTAAGGCTTTTGAATTCGATAAGGTCTAATGGCAAGAATACTAGTCTTTCACCCATAATAATCGGGCTCGAATCCCGCTATGGAAATCATTTTTATTCCTAATTAATAAATGTTAATGCTGTTATTAAGTTAAGATTTTTAACAAACGCTTCATAAAGGAACGAGATATATTGTTTATATCTCAATGAAGGAAAGGAAGACGATCTTGTTTTTAAATTTCAAACCGTAATAAGATCGTTATTTATGGAACAATAAACTGATTAAAAGCGTGTTTACAAAATTTACTTAATACATTTAACGTGAATTTCGCAACAATATGGCACAGTCATTAAAACAATTTGTTAATAAATTTGTCCAATGAACATTAAAGGGCTGTTTAAACCCTTTATAAATCTTTAAACTCAGTTTGATTAAAACTCAAGGCCATTCAATAAGTATACATTGAATAAAATATTCCTTTTTCATTTGGATTAAAAAAAAAATTCAATATAATTATTACTGATTTCTTTTGAAGGCTGTAATTGAATGTTTTAACCGTTTGAAAACCTCCACTATCATTACATTGCTCTTAAGTGTTGGACGTTGAGTTTTGAACCTATGACAACCCAAAAGTCTTCATTGAATTGTTTATTGTAGAGGTAGAAATGGAGCTTTATTGCATTTGTAGGTTTTCCATCTACAAATACGTATATCTTTGGATTTCGAAGGCAACATAAAAGTTTACGACTCTCGACTTGTCGGCTTCCCACATTTCCTCTGGAGAAATGAAGTTTGGAATATTTTGAACAATGCTTCCATTCACGACCGACATTTTCATCATTAAAACGAGACTGAATCTTTCTTGTATAAAAATATTCTTATATACATCATGTTAAATGCAGTTTTCAAAATAAATATTAAAAAATATTAAACCACCCCTAACATCAAACATGTCAGAGAGGCTTTATATAAAGAAAACGAAAATCACAAAATACATTAGAAAATGCTAAATTCAGTATTTTAAATAAATATTAATAAGTAAGGAAACCTAAGATAAAAAAAGGTAAGGTGAGTAAAAATGTAAAAAAAAAAAAATAATTGAAATCACAAAACAGACTTAAAATGAATATGTTATTAAAAAATTTTCATTACAAATCTTTTATCGTTGGCCACTGTCTACAGAAAAACGTTTACATACAATGACATTCACTTATTACTATCCACCAAGCAGTATGTTGATTTGTTTTATTTGATATAAATCTATTGACGAAATTTAAATAAAAAAAAAAAGAAAAAAATGCACTGAGTATAACACCCGAGATAAAAAGAACATGTTTATTGTAATGGAAATCCTCTACTGGCAATTCTAAGTTTTCGTTAAACTTTCAAATAATACAATCATCTTTTAATGATCCGACACGACATGGTTTTATACATAACTTTATATTTAATTTAGCGTCCTATTTAAAGTTTAATTTGAAATCAAAAACTCAATTTTCTAGAAAGTAATTTACATAATTAAGCTTGATATTATTACGTTTTCCTCGGGTAACCATTGTGGAGTAAAATAAAGTTTTAAAATCAAATTGCGAAATAATTGATTAATGACTAACATTTTTGTTTTACGCTTTATATTTTTTACTGTACTAAAGAGCCATAAAAAAATGAAAATGTGGATTATGGAATTGCTATATACAACATTAATTCCATTGATATTAAATATTATTTCAGACCTTGTATTGTTGGGTGACAATAAGCACTAACCATTGATGACTGTACATATTTTGGTGAAAAACATTAAAAAATATATGCAAAAAACCCATATATAAAACTAACATTATTAACTAATATAGGGTGTAAATAAAAAGGTGTCTCCTGGCTGTATATTTTCGGATTCTACATCTAATTTAGAACAAAAAATGAAGATTAAATTTTTATGAAATTCTAGAATTTACATTTTCCTGTGACAACCACGTCAAGGTACTATCTACAATATTTACAAGCCTAAGTTCTAAGATTTTATGAAATTCCGCTCCTTTTAGTGTTTATTTAGCTGTATGTGTTATTTTACAAAACTAATAATTACTAAATAAACAGTTTGAGTACATGACTTGGAATTTCGCACAACTCTTTACATAATCACTAATAAATAGGATAGCAAAAGCCATTTTTATCCATTTCAAAATGGCGGTAATTTAAAACTTTTGAATCGAAATATTTTGTAGTCTGTCAGGTAAATAAATGTTACACCGTACAAATAATGTTTAGTTCTTTGAATTGCACATCTATTGGCACCTTAGTTTTTATTATTATTAGAGCTTTGGCAAAACATGTATTTTATTTTTTACAGCATTATTTGGATGCTGTAAATACTTGCAGTAAATTACACATTTTTCAAAAACTCCACTAATAATAAACTTACAACAAACATCAAGAGACCAATAAATTTGTAATACAGTTAACTAAAAATGATAATAATTGTATGACGTTGATGAACTTAATGGTTTACAAGATATTTTTATTTAGATGTTTAAAAAAATACCACCATTTTAAATGGCTAAAAATAACTCAATGAATATTTTTATAATGTTTAGTAGTGTTAATGTAAACATTGGGGAAAATGTAAGTCCTTCAGTGTAACTGTTTATGATTTTTTTGTAAAAAACACATACCGTCAGATAGACACTAAACGGAGAGTGTTTCAATAAAAATTTAGCCTTCATTCTCTGCTCTATATCTGTAAGTACTTATCACTTACAAATATTATAAACTATGAACAGTATTGAAAAATTATTTAAAAGTGTAATACAAAAAAGGTGTTTGTTTAGTTTAAGTATTTCAAGGACTAAAAATGGCCACCCTTGGTTAAATCAATAAAGTTTAACACTAAGGTTTTTAAAACTAAACTAACATAACATTTTTAATTGATCGAGACATGCAACATAGTCTCCGACTGGTGGCCAAAAACATTAGTACAATACTAACTGATCTGCATCTACTGAAATTCAATAAGAGACTAATTTAATCACAGGCAATGAATAATGAATGAATGACCTAGTTGTATAGATTACATTTAGCAGACACTGCAATGGAACGGTAACGAAGATAGGTGGCTTGGATGTTTGGTATTCGACGGATTCATGCTATGCTTGAAACAATGGCAGCATTTCATTAGTAGGTAAACGTATAATTATGGGATCACCGCTGTAGTTACTGTCGCCTCATCCCTTAGTTACCGTTGTTCTCCGCTGTAGTTACTGTCGCCTCATCCCTTAGTTACCGTTGTTCTCCGCTGTAGTTACTGTCGCCTCATCCCTTAGTTACCGTTGTCTTCCGCTGTAGTTAATGTAATTTCATTGTAGGTTTTAGTAGTTAACTATTGTAGCAGTATTGTGACACCTTTCTAGCTTTCCACGTGTGTATTAGCTATCTTCGCATATTATACGATTTATTATCAGTATTTTATTATTATTGTTTTAAGAACACTACTTATAACTAAACTCACGCAAATTTTTAAATTTCCACTACGCTACTAACATAAGCCGCTGAAGTTAATTTATAGTCCCAGTATTGTACAATAGATCATTGGAAATTCAATTCACGACAATCGTTATTGGACTGCTTATTGCATTTTCCCTTCATGAAAAGTGTCATCAAATAACAGTTTAATAATAAAAAACATCCTGAATTGGTATTTTAATTTATATAATAAGTAAACGTTACGTTAAAACATTGCAAATGATCAGAATTTTACGACATTAATGACATTATCAATCACTGTCCAATTTTATATTATTATTTCAGATTCCTGAAAAAAACTCTACAGCCGCAAATAAATATATCATACAAGTAGAGTTTTGATTACAATACATTTATAAATTTCAAGAGTTATTTCCGAAATTGCCTAACAAATATAATGTTTGGCACTGTACAAGATAAAAAAAGAAAAAAACAAATATACATTCAAGCGTAATTAGTGACTTAAATATCTGCAATTCTTATCTTGCGGAACGTGCGAACAATTTACTACGGTCTGTAAGATATGGCAAATCTCCTGAGTTAAGTTATGGGGTGATATATACCCATTAATGCCTCAAGCCCTAAACTTACTCTTGTCAAGTGCTGCCAACAGTAATTAATTATTAATGACGTCTACAGTGAAGTTTGTTACATATCTAATATCCAGTTGAGTGATCACAAAACCCACCAGAGGAAATTATCTAACCTAGTTAATCCTTCGGTGTAAATTTGTCTGAGAAAATTCAAGGATTAGAAAATTTCAAATCATCAACAGTATAGTTGATTGTACATTGTTTTTCCGTAACTTATTTTTATGAGATTATATTTTATACTTAGTAAAAACCATAAAGATTATGTATTTTAGAATAGTTTAATTAACGAAATTTCTTCATAAATAATTGCAAAACCCTTTTCCCACACACCCCAAATACTCGTCCATTTTATGTGTATAAAACACAACACCGTATGTGACGTAGACTAATGTACAAATATTTTATTCGTTTCAGCTCCAAAAATTCTGTGTTAGAGTTATTGTATAACAATTGTAACGTGATAAAACTAAATTATTAAGTATTATTGTAAAACTGCTTTAGTGACAAAAAAACTAATAATTAAGTGTATATTAATAGTATTAAAGATAATTTTCACAAACATGAGGCCATGCGATTGTAAAGATTTTATGTCGCTATTTAGCCCGCCCATTCCGATCACGTACAACCCCCTCCCCACCACCCTTGAGTGTCAGCAGCCTGCTGGTCACGTGCGCCCCCCTTTAGAATGCGCAATGCCCCTTTACATACCGAAGGCGGCAAATGTCACCACTTCATTCCCTTATTGAAGAATCAGTTCATGAATCCCAAACTGTCATTTGGGAATTTGCCATATATTTTCAAAAGTTATAAAAATATAAGTTAAATAAATATAAAAATTAAAGCAAATAATACAATAATAATAATATTCCGAATAAACCTGAGTTTAAAATACATTGTTTCTTAATTAGCATATTAAACGTTGGTAGAAATACATAAAAATATATGACCTTCACGAAACAAAAATTTAATACAAAATACATAATGTACAAACTATTATTGTATAATCGATTTCGTTAAACTCCGTTTACCATCCTCAGCCCGGAAATATTCACATAGGAATAGTCCGATCATAAAAATAAAACAATTAAGTAAATACATTGTAAGATTTAAATCATAAAATGACATTAGTTTCCACTTAATTTCGCCTTATTATTAATAGTATATTTCATAACAAGAGTGGAAAGTGGGGTTTTGCATGTTCGAGATCATATGTTTGAAGTGCGAGACTTGTCGAGCACTTCGAATGGTCGAGAACATACAAAACACTTTCACTCGAGTTTTAAACGATACTTTTCACTACACTACGGAATAAAAACAGGTGTTGTTGACTGTGGAAAATTTTCGGTTGTAAACAATGTTACTTTCGGTAGTAAACAATAGATAGCTGTTGAAAATATGATGTTTCGCAGGTTGTAAACACATAATGAAAACAGCTGAACTCATAGTAGTGTAGTGAAAAACCATTTTTATCTATCAGTTATTAGTACCATTAAACTTTCTATACAATTCGAGCCTACCCTGTATACTTATTTACTTGATAATTGAATAATACATACTAGGGGAGACCCCCGCACGCTTTTCGTGCCAACGCCGTCATTCGATGCGCTGGCGACACCTCAGCCTTCGACCTCGGAAAGTCGATATATATTTTTGTCAACAAAAATTTGTATTTATGACAAAATAATAGCGGCTCAACTGTATTGAGTAAAATCATAATTTTTAAGTCTATTTGTAGTAGCGAAATTCTTGCACGAGTTATATAACCTATTTTCAGTTAAATATAAACATGCAATGTTAGGCTATTTCAAATGTTCATTTACTTTATATTATTTAAATTCTAACAGCTGTTACTTTTTCAATGATTTAAAAATCTCCTCATGTTAATCTTATCGCCAAAAAAGTACTTAAAGGGCTTCCAGAATCCTTTAGAGTAAACGTATTGCACAACTACAAATAGGGGCACAATTGTGGATACCTCTACTGTAGAAATCGATCAAAAATATGGGAGGAGTTGGTTTCGTGTTAACAGTTTCGTGTTAAAATATATATATATATATATATATATATATATATATATGTATATATATATATAAAACTTTGCATAGTTACGTCATGCAAAGTTTGGAATAGTATAGTAATAATAAGTTTACTTGAATTATTACGCCTCAATATTAACTTATTTTCCGTCTCGATAAATACGAAGCTCTCGTGAAGTGGCATCTCGAAAGATAATCCCTCAAGATGGAGGGGATAGTGGAGTAATATACTCCATCTAAAGTTGGCAAGTTTCCTCTTAAGAGGTTTACTAAATATTGAATTCCTTTGGATATTGTGATTGGATGCGGACGTTTTAGAACTTACTAAACATATCAGACCATATGTGACGTTCGTCTTGAAATAAATGTTCAATTTATACGGCGAGCATTAACTCTTAATTCATCACTCTTCATTATAAAGACACCGATTGTAGGGATGTGGGTGAATATGGTGGGCGAATAAGTGTAGTCTTTCTTACTAAATAAGGTAATTTTTCCTTAGAAATGGCTATTTATTACCCCAATAGCCTTAGCAACTAAAGGAAATACGGATTTACATAGAGTACGAACCACGTAATATTGGTCTGATTGTCTGCTAACTGATAAGGCCGATACTCAGTTCTCTTCCCTACACAACACCCGGACCCTGACTACCCCTGATAATGGACACCCCAGACTTATTTTTTAGTGTCAGTATCAATGGAAACCATTGAGCGATAATCATACATCAATGGACCCTGCTTACCACCTAATATAAATATATTATTTTTTTTATTTTTTGAGAAAAAAAATTTATAACATTGTATACATTGTGAACAACACTTTTATGCACATTTATAAAAAGTACATTCTCTATGTATTTAAATAAATTTATAAATATAGCGTGTTACATTTACTATCCAGTTAGTTGACTATTTTTAAAATTAAATTAATCAATAATTTAAATAGAATACACTGGATATGTTTAAACGGTCCCATAAAGTTCTAAACAATACTCATTTTTTGAGTTGCTTTAAACTGATAGTAAATATTATTAAAATGTAATGATAGATAGTAAACAAGTTTGTTATTAGTGTATTTAATTTTTGTTTATTCCAATAATAAATTAACTACAAACTCATGAATATAATTAGATGTTAAGTTATATTCATTTTTAAAATTACAGATACTGTTTTGTTTACATTTACAATACAATTACTAAATAATATAGTTACATACGTGGATAGATACACTTAGAAAGGAATGCAAACAATAGTTTATAGTGTCAGCAGTGTACACCAACTAAAGTTGTGATTAGATATTCTTTTCAAACTTTCCGGAATATATTTGATTTGATTTACGGATAATATTAATTATACTGTCGTCAAATTTTATGAGTTTGTAAAAGTATGGATGAGATACAGGAGAAAAAAAACCATTTCAACTTTTAGCGAACAATGTTTTCGTACGAGCGTATATCGTCATACATTTAAAGTAAATAAACTAATTATAATACTATAATAAATGATTTTATCTATGGAAGTTATCAGAAATGATAATGCACAATGACTGATTTCCAAGGCATATATTAAGGGGATTCAGCACCCTTGAAATGGTAAAAAAAATATTTTTTAACAAAAAAATTTTTTTTTCATATAATGTTACTTTATTTAGTTATAAACAAGAAAAATATAATAAAAAAGTCCAATACTTGTTTATTTCATGTGTAATTGGCGGTATTCTAAAGCATTACAAGCCTCACCGCGCGGATGCAAAAGGTAGGCTAGTGCAAAAAGTAGACTAGTGCAGTGTTTACTCTATTCTGAACTCCTATGCAGTTGCATCTTGTTATAGTATTCCATTTTTATTATATTATATACTTGGCTGTGTTTACTTTGAGGTCTATGAGTCACCTGTTTAAAAAATACTAGAATTTACCAAAAATTCAAAGTAACAAAAATTCTACCAGAGAGCCCTTGCGAAAGGAGAAAACCCACCATCCAATGAAAATAAAATAAAGACTCCACTAAGGCAAGATGTGATGGCAAAGATTATGCCAATTTATCAAAGACTAGGTTCTACAACATTACTATCTAGATGTGTTGATGGGAAAACTCAAAACGCAAATGAAGCTCTTCACGGTGTGTTATGTTCTAAATGCCCAAAAACTATATTTGTTTTTAAAAGTACCCTACTTATGAGACTCAGTGAAGGCATCTGTACTTACAACACAGGGTATCTGAAAACAGTAACTGATATCCAACAAACATCTGGCTTTAGAACCAGTCCTGGTACGAACACTGCGAAAATCGCCAAATTTTTTGACGCCTCGAGGCTTCGGATAGCAACAAAAAGGAAATCTGCTAAATACCAAGACTACAAAAGGAAGAAAAGATTAGAAGTAATGAGGGAAGAAGAAAGATGATTGGAAGGAGAAGGGACATCATATGGTGCAGGACAGTTTTAAGAATAAGTCTTATTTTTTAAATAGGCCTAGGCTAAATAAATTTGTAGCTAACCAGTAAATTAGCCTATGAGAAATTTTTATAACCCATTAATATTCATTATATTGATGTATAAATGGTCTTTACTATCTAAAAATCAATATATAATTGCATAAAAACATCTAACTGTACCAAAATACACAGTATTTAGATATTAATATATTGTCTAACTTTAATTGCGATTATCCGAAAGTTTCTATTTTCTTTGTTTTCAGGAGGAAAATTGGATATTACTTGAAAACCATTAAAGATAGATCCATGATTTTTTTTGTGAAACAATATAGTACTACAAGCTACCTTTTTATGTATTTTGATCAATATTGGACCATTGGTGTTTTGTAAAAAAAATGTTTTTTAAAATGTTGTAAAAGGTTTTTTATAAGTTGAAAAAAATAATTTAAAAAACAACGTTTCTGTAGATACAATAATGAAAATACATAAATTTTTTAAACATAAAAATACCTTTCATTTAACACCAAAATCATCTATTTTGACCAAGTAGTTTTTTTCAGAATAACATTTTTATTAAATTACCATTTTTCTGAAAAAAAGTTATTTTTTTGGTAACGTTAAATTAAATTTTTTTAAAAAAAACGTTTTCATGTATGTTAGGACTCTATGAACAAACAACAATTTAAAAAATCCCATGCAAAATTAAATATAAAAAAAAATGTTGCAAGGGTGCTGAATCCCCTTAATTTAATTATGGAAGTGGTAAACCTTAAAAAAGACTTATGTGGTTATGAGATGAAATTTATACTTATTAGCTTTTATGATTTTAAGGAATTAGCTTCTTGATAATGAACTAAATATTTTGACAGTTTAACTTTAATGGCCCTCTACTATTTACTTAATATGATAGTTTTTAATAGCTTTTAGCAATAGGAGTAAAGAAACTAGCATAAAACTGTTCATAATACTATTGAAACATTTACAAATATACAGTTCAATTTGTTGCTCTAACGTTTAAACATTTTAATTGTGAGTACACAATTATTATAATTCTTTTGTGACCCTCTGGTCTGAGGAAGGTGAGCGTGGTTCACCGAAATTGATCACCGTAATATTTGTGTTGTGTGACGTTCACTTGTACTTTACTAAGAAATTTAAAAGCAGATTCGTAAATGTATGTTTACAAAACACTTTTTTTACTTCGAGATTAATATGTTTAATTTTACCCACTTTTATTTCAGTTATAACAAACTGCTATTAAATTTTAATTTGAAGGAGCCTCAAATCAGCACACCTTATGAGGCCCTTTGCTTAAAATATTTGTTTTTTTATATCTTTAGCTAGTTTTAAGTTTCATTTTATCAGCCAGGCAAGTAGAAGCAAATATATATATATTTTTAAATTTCTTTTACAAAAACATGTTATTTTATCATCAATGTTCTGTATGGTAGCTTCTTTGAGAAAATAATAAATTATTATTGTTATAGTTATTTATAAAATTGAATGTAATACAATATCAACGACCACCCTTCATTTGTGTAGCTAGACTATTATGGTTAATGTTTTGTTTAAAGCTGTTTCTCATTACATACTTTTTAATGCAATTATAAAACTTTTCCATTGGAGGTACATCCATTTTTTTAGGTACAGATTTATTTGAAATTCTAGTACTTTTTTAATTGAATCATATTTACGATACGAAAACTTACTCCTGCATAATTTGCTGCATTATGCCAAATATTTTCCTTACAAAATGAAAGGGTTGACAAGGAACCTTATCGGCAAACCCCGGAGATGGATGAGTTTGAAGTGTGCCTCCCGACAACGGGGGGGGGGGGGGGTTAGGGTTAAGGGGCTTGGGAAGAAGGCATATTGATTTATTTAGTGAACTTCATCTACTAAGGTGTCGACTTCATCTTGTCCAAGAAGAGAACATTCAAAATATAATACAATTGCAAATATATAAGAACATGTTATACATTTTATTATACTATATATTCTCCTTTAAAACTTACCTTAAATTGTGTAACAATATTTTGAAGAAAAAAAACTAGTAATCATGAAAACTGTTTAAAATAGTTGTTCTTAAATCAATTAAGGGGTGTAATATATAAGACATTTTTAAACAATAGTTACAATTAAGAGGTTTGTTATCATCTTGACAAATTTTTTATAAGAATCTGTAACAGAAATACATAATTATAATGTATATAGTTAAATGTAAAATATGTTAAAACAATGCTTAGAAAGCTCACAATAAAGTTATTGGTATCATAAAAGTTAACAAAGTAAATTCAAAAACTTAGCAAATAGTTCTTTTTACACCAAAGTTTTATAAATTTACAAAGTATCGGTAATATGTGTTATTATTATATTAAATATTTAAGGGCAAGAGAAATATTCATACATAAAGTAGTGTATACAAAGAGAATGATTAATACAATGTATTGTGCAAGTATTCGAAAGTTAAACGCAAACTAATAATTTAAACAAACCAAGATAATACAGATAAACGTTTTATTTTCAGTATTACATGATACAATTTCCTTCCAGGAACAGTCGTTAAAGACTGGACAATAACTGAAGAAATCGACATCTGCACAATTCCTGTCACTTGTGAGAGAAAGGTAGGAGCGAGGCAATGTCTGGAAGGGACAGATTGTTAGTGAAGAAGCTTATCACAACTTGGAACTGGAAATGTCGTCCTAAAAGTTTTTTTCAGGTTTCCGACAGCTGTTACAAAACTTTGTATTTATATACAAGAGTGTTTTTACATATTTAGTTCTTAAAATTATAAACTGGCCATATAAAAAATCTCATCACCTACCTACATTTTACAATTGAAAATAAATGTTACTGTTTGAAAAGTGCTTCTTTGACCAGCTGATTTATGTGCATATTACATCCAAATTATATCCTGTAAGTTGATTACGTAGCTAGAAATATTTCTCAAGCAGAAGATTTGTGTGGGTTTTCAAAGCTGTGAATAATACAAGTTGATTGAATGAAATTATTTGTCTCATCTATTTCTTCATTTTTATGTGATTTGTATATTAATTAACCTTTGGAATTGTTAATCTTGATTAATAAGTATATTTTAACATACGAAAGCCAAGACAAAATTTGCAATTCTTTTAATAAAATAATACTAGGGGAAACACCTGCATGCTTCGCGTGCCAAACTCGTATGACAAAAAATATTAGTGGTTAGACTATATTAAGTAAAATAATAATACAGTATGTACATTTATTTATAGTAGCTCACTAACTGCACTTGAGTTTCAACCTATTTACAGTTTAAATACAAACACCCAATGTTATTACTGACATTAAAATCTATTAAAATTCTCCATGTTATAAACATCATTGTGTACACTGTACATCTAACAACTGTTAAAATTACGTATTACGTATACATCATTGTTTACATTTGAACAGCTGTTACATTTTCAATAATTAAAATCCCTCTCCATGTCATTCTTGTGGCCAAAAATCGTACTTTGACAGCTTCCTGTACCCTTCATGGTAAAATATTCAACAATTGAAACCTTATTGCAAAACTACGAATCGAGGCACATTTTTTGATACCTTAGTCGTTAAAATTAATGAAGAAGTAAGGGAGGAGTTGCGTTGACAAAAAACGGCTTCACATGTTATATATAAGGATTATTCATTGGGCTGCGGATCAATATTATGACTAAAATAGACCAATTTTATGGGAATCATTAACTAAAAAATCAGACGCAGTACCCAATATTTTGATTGTATTCATTTTAGACATGCAAGTAAAAACACAGTTGTATAAAAAACATATACATACAGTCTGTTAGATAGAAAGTAATAAAATATAAAAGACTGACAGAGTGAGTGTAAGAAGAACATAACATAAAGGATTTGTAATGAATAAGAGAACACTAATCCAGGGATTGGATAAGGGCAGACGGTCGGACAGACACTTTGGGTGAGTGCTGATTGGACGCTTTGGGGATGAGAACTAAAATCCCTCATCGAACCCACAAAGGCTGGTTGTAGCTCTGAGGGAAATCTTGACTGACGGAATGACATATCGGTAAGACAAAACAATACAAGATGTCAAGCATTTATAGATAGCACAGTCATCTAAATAGTTTATGTGACTAACAATCTTTAGAACCGTATGTAATTATTTTATATTAACCTTCCACTAACATATTTCAGAACAATCATTCACTTATGAAGCTTGATGAAGGTTGATTTTTTTTATTTAAAGAAAGAATGGCTTCTTTTTAACAACACTATGATAATGCTCTCATAGGCTATTAATCTGTATAGAGAACCTATTCAGGCATATATATAGGGAGGAGGAAATCAGCATAGTACAAGGTGAATATTACTGATTAAAATATCCAGTTAGGGGTAGGATTCGAACCTGTTATATCTCTTATATAAGCTCCAAGTACTGTTGCTTTAGATAACTCGGTCACTGGCTCTCCCATTTACTTAGTATGAAAGCTGTATGTGTTACTTACATTCTAGTTAGAAACTAAATTTAAATATTAGTTACTTCCAATCCAGAAAATAATAATTTGAAGCTCGAACACTAATAGTAATTATACTATACGTAGTACAATAAAATATTTACATAATTATATTATTGTTTACCAATAAATATGACTGGATAATGTAAGGAAATAAAAGTACATTATATTGGAAGTAAATAATATATATATATATATATATATATATATATATATATATATATATATATATTCGTTCATATATTCAATCTATGAATTAATTAAAGGTCTCTAATTAGCAATTAATGTCATGATTTTCAAATCAGTTTATTCAAATTAATTTTAGGACGTGTTATTTAAATATCGTAGGGGTATATCAATAGAAATATTATTATAGTTACATTTACAAGGGTAGAAATCAAAATCCAACTTCTCCTTTTAGATTAACTTTTAAACAGTTCAACAGTAAAAATATATAAAAAACTAATTAAAACAGTATAACAAATTTCCACTACTTTTATTGAACTTTAGAGTAAAGTTTACCTCAGACTGATAATGTAGTCACGATACATAGATTAATGCCGAAGTAGTTACGAGAAAAATTTCGCGAAGCGTGCAGGACTTTCCTCTAATAAAATGTAACTTAAACAATGAATGAATTTTACAGTTAGACAATATGTAAAAAATTATTATAAAGTTGAAAATATTTGGCTTACAACGAATTTTAATTCTATTATAACTTGAAACCAAATTAAACGATATCATTTTCTTGAACAGCTATGAATTTATGTTTCACTTCAGTTTTATTGAAAATTAAAGTTGTCAATAACAAAACAATACTAGTTACATCCCAAAATAAATGTTTATGGTAAGATTAGGGGAATTAAATTGCAAAACGATTACAGTGAATATATATAATTCAAAGTTACCATAAAGTAGAAGATGACTTAATTCGTAATACTGAGTAATGAACATTAACAAATCTACAATATAATCATATTAAAAGCTATCTTTTAATAAGAATAAAGTAAAAATATACTTTTGTGAAAATATATCTATATTATAACACATTATTATAACTCCATATTTGATCATGTTAACATGTTTAGAGTGATTATGTTTGTATATTTATTATTTTGGATTGGAACACATTATTACTAATTTGTAATTGCAGATGGCAATGGTTATCGATGAGTTATGTGATTTTATTTAAAAAAATAAACAAATAAATAGACAGACAAAATAATAAATAATCGATGAAAGTTTTAAAAAACAAATTTTTGACGAATCGAAGATTTAGTTTTTCTTATCCAAAACCCTTTTTAATGATTAGGTCATTAATAACTCAACAAAGTTTATTTTAATGGAAAATATATTATATTCAAAATTTGTTTATCAGCCAACCACTGAGGGTGGATGGAATTGAAGTGCGTCTCCGACAAAGGGAAGGTTTTGGGTCAAGGAGTCCGGGATAAAGCCTTATCGATTTATTTGTGAAGCTCCACCCTTCCAGCCGTCACATTATCATCTCCATAACGGCTGACGTATTTATTGTAAACGACGTGAATACAGACTTTTCCTAGCCTATTTATTGACTGTTTTATTCACTTGGTCGACACGCTTATACTTCACTCGTGAGCAAAATACTTCGAGCTTTTACTTGGTTTATTCACTTCACCCATTGCCTTTACAAAACAAAGAGTTACTATTTATCAACACTAAATGTTTGTAAAATTATTTAAGATATTATTTTTCTAGTTGCTATGCCCTTCCCTACGTCCTAGATCATGTACACAAGAGAACATGAACATCTCACGTGTCTTACACACGCACGCCTCTTGAAGTTACTGGGGTGTCTTTGAAAGACAAACTTTGAAACGCCTTCATGCATTTAAATAAGCAAGAAAGTTAATTCACTTCATCTTCACTCGTGCTGGTTTGTTTATCAGTTTTAACATAAAATTACCAACTCGACTCGAGTCTTGTGAAACGATTTAAACTATCAATTTCCTTTAAAACGAAGAAAAAGCTTAATTTATTTTCGATTAATGGTAATGTAAATATTTTTGAAGATCTTAGGATAAAATAACTTTCAAACATTTTCGTAACGCAACATTTAATGAATTCATTTGTCTATATCATGAAATAATTAAAAATATCAGAAATATTCACATTAGACTGATTTTATATCAGTAAAAAATGCAATGCATTAAATTATTTGAAACTTAATAATTATGATCACAGACCCTAATTACTTTTTTCGACAGAGTTTATGAAATGTAAACATACTATTGTGTAGTGATATGTTTTTTATTTTGAGATTTCAAGTATAAAACGTATTTGATATTTTATCAATTTTCGCTAACTATATTTATGGAATGAGTGTTGGAAAATGCGTTTGTATTCATAATATTAACACGTAAAATGTATTTCTATCCTGCGATTCTAAATCTCGTGAGCACTTGTAGATGTTCAAAATTCAAAAATCATATTTGATAATAACTAACACTTGGGCTTATGTTTTCTAACCATAGCCACATCTAAAGGCTGTGCCTTGCCACAGCCAATATTTACTTCTTTACTCCTTTTCCTCATGAGCTCCTTTATCCCTCCGTAACAATGACCTCTTACTATCCCAATTATCTCTTCAAAGATTGTCTTCTTTGGTTTTCCTTTGTCTTTCTTTTCAATTATTTTGCCTTCAAATCGTTTCATAATGAAACCATTACGCTGGAGAACGTAAACAATAATTAAAGTGTTTCTTCTTTTATTTTCGTAATAAAACGTCTCTTGGTGTGTACACTGTTTCATTAGTGTCCTCCCAAGTCCAACTTGTCATCCTTCCCCATGTCCAATGCCTCTGACGTTTCATGTTCTCCTTAAAGAGAATCCAGCCTTTACAGCCATAGAGCAGCACACTCCAGATGAATTTTTAGATAGCAAATTTCCTTTGTTCATTGTTGAATTATTTATTAGCTAATAACTGTTTTTATTGTCAAAGGCTTTACACATATAAATGTAGTGATGAATATATATTTACATTGTACTATTGTGAAACTAAACACACTAAAAATAAATAAATAAATAAATAAAAATAAAAACTAAACCCAAACTAGGCATACGATAATAAATCATATTTTGATACGTAATAATATTGATTAATAATGATTCCATAACAGTATCAAGAGATCGGTATAACATTTCAAACATTTGTTGCTTTGGAATAATAATAAATATTTATAACAATATCTTGCTGGTTGGAAAATGAATAGCAACGTAAAAATAAATGACCGGAGTGAAGACATTAATATTGATGTTATATCATATAAAATTAAAAAAGATTATTTTTTTTAATTAATAAGGTTTTTGCTAGAATAAAACTTATATTTAAAAGAAACAATATTGTTTGGATTGAAATTAGTCTCAAGATATAAACAACACAGTTCGAATCCTATATTTAAACTGTAGATGAGGCTAATAACTATAAAATAGAGTTCATAAAGAATGAATATCTATTGCAATTTTAACGACTAAATGAGCTGCTTTCTGACGAAGTGTTAAACATATTCCTATTATTGTCTGACAATGGGGCAAGTGGTAATAAAACTAACTACTTTTTATGAACTCTTACAGAAATATGACTTTCAATCTTTTATGTGCATTCATTCATTGGCTCACAGTTAATTAATAGTTTAATAATCTTCCTTAAGTTAAATTTTTAAAATTATAATATGTAATGATGTCCTTTTAATCTATCCATGTTATGTTACAAATAATATATATTTTATAGCACTATCCTACCTAATATTAAAAACTGATAATATGACAACACTTTATATAGTTTGGCCTAGTTTAACAATAAGATGTGTTTTACCATCACTATTGCGGCAGAGGCACTGGTTGGAGTTTAAGTACAATCGTAGTTTAATAATATGTTTAGGTAGTGCGGTTGAAGATAATTTGATGATCGGTTGAGGGTAATGGGGTTATAAGTGCATGGAAGTACAATGATTAGATTTCCGTGCGTCAAAAAGGTACCACTTTCATGTCTAACCGAGAGATAATACGGAATTTCCTCTCATCATGGTAATTAGAACCTTTTTTGTTACCTTTCACTTATATTGGACAGATAATTGAACTGGTTCTAAATAAGTATATAAAAAAGTCATGAGTTAACCACTGTACAAGCTATCATGTGCAAGGCGGAGCAGTAAATTGACATTGAGAATGGGCATATGGAGTGGGTGTCTCTTTATTTATAATAATTATGTAGGCATTTGGGTCTCAACTGTGTACATGTGCAGTGGGGTGGGGGAGTCCTTAACTACTTAAGTTTATGAGTGGAAGAGCCATCAACTATGTAAACGTGTATTTAATAATTGTGAAAAATTAAATTTACTTAGTTTTTATTACTATCGTACAGGGATAGTGTGTGTACCAGTAATTTAGATCACAGAGAAAAAATAAACAGAGGTCGCCTCCAATAGTGCGCTGAATCTGTGTTGAGTTAGTGAGTCGAGTAAGTATTTCTTCAGTTCACCTTAGGGGCAGGGCAACGGGGGGCAGGGCAAACACCTTGATGGTCCCCCTTTTGACGCCAAAGCCTCAAAAATACAACAATTAACTATTACTAGGGATTTAAATTAGTTGTAATACATTTATAAATGCCACTGAGGCATTCGCTGTGACCATAAGAAAGTGAACTCTGTGTCTTTTTTTCTTTGTGTTTATATGCAATAATCCATTCAAACTGTCACGTGACTGTTTCGCTCAACTGTTCAAATGTAAATCTCCCTAACAAGTGTGATTTGTCGTCTTGTTCACTGTATAATAAAGTCTGTATGACAAGATATATTCAACTTAAAAAATTAATTTTACAATATTACACAATCAAAAAAAAAAAAAAAAAAAAAAAAAAAAAAAAAAAAAAAAAAAAAAAAAAAAAAAAAAAAAAAACACGTAAGGGGAACCTTTACTTACATAACATGATAGGTTCCCCTAAAGTTTTTTTAGAACGTTCGAAACGTATTCACAAAATAAACATTACAACAGTAGTTTGACAGTATATTTTTAGCATAAAAACTTAAATATAACAGAGAAGAGATAAATTAACTTTTAACAAGAAAAACAACATTAATGTGATTCTTCCTTTGCCTCACATGAACATAAATCACAAGGCGCTATTCAATAAGCGATATTGCAAGATATATCTCCACAATTCCTCAAATATAGAAACATCGGCAATGTATTGGACTCGTTCACATGGTGACGGATGAAATACTTGCTTTGGAATACATTTATCTGGATACACAAAGGAGAACGGATTCCCAAAGTTCCAATATCCACTGACGCTGTTTTTATTTGCCAAAAACAGTACTTGTTTCAATATTGTGTAATTAATAATAGGTGAATATGAGCGGTAAATGGGTTTGGTCAGTGTAGATAAACGAGTTTAGTCATTTTTATTAACTAAGGTCGACTGTCCCCTAGGAGGACCCACTTATTGATAGCTCAATATCCCGGGACCTACAGGTTTACGTGGAATCTGAACCACGAAGTATTGGTCTGATTTTCATCTAATCGACAAGCCTAAATGAAGATAGTGGCAATAGATAGAAGTTACTCTCTTGTTTGTCAGTATAACACGGATAATGTTGTAGTAATATTTCTGTTCTATGAATGCAGTAGATTTCCATTTGCTATTTTATTTACAAATTTGGTTATAGGTAAAGAAATTGATATAAATATATCCCCAGAAAACGTATTAAAAAGGTATAGTACAACAATATTTTTCTGAAAGACATTAATTTTCACAAGAGAAAGCAGAAACGCATTTAAGTTTTCCAATTATAATAGGTTTCAATGTTCATTAATGTTTATTGTTAACGACATACATTCAATAAACTTTACTGCAGTTCTTTATGTGCTTTATATGTTGGCAGTTACATGGAAGTAAATTAAGACACGAAAGTCTACGTTTTACGTTCAACACTTTATCATCGAAGACATTTAAAGACATACAACTACTAATTCTTAAATTTTAATAACATAGTTGGATACATATATTATTTTTATATTTATTTAAAGCTCAAAAATATTTTATCGTGCTAAATATTATTAGTTTTACACTTTTATTTTATTGATTTTATTAATTTTGTAAAAAGAAGGAACACATCTTTCTTGGTTTTGTGCCCGGCACTGAACCTTTTAAACATATTTTTGTAAAGAGTCCAAAGAGTGAGTCTGGACTTTGAACTAAGTATTTCGAGGTACATCACTTCACTCTATATGTGGCTGTGGGAGGGAAACGACAAACATCCCTTCCATCACGTTGATAGTGCGGTGGAGTACAACTTATCGAAAGTTTAATATTTCCTTAATATAATTCAAAATCTAAAATAATATTGGAACTATAAATATGCTACAGTAGTTTGAATACCCATACTACAGATATTCCGCTGAACTACACTATTATGCATGGTACATAACTGTGTACCTGGCTCATGTATGTGTGTATTTGTGTCAGTACACCTACACACATTGCTGTCCTATTGTATTAAAGGCCACTTCATATCGTCAAGCCAGTAAATCAATAAACCTTTGTTTGACTACAATGTTTTCCCGGAACTGTTCACAAGCCTGTACCTGTCTTCCAGAACCAGCTTCATTTTATGCAAATAACCGTCTCTACTGTTACTGTCACTATCGTAAAATCATTTTGCAAAGATACATGTGTACATACACATTCCTTACCAATGTTGAGGTTTCTGTTTTTACCATCTATCTGGTTAACCTTTACGCCATTACGTGAACTTTGAACTAGTTAACTGATAAATTTACTGTAGTTATGTTGCGAATTTTATTAAGTTTCTTAAAAGTTGTTCAACTTGTAATTAACTGATAAATATCATTCTCTGAACACGACTTTTGCACCTGATTTAATTGATAAACTTATAACTGAATATCAGAAGTCAAGTGTCATTCGCAGATATAGTATGAAACAAACTTAAATTTATTTTAACACTTTTTGCGGATGATACAGACTTTGAATCTTTTTGCTAGTTTCTTCATACTTGAAACTCAAAATAATACGTAATTTAGTATTTTATGACGATGTAAAAACTTGTCTCACAATAATTTAACATTTTTTTTTACCCTCGTTAAATTATACTATAACTTTCTGTTATAGAAATAGAGTAGGAATCTATAATAAAAAACGGTCTCAAAGATTGTCTTAAGATAATAAGTAGACAAAATAACTGGATAAAATTAATTTAAAAGCCTAAGAGCTTTTAACTTTCGGACGGAGGAAAAATATCCAAAAGGTAAAAATTACCTGGATTTCACCTCACTGGCCGTAAAATTTCCAACAATTTTCCATTACTATAGTGTGTTTTTTATAATACATATAACATCTGTTTATGTTTATAATGCTTAAGCTAGTGTTAACATTGCCTATTTAAAGTGAAGTTCAATAACTCAGTATGTGGTATAAATACTTACAAAGTTCGTAATATTAAGAACACAAACCAAAGTTACATATTCATTGTTATTATTATTATTATTAATTAATAAGACGCCAATAGTAAGGATGTGGGTGAATAGGAAAGCCAAATCAGCATGATGAGTATAGATTAACGAATGTAGTCATTGTTACTAACTAAAGTAGACTGTTACGCATTAAGAGCCATTCATTATTAATAGTCTGATAGCTAGATTAGATAATTTATTAACAGCTTCACGTGGAATCCAAACCACTAAGTATTGGTCTGATGTTCAGCTAACTGACAAGTCGGATACTCTCCACAACACATCTGACATTGATTACCACCCAACACGAACACCCCAGATTGCTCTAATAGTGTCCAAGCCGATAGCAACCATTGAGTGGACGCCGTGTCAGTTCTAAATGGACCGATAATAGAAACTATCGCCACAACACTTTGTCCCCAAGTAGCTGGGTCACACCATTGCACCACTAGTATCAACGTATAGTGACATATCACTAGTTTCAATGTGACATGACTGCAAAAAAGGTATGTAATGATTTAAAGCCCTAAGTTATTATGTATGTTCACCTGTTAATATTTGCATGGATGGCTCATCAGATTACGTGAGCCCATTGAATTTCATATAGCCTACAGCCACAAGTGTGAAATGGTACAATAACAGTTATCCCTCATACAAATCACAACGGCTAAACTAACGAGTAATTATGGATTTCGGCGTAATAATTATTACATCATTTCAGCCTGGAAAATACATGAATAATTTATACTTACATGTAAATCATATATAGTACATGTAAATTAGTTAATTAGTAATTAGTTAATCTGTAGTTATCTGATAGGGGTAGGCTTTGACTTGTATATAGAAATTAACGAAAAAGGCTATTAGCAAACGTATATTCTTCTTATACCATTGTACTTTATAAAAATAGTAAAAGAGAAAAGAAATCGAAAGAAAACATCATTTAGAATGTAGAATTGACACGGGAAAACACACAAGAGGTCTAATGAGATTGGGTCAACTTAATTATGAGCCAGGCAAACATGGCCTTTACTCTTTCCCCAAGTTTGTCGTTTGCTTTGTCAGGTACATGGGAGCAATTAGAGGATAGAAGGAACAAACTCCGTTACCTTAGGCTAAGTGTAAACAACCCACTTAGTCTGTGTTAAGATAATCTCGGTCGTAATGAGGGATGCGGTTATGGTGAATTAGTACAGAAAATGATAAATGATCATTTTTGACTCGATGTAGTATAAATACTGTGTATAAATCGGCGTGGTGGTTCAATGGATAAGGCTACGGACTGTGGAGGGCAAGTCCAAGGTTGGACTCCCCACTTAGCCAACGGTCGGTACTTCACTCGTTGAATAAAGTTGAAGCACAGGCCCGTAGGCCCATGTAAACTAGCGAGTGAAGTTAAATTAAATACATAAATAAAAAACAAAATCTGTAAAGCCGTTATGTATTTATTGAATGTCTTGACTTGACTTCAGAGTGCTCTTACACTAAATGCTGGAACTACGAGGAGTTTGGGAATGCTACAACCAATGGTGTGACGATACAAGCCAGGCGCAACAATAGCTTTTATGTTTTGCATTATTGCACTGTTTCAGCTCTATAAATGCACTGTTTTAAAACTTACTTTTTCAATATGTGTTTATTCTGTCATTAATAGTTTTGTGCCCTCTTGTTCAAGAAGTATTATTGATCGTAGTTATTGTTCTAAAGTATATTTTGGGCGAGCCGGTGGCCGAGTGGTCTAAGGCGTCAGGACTTTGAGCTTGGGTTAGAGATAGCGCTGGTTCGAATCCGGCCTTGACTGAAAGATTTATCAGTAATATTCATCTTCTACTGTACTGGTTCACCCCCTTAATCTGTCTGATTAAGTTCATCGCACAGATCAATAGTCTATGAGGAATGGGCAGAGTAAGGTTAAGAAGGAGGTTGGCCTCTCCTTAAAAAAAATATAAATAAATAAATAAATATTTTTAACCAATTAAAAATCTTCACGTGGATATTTGCTTCAAAAAGTATTCATTTTCTGTCGCATTTCAAACGCTGTTCTTTTGGCAACACTGCGTGTCAGAGCTACGCCCATTTGGCACTTCGTGTGCTCAAGTATGTACATTCATAAATATTCTTGTTTATGAATGTACAGATTCACAATTATTATTCAGATGAATCAAATGTTATTATAACTGGTTGCAGTTTAAAACAGCTGATACACCGAAAGGAAACTTCCATATATTATTTTTGTTTTAGAATAAAATGTTGTAGTCTTACACTTCTTAAAGACACATTGGGATACAAATTTTGTCACCAATGCCATCTAGAAAGGACTCTACCTATGACATCTCAAGTATTAATATTTAAGGTACTAATCTTGGGGTGAATTAAAAATTAATGATATTTTTAACGTGTACATGCGATTTGAATACAAATTACCTTCAACAGATTTACAGTTGAACAATTAATTAGTAGTAGGAATATTTTGCCTCTCTATCTATCAAAGCGTAAACGCTATGCTTTCAAAGGATAACATCGAGTCTCTGGTAAATGAGTATAGAAGGCAATAATACAATTGAGGAAAATAATAAAAATGAATCACGCTGATACCTGATTAATTTCCAGATAAAAATATTTCAGAAATTTGTTAAAAATTACGACCTTCTGACTTCTCTTAAAACAAATAGACCCTACAGTGTTGGAACGTCCCGTAATTATAAATAAATAAGGTGAAGTCGTGTTCGTCCTGACACGAAGGTTTATTTAGTTCCAGTAGAGTATCACAGTACAAGACAGAAGCCATACAGGTAAGTACTGTCGGGCTTCATGACATTACATGTGACCTTGTAATACTGCAATATTTATGCACTAACATTGTACAAGTGGTACACTTTATCTATCTTGTATGGAAAATAAATTTAACGTGACTATTATGTATAAACAGCTTAAACAACACATATAAGTAGATAATTTTACACTCATAATGTTTATACAATAGTACAACACATTTTTAAATTTGTTTAGTTGCTATTTTACTTATTGATAAAAAAAGTTACTAAAAATATTTTACAAATAATACATCAAATATTCGAACAGTTGAATGATAAGGCCAAAAGTCATTGTATATACAGTCATGATATATTGGTGACTATTGGAATACTAAAATGTTCGAACAATGATATTTTATGATACAGCGTATTAAGTCTAGATTGGTGATTAATTGGGCTTGTATATTTGCAAATAGTTTATAATTTTATATATGACATAACATTTTTAATAGGTACCGAACAACATAAATAATAATGAAATAATATTTATTTTTAACCTAACTACCGTTGTAAGCTACGTATGAACAAAGAATACGAATTACAATTAATTTTGGTTACAAGTTTGTTTTCTTAAAATTTGAAAACAATGTTTGCCAATCTCAGTATAAAAGGACACAATAGAATGGTATAATCCTAGATTGTATTTCTTATTACTGCAAGACAATATGATATTTTCTTTTTACTTACATATTTTGTTTGTACATACAAATTACCAATAAATATATAATTAAATTAGTACAAAATATAAAAATAGAAGTGTGACAATTTCATTTGATTTTATTCCCATCCAAATATATTATTTACTGATATTATGATATGGGAAATAATTGTGTAAATCGTTTGGAACCTAGGTGGTTGAAACTAGTGGAGAGAGAGAGAGAGAGAGAGAGAGAGAGAGAGAGAGAGAGTGAGAGAGAGAGAGAGAGAGGGGGGTGTTGTGTCACGGGATTGTGGCGTGTGAGTGGCTTACCCGCGGGCACTACATGTGTCGAGGGATGATTGCTTTTTGGGGCCAATGAAGTGCTAACATCAAATGTTGCACGAGAGCCATCCCTCCTGATACTCAAAGGACAACAGTAAATGTAACTTTGGTTTAGTAAGAGAACAAAACTATTTGATACATGTTTAATTTGTTGTTAAGGATGTCTTTTAACACATGCCTTTTCACATAAATAATATAAAAAGCTTAACAAAAGTGCATGAAATTAAATATTACCATGCCTTTTTGAATCGAAATCAGATCTGTTTAATTTTGGTAAGTCAATACCACAGTGAGTGTTCATTATTCATAAGTAAGACGCTAATCGTCAAGATATGGGCGAATGAGTGTCATTTGTGTAGATGAAAGAGAGTGTGGTCATTTTTTATAACTAATGTCGACTGTTATTCAGAAAGAGCTATTATTTATTATAGCTAGGGCAACTAAGGGACTCACAGCTTTACGTGAAATCCGAACCACGTAGTTTTGCTTTGATGTCCCACTAACTGACAAGCCTGACAATCAGTTATCTTTCCTACACAACATCTTGACTACCATCCAACATGGACACCCCAGACTTCTCTCGTAGTGTCAACGTCGATGGCAACCATTGAGCGGGCACCGTATTAGTATTAAGAGGATCAAGCATATAACCTATCGCCTACAAACTCCTCAACACTTTGGTGTATTGTTAAAGGGGTGGTTAATATTTGCTCCACGTATAAGGGTGAGTGGGTGGGTGGGGTGACTGGAGCACTCTTACAATTGTACTGAGGTATTGATACAACACATTTTTGTTGAAATAAAACACTAATAAACGAGAAAATATATTTTTTTAAAGACATTGTAGGCGATAATTATTGGCAGTACCCTCTAATCAGATAAGCCCGCTTATCATTCTGCACACGACACCAGTCTGCGATGTACTTACAGCCTTGCCAATCGATCAGCTGAGAGCCCTTACACTTCAGCCCTTAGCTGACAAGGACATTTCCCAGGGTGAGGGGCAGGAGGGGGTGTCTGGATCCCACTAGGCCACACCAATCATTCTTATAAAATACGGTGTGCGGATAGTACGACATAAAAATGCATTTTCAAAAAGACATTTGAATTATTGTTAAAACGAGAAACATAGCATTTTAAAATTATTTTCAAGTTGTTGTACCTTTGTTATTTCTTTTTATTATTATTGTTGCTCTCGTTTAATTTATAGGTTTGTTTATTATATAATATTTAATCCTTGTTAACTATTCATAGTTCATGTCATATAATATATATATATATATATATGTGTGTGTGTGTGTGTAATTGTTCTCTTTTATATTTGGTATGATTTATTATTTATAAATTTATATGTTAGAGTATTTATATTTCTTCATAAGTGAACTTATCATTTAAAACAAACGTTTATAGTTATATGGATGTTCCTTTTTGAGTGTTTTTGTTAATTGTACGTTTGCAGACCTTGGACATTTGTGTCATGGCAAGTCCCACTATATATTAATACAAGTTTATGTCTTTAACTGCTTTAATGTAATTGGGTGTAAACCTGTATTAAAGCATGGAAATAAATAAATAAAAATAAAAATAAACATAAATAATAATCTGTTCCTTTTCGTTAAGTATTATTTTTCATTATTATACTGTACTCTCATTACTCTTGTATAAATCACCATTATTCGTGTCTAAATCATCATTACTCATGTCTAAATCTTCATTATTCGTGTCTAAGTAATCATTATTCGTGTATAAACCATCATTATTCATGTCTACGTCATCATTATTCATATCTACGTCATAATTATCTATGCATACGTCATCATTAGCTATGTATAAATCATCAATAATCATGCCTAAATCATATAATCGTAAATGACGGCTCACCTATTTGTTGGATGTTGGATTAAATAAAATTAATGAGTTATTGGAGATTAATATTGAGTTTCGTGTTATTGGAAAGATTCTTTGGGTATTTTATAAAGATTAAAAGAGTTAAATTAGTCTTAACATCAAAAGTTATTAATGTAGAACAATCATACCATCAATTTAATAGTTTTAAACAAAATATAATACACGTAGTTTCTCAATATTGGAATTGTAATACTGGTAAAATATCTACGAAATGTACCATTTCCAAGATTATAAGAAAGAAAAGCTATAGCAAGAATAAATAAAATCATTGATTGAAGTTATTTATACGGGATTTTAATGTATTTATCTTATAGAAACAAACAAAATTACGTGTGGTGACGTATTATACGAGTACATTGTAATAAACAATTTTAGTTAACTTTTTATTAACTAATTATATCTTTCAGTTAATTATTTCATATTCATAATTATGACACCATTTAATATGATTATCCTTTTATATTATATCCAAAAATAAGATTTAAAAAGTTCAAAAATAAACCTCACTTCTTACGTCAAAATCAAAATGTTGGATTCAAAACTTTCTCATTGTACGTCACAACGGAATTGACTATTGTGAAAAAAGAATATGAGATGACAGTAAAGTGCTCTGCTAGCGTAAAACCTAGAATTAAGTTCAATTCAGATGCACGGAATTGAATTACGAACGATCCTACTGTCAGCTGTCTACTCATTCGGCATTGCATCCGGGAAGATGCAATTTCCTGCACTCTGGATTTCGACTTCATTCCAGCAGAACGTCCCTTTCGGTCTTTTCATCAGATAAATTAAGGTTCTCATTTACGGAAGTTACTTTTGGTCTGGTGTTACTGAAGTAGAAAAGGTTTATTTAGGTTTACGAAGCAATGTGTTGCATTTGGATATCCATTATTACATTTATTTATATGCATGACTCCGATCGTACATATATGAGATCGTGACAATGAGGGGTGAATGAGTGTGACGAGAGTAGATGAACGAGTTACTAAATTTGATTGTTCCTCAGAAAGAGCTATTACTTAGTTACCAGAGAATTTAAGGTACATACATGGAATACATGTATACGTGGTTTGTAATCCATGGAATACAAACCACGTAGTATTGGTCTGATTTTCAGCTAACTGACAACACTAAGCTCTATTTACTACAAAACATCTGAACCTTGACTACCATCCAACATGGACACCCCTAGACTAATCTAGTTGTTTCCTTGTCGATGGTAACCACTGAGGGGACGCGGTGATACTCCAATGTACTGGAAACTAAGAAACAACTGTTTACAAACTCGCTAATGGTAAATTATATCGGATACAAAGTATAACAATTAATTAATAGAGTATTAAATCAATGTTCTTTTGTCTGATCAAAAGTGATAGTTTGGTTTTTTTAAGCTACTATGTAATCTCAAATTATTAATAAGTACTCTTATGCAATACCCTAAAAATACGAGGTGGCCTATAAAAGAAATAAATGCAATAACCTAAAAAAAGCCTCGTAGCTACTAATAGTTAAAGTACGTGATTCATGTTACTGATTTTATCTCAAATCAAACGTGATTTATAAATATTTTAAATATTTAACTCGGTAATCAAATCAGTCCCCACAAAATTTATCAATATAGGAAAAATATTAGAAAACCTAGAGCTTCAGGATCAAAGACAGTGGGAAAATATCAGAAATGTAAAAAGGTTGCCTGGCCTCCACCCCACTGGCCCTAAGATATTCAATTATTTTCTATTACCTCAGTGTTTTTAACACACATAAAAGCTGGTTAATTTTATTATGTTTATAATGGTGTAAACATTATTTATTTGCTGCACTCAAAGAAAATAAACTAAATATTGGCTATGTTGATTGTAATTGTCATGTAGTGCAGTTGACTAAGTAAGTAAGGCTAACGTAGTTACAAGCCAAGGCCGAAGCCTGAGGTGACCGAAGGGGTTGGCACATGAAGCGTCCAGGTCTGTCGTCTAGTTTGCTTACTGAGCTCAGAGAAATAAAAAATTTCAAGAAGAGTATAGTTTGTTCATGAGTTGCTGTTTCTTGGTTTTCACCACCCGATGTCACCTGTATTTACATACGACAGCTGCGAAAATACCTCCATTCTTTACTTACTTTTTCCAATTTCTCACACTTCTATTTACACTCAGACTATTCGGATATGAGACGCCGACACATCTTGTGCGTGCTTTCAGCTGAATATGAATGAATACATGAGTGTAGATGACCTATTTTGTGATCTTACAAAATGTATTAATAGCTCAATAACCAGAGCAACAAAGGAACCTTCACCGTAATGTGGAATACGAACCACGCATAACTAGTCAGATTCATAGTTAGCTTAAACTTTACAAGTATATGTGTAGTCTGGTTAAGAAACAAGTTCGACTTATACTCAGAAAAGGCCATATATCAATAGCTAATATCCAGGACAAACCTTTAACGTAACATGGAATCTGAACCACATAGAATTGGTCTGATAATCAGCTAATTTACAAACATTACATTTGTATGTAAGTGCATTTTCCCAAGTACTGTATGTATATATTTTTATAAAATAACGTAAATCTATATGAGCCAAATACCACTAACTGACTCGTTCACTCACTCACTCATTCACTCATTTCGTAACCTCAAAAAACACCGAACGGATTTACACGAAATTGTAAAGGAAGTAAGCTTTAATATCGGAGGGACCCACTAATAAAGGATTTTTCGAAATTCCATTCCTAAGGAGTACAAACAGCCCCTCAAAATTTACTTTTTTCCATAAGAATAACATTGGGTTGGTTTTAGTAAATCAACAAAAGCGGTTTTTGTAAATAAATAAACGTGTTTGTTTTGTATGTTTACACTATCGTATTGATGCACCTTCAGCTAAACAAAAACAAAAGGTATTTATACTAATAAATAAGTAGCAAAGCAAGTAGTGTGAGTGAGATGCTGTAAAAAAGTTTAATGTTGAGATTTTACGTTATATAGTTAATCTACTATTATTTGTAGTTAAAAGTCATGTGCCGAGGTCGAAGAGCGAGGTGTATCGATCGCAGCAAGAGTTGGGGTTGGCACGCAAAACGTGCATGGGTGTCCCCTAGTTGTATATATAACATACATTCTGAGATAAAATAAACGCATAAAGACAAATGTATGTCCCCTGAGGGTCAAAGAACGTAAAATGAGTAACAGTGTAAACGTAAAGCCAGCATGTTGGTCCCAGGTTTAGGTCAATACGGGATATCTGGAGTCTCAGTCAATTGGATTATAAGGCCCACTTGCCAGAAGCGTCTTTCGTCGATATCTCTCCCGAAAGTTGATATTGGATCCCCTAACTGAAGTCCCATCCGCCGGATCTAACCGGGTTATCATACTCGGATACCTTTCTCGACACTATCGAAATTTCATTTCGAGGCATTAATATTCCCCCATATATTAATTCGAGGCTAAGTCGATTTCCCCCAAATATTACTAGTGAACTTTGATTTTCATTTAAGATTTGCCATTTAAATTAATTTTTTAAGCATCATTTTTAAAAATATTATTTTATTTTATGTAATGCTCAACAGTCAGGTAAGTCATGAATCCAGAATTTTAAATTTTTAGCACGTACACCTATTCTCGTTAAAGGTTCTTATAAACTCATATAAATTATATTAATTAAGTTTTATATATATAAAGGAACCCATTTCTGTTCGAGCTTGTTTGAAACGTTCTGAACTTTATTTTACATTAAAAAATAATAAAGGAAAATAAAAAAATACCAACTTGATCCTTAGTCAGGTATAAATGGAACGTTTTAATTATCGTATAGAAAATGTTTTTTAATTAATAAAATACCCTGACAAAGCTTAAAAAGAACCACACACACAATATTCGTAAAAGAATTGTCATTGAATAACTAACTAATATCAACATTAAATACACGCAATTAATGCATTCAAAGTTAGTAGTTATCGGTTTTTATAAATTTTACAAGCTACAAGAGTTACACAGGTACGCACAAATATGGCATGAGAGTAAACAGTGTTTTAATTTTTAACTTGACCGCACGCCTCCTGTGATTATAGTCTCATTAGAAGTTGGGATAAAGTTGGCGTATTCAGGCCAAACAAGGACGCAGTTGTTTCTTAAATAAGTAGTCCTGCTTTCCCAAGGGTGGATGGGTATGTTTTTATACATATTTATAACTAAGTATAATGACCATTATTATGAGATATTGTTTTAGTTTGACTTTTCATAACTATTTATAACAATAAGAAGATACATTAACATCTGTAACTTTAGTATCTCATAGCCTTCATGACATTCCACAATAGATGCAAAGTTTTCTGTATACGAATTAGCTACTTCTGATGGAAGGATATATGTATACATACATTAATATTTCCATTTGTTTCACTTAAGGAGACCTATATAACTTGAACAGCTTCTCTTTTTTCTTTCACTTGCCTTCATGAAACCTCTTCATTAATTCACTACGTTATTTTTCCAGTTTTCTGTCCGTTACGCCTTGAAGTTCTTACTTCCTGATCAAATTTTCTATTTTTAGCTACAATTAGGAGTTTTTTTCTTAAGACTTTTGTGATAGTGTCTGACCATTTCATCCGAATTCAGTTTCTGAATACTGTGCCGTGAATTTCGGGAATATTTATATTTCTTGTTTGTTCAAATACCAAATTTCAGTTCCTTCTGTTATGAATATAGTTTCTGCTGCATACAGGCCTGCTAGTAAGATAACTATTAAATTATAATGTAGGAACTTAACATTGAGGGATATTACCCCTTTGCTTTAATGATTGTACGTAATCATGTAAGCTTTTTATAATACTGTATATAATGAAAAGTATATTTTTTATAAAAACTAGAAATAAAATTTTAGCAGATAACTTTAGAGAAACTGTAAATATAGCACTGTATTATAAAATTAAAAATATTCTCGTAAAAAGTAAAACTAGATCACATATTAATATTATTTACACATTTTAGAAATGTAATAAATTACGTTAAACGCTTATATGAATATCATATTAGTTTGTTCAATCACTATTTTTATAATATAGCTTTTATAAACGTAGGATTTAGCTCTAGTTTTCCACAATTAAATTAATGTCCCAAAATGTTATCGAGATTTTTGGCGATAGGTTCTCAGTCCTGTTGGTAAGTACAAGACGTTTGCTCAATGGTTGCCATTGGCTTGAATATTGCTACATATATTTGAGGTCCATGTTGGGTTTCAGCTAAAGTTAGGAAGTTGACTAAGAGAGATAACTGAGTATTGGGCTTGCCAGTTAACCGAACTCCAGACCGAAACTTTGTGGTTCAGATTTCAAGATGAGCTGCAGGTATATTAGTTATCTCCCCTAACTTCTAGGCGTTTTATAAACATGTGTTAATTAGTAGCACTTTATAAACATTGTTGATTTTAGTCAGTTACAACGACTAGACTCTTTCATGTTAATTGGTTACAGGAGTTGAACCTCATTCAAAGATATTTTAAAATAACAATTAGTGAATAAATAGAAAAGAAATAAAAATAAGAACGAATACACAATAAAAAAATTGAGAGTAAAAAACGAGGCACTGTACAAAATAATTCCGGATACAACTCGAAATGAAAGTGATATTTAATTTAATATTGGGTTATTGAGTTATACAAATTACTGTAAAATTAAATTTTATCTTGGTCAGATTAAAATTAATAGCCTAAACAAATTTTATATTTATAATAAAAAACAATATTTTAAAATATACATATATTAAGTTACATTTCACTTAAGAGAAATAAAATATATTTGGAAATAAGAAATAGTATTTAAATAAATTGAACAGTTCCGGAAAAAGAGTCCAATTTGATTGCAAAAAATTGAATCAACGATGATCTTACAGCCTGCAGTGTCAGCAGGCAATCGGCATGACATCCGGGGAGATATAATTTCCGGGATTCCGGATTTTGACCTCTTTCCAGCAGAAAGTTGATGGTGGTTTTTTTACCGATGTATTATATGATATACTTGGCATACTTTTTTTGTATTTATAAGTTTGTAATGTTTTTTAGTTTTATAAAACAATAAATAGTACTTTATGTACTTTAGAAAAACGAATTTAATACTGTAATATTGACTTTTAACGTGGGAATGAATCCCATTTTTAACTATGCATAAACAGATTAAAAACACCGTTGAATTAATTATAGGCTAATTATGTATTATAAAATTCATTTTAAATGTGCATATCCTTCTATTCATACAGTTGACATAATGACAGGTTTAAGGTATTTCATTAAAAAGCATTACATCAGATTAAAAAAAAAAAAAAAAAAAAAAATACTTTTACTGGCAATTTTACTTGTGCCTTCTGATATGTGCGTGAATTTTACTCGACGAGTTTATCATTTGGAAATTTGACCCCAGGACCTTTCCCTCCACAGCCTTAGTCACTGGGCCACCACGTTGGCTTAACTAAACATAACAACCAATCGTTTAAATATTTAACGCATCTTTGTTGTTAATTTTGATATTTAAAAACACTTTATATAGGGCACACTCATATCTAAAAAAGGTATCTCAACAAATAAAAAAAAACCAATATTTTCCGATATTCTTACAAAAGGTTTGGTTTGATAAAGACTTGCTGCTGATTCTCATTTCACACAATATTCAGCGCCATGTGTCGCTGGTTTCTGGCACCATGTGGGAAATGTGGAGGGATTTGTATGCTAAATTTTGATCGTTCAATTCGTCATATTTTAATTTACTTTACATAACCAGTTGTTGTAATGTTGACTTCTTGTCTCTAGTCATTTGTAATTCTGTCATAATTTAAATTAATATAAATGCAAAGTATACTTTTACGCTGTAATAATTTGTATATTTACTTGATAAACAATAAACTTATTAATTATTTTACTATAATGTGTTACATGACAGTTATTCATACAATAATCATTCACCAGATTGTTCTGATTTATTTACTCTCATTATTGTTATTAATTATGAGTCAGAATTTTAACAATAATTTCAAGATACCAACTTTTAGTTTTGCGTAGGAAAATATTTGTTGGAATACAACATGAAGATGAAGACATGATAAATATTGTTGTATTTAACGAGTGAATATTCAATACTATACAATTAAGATCACCAGGTAAACAAACAAACTAATTGCAGCACGAAATACATCTCGTCGAGTGGGAAGACCACATATAATAATAACACTGTTAACTAACATAACAGTTGATCTGAGGCAAGCATTAATATATATTATGGTGAAACAACACAGATAAGAGTTATAAGAAACAGAGGTCGCATCTAATAGTGCACTAAATGTGTATCTAGTACTTACTTCTCAGTTTGCCATGCCGATGACAGGTCCAGCACATTGTCAGTTCCTAATTTATTCCCCCTTATTCCTCAATGATAAACGTAGTAATTATTAATACTGATGTATAAAGATGTACATTACTCGGCACTGGTGGCGCAGTGCTGTAACCCAGCTACTTGGGGACAAAGTGTTTGGGAGATTGTAAGCGATAGGTTCCATGCTCGGTCCTCTTAATCACGACACGGCGTCCGCTCAATGGTTGACATCGACGTGAACGGTACTATAGAAGTCTGGGGTGTACATGTTGGATGGTAGTCAAGGTTCAGATGTTGTGAAGCGAAGAAAACTGAGTGTCAGACTTGTCACTTAGCTGAAAATCAGACCAACACTACGTGGTTCGGATTCCACGTAAAGTTGTAGGTTCAGTAGTTGCTCTGGCTGTTGGGCTATTAATAAATAGTCCTTTCTGAGATATGTTGAATTCAAATATAAACAATGACTAAACTCGTTCATCTACAATCATCACACTCATTCGCCCCTCATCTATCATCATCTACAATCATCACACACATTTATCTACGATCGGCGTCTTAGAAATTAATGAGTTGTATTCTATTTATATAATACAGAATAAAGAATTTTTAATAAAGAAATTTACCTCTGTTTCTTTTTTTGTGTAAGATACCAATATTTGGATTCCATGGTGGGGGTAAAAAGAATCTGTACTGAGTGGAGTTCCTTCACGTTCTCAATCCCACAGGAATTCCTCCCCAGTCTCTCTGTCTTAAATTTGTAACACCAATAATAGTGTTGAAAAATCTCATCCCTTATAACTTAAACCGTGTAATTATAAGGATTACGGCAGAGATCTTACATAAACAACATCCTATAAGTAGCTCTCCCAACGATGATGGTATTGTGTATTATGAGAATGGAAATAGTAGTTTAAAGGTAGACTAACAGAACTTGATGATCCCTAAGTTTCGGTCAACAGATTTAGACTTTCAAAAATACTGTTGTCAGTAAATTATAAAAACAACTATATACTAGCAACATTTAATGTTTCATAAATATTTATTTGATTGTTAATAATAATTAATTAACTAAACACTAGGTAACGAGCAAATATATGTAAAAAAAGAAATTTACAACAATTATAAACTAGTGGCGCAAAGCCTAATTCAGCTACATGGGGACAACGTTTTATGGATATTGTAGGCAATAGGTTTTAAGCTCAGTCTAATATAATACTAACACAATGGTTGCCATCGACGTGGACACTACAAGAGAAGTCTAGTATTGAAGCCTTCTAGTCTTTTTATTTACGTAAGTATTTTTTTTAAAATATTTATTTACTTTGCATGCCTTCACTAATATATATGTATACTCTCATTTAATTTTTCATCTAATAGCAATTTTTTATTTTAAATTATATATTTCATAATTAGCTACTATCACATGTACATAAATGTGTATTGTGTGAAGGTATGTATTATGTGTGTATGAATTCTTTTTTTGTAAATTTGCCTTTTTTTATCACTACAGAAAAAGAATTATTATATTTTCTAAATGAAGGCTAAACGCATTTAAGTATTGATTATATGTTTCTACAAAATATTGTATTTAGAATTTAATTATCTTTTAATATGTCCACTGACCACATTTACTGGCAAACGTGATCAGTTAATTTTCTACCAAACAAGTGTATATTAATTTTTCTGTTATTTTGGAAATAAACTCATTTATTAGTAGTAATTGAGGGGAAATAACTGAGTATCAGGATTGTCAATTAGCTGAAAATCTTACTAATATTACGTGGTTAGGATCCCGCGTGTATCTCTTTCTTCTCAATCTACCTTTTTAAGCTTAAGTCAAACTCAGTAACCAGACTACACAGATCATACACACTCTGTTATAGTTCATATTTACCATAAAATAAGCATACGGCTGTCTGAGAATAGTAAATGTAACAGGTAGCTGAGAGTTATGTTAAATATACGAAAATACTTAAAATAGTGGTTGTTAAAGTTTTCTAGTTATATTCTTTTTAGTTTCTTATTGTTAACAACACTGTCTACTTATATAATAGTATTCTAAAATAAATACAAGTACCTAATTTTTACTTTTTTCTTCACTCACCAGTTAACATTGGTTACAAGCCTGTGCGTGAACTTTATTCAACAAGTGAAGTACCAACCGTTGGCTCAGTGGGGAATCGAACCTTGGACCTTGCCTTCAGCAGTCCGAAGCCTTAGCCACTGAGCCACCACGCCGAAAAATACGTTTTACATATCAAAACGTAAATTAAGACGACATTATAAAAAAACTATTTGTTTTCATTGAAGCAATATTAGTAACATGATTGACAGTGTAGGAAAATTATCAATAATTACTATGTTAATTAGCTGATACATTTTTAAAACCAATTATTTGATTACACTTCATTCATGGCAATATTTAAGTAATATTTTTAAGGCAATTTCTGATACAACTGTTTATTTCGGTATAACTATAAAATTGTTAGTAATCTATATTAAAGGACAGTAAACTTAAAAAAAACAAACACGTTAATAATCGTTAGTTGAAAATATATTACGATAAATAACCATTAAATAGAGCCATTTAATTCATAATTCAGATAGGTGCTTCTGAGCATAGTGGGAGATGATCTTATCCCAATACTGCGTTCCTTCAGGAAGTCCATTTGTATGCGTGTGTGATCCTGAGGGAAGAATGCCAATGGAAATATGGCTCTGATACCTGGCATTTGGGTATTGGATTGGGAAAATTGGCTTCCATCATATGACTTATAATATCAGGATGTAAAGCATAAAAAAAGGTATTTATGAAATGAATTCGGTGTCACCGTATCTACATTATATATATATATATATATATATGTTAGTGTTATTAGAACACAATATTTAAAAAAATGTTGGGAAATGTATAATTAGGCGGGAACTTTGTAATTTGTATAAAACCAAGCCAAAGTAATTGCTAAAATTACTTAAATACTTCACATAACATTCATACAGCATATATCAAACTGCTCAGTAGACTATACAGGTCTCATCCTATTAAACAAATACACGAATACGTACAATTAACAAAAGGTAAGAGTAAAAATATTTCACAATTAGTCTACTTACATCAGATTCATAAGATTGTAAACAGTACCTGCAATCATAAACAGACTTTATTAGTACAATGAACATCGTGAAAATACAAATTAAAATGTTGTTAATAGTCTGATGAAATAATGCACTTTTTAATGCAGACTTAATATTGAAACGCCGTGAATTGTGGCTAGACAATATGCATGCAGTACCTATATTGCGTTCACCAGTGGCAGGCGCTATCCAAGACTGGTTCAAGTATACGGGTCTTACATTACGTACAGTAATGTACATTTATTTAACGAAGACTAATATTATTGAAACGCCGTGAATTGTGGTTAGGCAATATGCATGCAGTACCTATATTGCGTTCACCAGTGGCAGGCGCTATCCAAGACTGGTTCAAGTATACGGGTCTTACATTACGTACAGTAATGTACATTTATTTAACGAAGACTAATATTATTGAAACGCCGTGAATTGTGGCTAGGCAATATGCTTGCAGTACCTATATTGCGTTCGCCAGTGGAAGGCGCTATCCAAGACTGGCTTACCGCAAACATAGGGTCTTGTATTACGTACAGTAATGTACATTTAATGAAGACTAATTAATTATCTAAACACCATAACATGTGACTATATATATATATATATATATATATATATATATATATATATATATATATATACATACGTAAAACATATAATTTAGGAATAATTTTTGTTTAATATTTCACAACATTTTTCTATAACCAAGAGTAAATTTATATGCTCTATTTAATGATTAATACAATCATGAATACACCTAAATAGAATTATCTATGTGCTAAAAAAGTATTTATAACTACAGATTATGAATAAATATATGCTTACACGGATTAAACTCACATTTTAAAAAAAATCTAAATTAATTAATAGCAGTGGTAATCGATATATTTATTCCAGATTTGTTATGACTATTAGTTTATAATTTGGAGAATGTTACATGTCTGTACATATTTCAGACCAACGGTAACATATTATTATGTGTGTTGATTTTCCCGTATATCTAAACATATAAAAAGACAAGTCCAGACTCACTGACTGATACAACATCGCCCAGCAAAAATTATAAAAGATAGCCATGAAATTTCGTGTACATATGTCTCTTACGCCCTAGAGGCGCACTAAGAAAGGATATCTCGAAATTCAATTCCTAAGGGGTAAAAACAGCCCATCAAAATGTCCATTTTCCCATTAGAATAACATTAGGTTGATTTTAGTAAATGAATAACAGCTGTTTTGTAAATAAAGAAACACGTTTATTTTGTATGTTTGACATTATACTACTGATGTATTAAAAGTTTAATCATCAGCTGTCAAACAAAAACAAATGAATTAACACGTTTCAAATAGGCTAAGTAATACCATCGAGTATTTATAGTAATAATAGACAGCAACGCAAGTAATGTGGGTGAAATACTGTAAATAAATTTAATATTGTGATTTTACGTTATACGGTTAGTCTAATAATATTATATTAAGTTAAAAGTCATATGCCGAGGCCGAAGGCTGAGTTGTATCGAGCGCAGCGAGAGTCGGGGTTGGCACGCGAAGCGTGCAGGGGTGTCCCCTAGTTCTATATATATATAACACGTACATAAAGTGTCGATGTGGTAGTTTGGTGGCTAAGTATTCGGGATGCGGAGAGCCAGGCCAAGGTTCGAATCCCTCACCGAGCTAACGGTCACCACTTCACTTGTTGAATAAAGTTTAAGCAAAGGGGTAAATGCCCATATAAACTAGCAACTGAAGTTTAAAGTTAAGAAATCTGTTAAAATAGTATTGAACATACTTCATTAAAAATGTTATATTCAATCCAAATTGGTATTATGCTTAGTAAAATACATTTAACTTATGCTCTTATGAATCAGAGTAGCGATAGAAAGAATATGTCTATAAATATAATGGTTACATAATTTATTACTGTGGCGATTCTTAGATTTTAAGGCATTCTTATGTCTATAAATATTTCATAAAATGTATAGCTTATAGGTTGAATGGAAATAACATATTTGACATAGAAAGTTTAGTATCACTTTAGCGCACATAACAGATTTTCAAAAATGTAAAATATCAGAAGAGATAGGTGATTCCATCCATCCATAGGTAATTTAGATGAGTTACGACCGGATGAGTGCCTGGCCGGGTCTGCTCACTTCCGGCGCAGGGATCAGCATTCATAATTCCAGGGAGGTACTCGGTGATACTTGGAAATACTTATCTCTAAGCACACAAGCACATAAAATATCAAAAGTGTATTGTACAAAAACTGTATCCTTGTATATAATACGTATAGGTGCTTTTTGTTATCACAACTCATTCTTTATTTGTTGATGAATTTTAACGATTGTGGTGTCAATCAATTTACCACAGCTGTAGTTGCGCAATAAGGTCTTTATCGATAGATAATTTTTACCCTTCAAATTGTATTGTATTGCTTAGGAGTAATTCTTGCGTTGTTTCTTTTCCCTTTGTAACACTTCTTATTTTGAAAATGTAAACTCATTGGACATAAATTAAATGTAATAAAATGACGATTTACTATGACAATATCAGTTTTTTATCACAAAATTATTACAATGAATAAACTTAAGAGTAAACATGTGTAAAGGTGGTTAAATAAACAAAATGTGGAGAAAGAAACTTTGGTAAACTCTGTATAAGTTTAAAATTTGAATGCTTCCGGAAATGGAGTAGAGTTTCAATTATTCAAAGCCTGTGAGAATCCCCGGAAAGCAAGTTTATAAGGGTGTGATATCCGGTTAACCTTTATAAATAGTATTATTTGGGTAGTGTTAAATTCATATTATTTTTAAAATTCATGCTTGTAATTAGTTTATGCAGTATTTGTTAAGTATGCATGTGTTTAAATAAATAAATCTACACAAAACATGAAATCCCTAATATTTTATTAATTCTATACGGTTCCAGTAAAAAAAAAAAAAACTAGTAAGGTGTTAACAAAATTAAATAAACTATTTTACTTACTGTTAAAAATAAATTATTCGATAGACGCCAATTATTTTTCAAATGTTATTTTTTTGTTTTAAAGTGTAAATATAAATTATTTTAACATTTTACTCGTTAAAAAAAAATATTTACAAATATCTCTTGTAGTCAAACGTACTTATCTACCAATACTTAGAATAAAAATTAAACTTTGATATGAAATAACACATTTTTTACCATAGTATACATTAAATTATACGTGAATATAATTTTTTTAAGTCAATAAATTATTCCTATCTTATTAAATAATTCAAAGAACAAATATGTACACATTATGATAATAGGTTTAATGTTTATGTAAAAAATCCTTAAGGTATTAAGTCAAAGGACGCGTTGTACATCTTAAAATAACTAATAAAAGAATTGAGATTGTTATCAAAAATGTTTGTGGAAGGTAATAAAATGAACTATACATTCATTTTGAAAGCCAATAGATTAAAATGTGTGCGCTCTAATCCGATTACTTAAAGGCTACATTTGTAGATCACGGGTGATGAAACATTTGCTCGCTGTCGTGACACTGAATTGTAACATCAACTGGATGGTCAGATAGCCACTGGTTGGATCTCATTTAACAGTTAGGCAAAAAACTTCTGACAAAATACATGTGGTTTGGATTCCACAGAACACTTAGAACTTCAGTTTCCTAAAAACTATGCATTAAATATGAAAGTCAGTATCAGTAAATAGCCTGCCTAAATTCCTTAACTACAAATATCATACATATTGTATATAGACTCTTTAGTTACTTGAGTAATTTAGTTAAGTAGCCCTGCGTAACTTAGGCTTACTTATTGGCTTCTCTTATCTCACTATGATAACCGGGAATAAAATTGTGCCATCAAACATAAACCACTTACAATTTAATACTGACATCGTTACTTATACAAGAAACACATTGAATTTGCTATGCCTTTATATAGTATCGTAAAAAAACAAGTATATAAAAACATAACTAACGATAAAACTAGTAGCGCTATTTCACGATAGAGTTGAAAGCAGCTCGTGGGATGTTTTTATGAGCCAGCCATCTGTCTTTCTTTGAATCCCGTGGGAACAGCTGATGCGTTGTAAACCTTCCGAGTGAACGAGCATCACGCAAACAAACATGGCTACGGAAACAATAAAATTTATGTAGTCAAATATGGAGGAAATATTGTTATCTAAGCATTTTGTAACGAGATTATATTTGGATATTTTGTACATAATATTGTATAAAGTTAATAAAACATTGGAACTGTTATAAAACTGAAATAAAAAGGGTGTACTACCGAAAAGTATCTGCCTTTTATTAAAAAAATCATGTGATGTCTACACTTCACATAATGGACTTTTATGAAGTCATGAACTTTTTCATTTATGAAGTATAACATTTTCAAAGCTTATATTTTTGGCCTCCTATACTATACAATTTACCTGAATAACCGATATTAGAGTATTTTAATCAACTATACTTCAATATAATGTTTTTATCAAAGATACATTGTTACAACATATCTTTCATAAATATTTAATCGTTTTATCAATATTTTTTTTTAATTAGTAGAAACGAGAAGACTCAAATAAATTTTCCTAAAACCTAATTTAGTCCTACTGCTTTAATAATTCATTGCCATTATCAATTGAGTTACAAACTCCAATTAAAAACAAATTATAAATTACATCTATGACTGAAAGAACTTCGTTATAAGAATATTTTCCCTATTCGGCAATGACATTTTTAGGCAAAATTAGGCCTATATAAAATTATTAGTATTAAGTAGACGACAATTTTAATAGTAGATTTATTATTACTGATTCATACAAAGGTCATAACTACCTATAACCTTTTAGTAAATTAAGATATTCTTTAAATGTTCTTCTATGTATTGAGATGTATGAACATTATTTGTTATATTGAAGTACCAAAATCAACTTAAAAAAAATCTATTATTTGTATAGCGTATTTTTGTACCACTTTTATATGTTATACAGATTCATTTGTATGTAAATGAAAATATAGTTTTTTATCACAAAACATTTTGAACGCTGTTATTTTTTGAAAAATCTTTAATTTAAATAATAGATGATAAGTATATGTAAATTGTAGTGGGAAGATGAATAAATTTGACTTTGAAATGGCCTTTGGCACAAGATCTAACACGTGAGTGAAGCTATTCAAACAATAGATCACTTTGTTACAGATTACCATCTGCTCTAATTCTTGGAGGGATTATCTGGTGTTAACAGCGTTATAGAGGCTGGTAAAGATGGTTGAGTGGCCTCTGTCACTTTCCAACCCCGGATATCCACTTTCCCGCCCACGAGGCAGAGCACCCTACACCCCCGACAAACTTTTCATGTCCCCGTCCATCGCTCCTAAGGGGCTCAATATCTTCATGAGTTATTGCATTGGCTCAGACCATATCCCCATCTTCTTCGATCTCAGGATCAGACACGTCCCTTATGCCCAAGAAGTTCATCCTCCCCCGAAGACCATCACAGACTACAAGAACGCAGACTGCGCGGCGTTCACCTTATCTATCGATACGGACATATGTAACCTGGCCATCACGCCTTTCCAATTCCCAGACCTGATCGACACCCTGGCTGATTCCCTAACCGACGCCATCATCGGGGCCATAGGGATTTCTATTCCCACTAAGTTGGTCACGCACACTCCATACCATTTACCTCCTGACTTCATTTCTCTCATAAAGCAAAAGAGGCGGGTCAGCTGCCTAATTCTCAGAGATCCCGGATCCGCCTATTTACATGAATCTTATTGGGCGCTCGTCCAGAGGGTCATAACCTTGGCCTCGGCCTTCAAGAGGGACAGGCTCCGTATGGTTTGTGACAAGGTGGATCAGGACTTCCTCTCTGCCCCACGGAACTTTTGGTGACTGGTCGAGTCCCATAACACTCCCTTCAATCCACCAATCCCACTGACAGTGAATGGTGTCCCTGTGGCAAGCAGGAAGCAAGGAATATCTGAGTCTTTCCGTGCTTCCTCATCCGCTATCCACTCAGTATCACACCTTCGACGCCACCCACTTCAACCGTACCAATGTCTCCATAGCCCAGAACCATGAACTCTTTGCTATGACCTGCTTTCAGTGAAACTTCTACCAAAGTACGCCTACCTTCATGGCCCTCATGGATGTCCCACAAAGCATTTGACACTGTCTGGCACAACGGCATCAAACCAAACTCCACCGACTCCAACTGCCCCCTTCCATAATCAAGTGGATATCCAACTTCCTCAATGGTAGGATAGCCCAGGTCAGAGTAAAGGACGCCCTTTCTCGATCCTTCCAGCTGTTAGCAGGGGCACCCCAGGGATTACCTGTCAGCCCACTCCTCTAGATTTTGTATGTGCGAGATCTCCCTTTACCCCACTCTCAGAAACCCCACCGACACCACCACTGGTCTCACACAGTTCGGAGATGACACAGCCTTCTGGTGCACCTCCCGTTACCCCTAAACACTACGTAGACGACTGACCAAAATCCTTAATGATTACCTGACCTACTGTTCTAAATGGCGCATCAGGATCAACACTTCAAAAACCCAGCTTTGTTATTTTAACAAAACGGCAGGAATTTCCAAGTTAATCAGAAAACCCCGGTCACCCTCCAAGGCAACAGACTTCCAATGAATAAGACCTGCACGTACCTGCATATCCCACTTCCGAAAAACCAAGAAGACCGCCACAACCCGATTCCAAGCCCTCCGCTTCCTTAACAACAGACACCAGGAGTGCTCTGCCAGAACTCTCACCTCTCTATACACCGCCGTCATCCACCCTGTTCTCACGTATGCCCATCCAGCATTCCCAATAACCACCTATCCAACTTCGAGAAAACCGAGTGACGCGCCATACTTAGCTTATCACCTGGACCCCGACCACAGCTCCCAAGACCTTTTACACTCTGTACCATATCACCACCTTGCATGGGTTCCTCAACCAACTCATCCAGAACTACCTCGCCAAAGCCACCGACTCCCCCGTACTGGCAGAATACTTCACCGAACCCTACACCACTAGCCAATACTTCACCATCCACCACCTGATTCACGACCGCTTTTAATCCACCCCCCCACCACTAGCCGCACCTCAAACGACCCGTTACTGACGCTACACTGACATAGTCCCCTCCCGCCCACTCCCCAACGTATAGAAACTTCTCATTTCCAACTCACCCTCATTCAGCTCATTAATAATTTTCATTTTTCCATATTGTACTTTCTGTATGTTTCGGGGGCCATGTTTCCTCGGGACCTTCCTTCCGGAGACCCGGACTGCCTGTTTGCCTCGTGCAGTCATGATTGTTGCAATCCCTAACCTAACCTAACCTAACATAACCTAACCTAACCTACACCATCCTAGGCTGAAGAGGCTAAAGTAGCCGTCTCCCAGCTACACCATCACAAACCGACCGACCGGTTCAGTGGGTGCGTTGTATTTAGCTTTCTAACAAGCTTTGTGATCCTTTTTCATTAATTAAGAATATAACAATTATTATATTAATAATCATATTGTAGATGTGTGGCTGACGTACAACACAGGAATGAGATTGAGCTTTTCTCAATAGAAAAAAAACATGATTAGTGAAATTATCTAGTTTGCAATTCAACCCGACAGGTTAATGCTAACAAATAAATCATTTGTAAATAGCTTATACAATATGAAAGAAAAACTTGGCTAAAGAAAATATTCCCTACCCCTAACTGTATCAAAGACCCGTCTATATAGCATAGTAGAGCAGTAGAGGTTAGGTATATATTGTTATGTAACAATGCGACATAACATACAATATCATTTCACAATAGTAACAAAATATGGCAAATAATTAAGCCGTGTAATTGTGTAGCTGAAACTCAAGATATGAACGACATAGATAATGACTGCCCATACGTTGGAGGGGAAGGTGTTGAATAGTTGCAAAACTAAGACTTAGATATCCGACGGAGGTTATCGCTTCAAAACTAAGTGCCTGAAGCATTTTGTACAGTAGATTTTGTTTCAGAATTTTAAATTTTATTTTTGATCATACATTTTTATGCCGTTTGAAGAAAAGGTCGTGTACAATGTACATGTTTAATTACACTTGTAAATTGGTAAATGAACTATTATGAGCTAAGGGCTAAAAATTTCTGACGTTATTGCACTTACTCCAGAATCTTCTAGCCAAATACATGCGAAAACATAGTATTGATATCAGTATGTTTTCGCATGTATTTGTGTATGTTTTTAGTGATGTAAAAATTTATAAATCTAATTTTGACGTTACTCGGTGCGGATCTGAATAGAAGATTGAAACTTTTGAAAGGAAAATACGATTTTTTGACAGCAAGGAATCTTAATTAAAACAGTATATATAACTTATTTTTTTAATTTGTACTATGTGAGTATGTATAAATTCCACAATTAAGTTCATAAGGAAGTAATATACAGACTATCTCTCTTATAGCATATACGACCACAGTAATGGTGTGCAATAAGTCAAAGTGGGCCTTAAACCACAAGTGGGAATCGTATTATATCCAATATCCCGGTAACGAGGTTCTGGCTGTATCGCAGTCACGGTCTGATACTAAACTGTTACGACGATCCTAGCTCATTGTAACTATTACTTATCACATATTGCATTGCTATTCAGGGAACTGATAAGAGTATACTAGTAATATGTTTCATATGTATACATTTAATGTAAAATTGCTTTTACTATAGTAATGTTTTTATTTGAGTAATATTAACAATAATATTATCCAATAATATTAGTCTTATCTACTAATTTACTGTTTTTTAGTAATAATTTCTCATGGATAAATACCACAGTAAAAATAGTTCTTAATTTCGTTACTTTCGTGTTAAAATTAAGAATGACACTAGTAATATCACAAAGTACTTTATTAATGTTTCTCAAACTGTTGAAACATTGTTATTGCTTAATCTATTTAAATATTATATCTATTCTAATAACTATTTAACTATGTAAAATTGAGAAGAAATATATATTTTGAATTGAAAATTTTCATTAATAACAGATTATTTATGGTTAAGTTGTTTTATGTTTATAAACACATCGTGGTTCGAAATAACGATATTTTGTGGCGAAGACTAGACAAATTACATATGTTATATGTTTCAGGTGCTTTAAGTTTTAATGTTTGTAATTTCGATAAAAACAACATTATGTTTACATTTTTAACTGTTCCATTTTATTTTACATAACTTTTGTCACGAATTAAACTTTATTCAACAATTTTGCTTACAAATACTCCAAATTGTCGTTCTTTGTAAGAAATGTAGTTATTTTTAATAATGTTTGATATACATTGATAACTTTACTTTACAAAATTCTTACTGAACACCCTTCGTGAATGTTTGAACAGGCCCGGGTAAGACCACAGGCTACTCACCTTTAGGCCCAAGATAACATTTTTACCCCAAGGGAAAACGGTTTAGGCTGCATAAGTAACGCGAGGATGGCCACACCCCAACCCCTGGCACGACCCGGGAATGTTGGCACGGCGCCAACCACCTCTCACAAGGAACGCTTCAATATAGACCGTTCTCTCCCATAAATGCTCCATTAACGTTGACGATCTCTGAATTGGGCGTTCTATTCACAGCACTGTTCACATGATTTATACTGAGCTGTTGAAATGACATGAACTGTCAAGTCTTCATAATGAAACAAAATTTCGTGCATTCATCATAATATAGAGGAAAAATATATATTGAGACATTATATAACTTACATGTAATACCTTTTTAAATGCGTATGTGTCTTGTTTTACTATAAATTGCACATACTGATTTTAACCCCCCCCCTCCAGCTAACAATTAAATATAATTTATTTTATGCAAAATATAAAATAAAAAGTAGGTAAAATATCAGAAGCAGTTTTTTTTAAATATCGTATTTTAAACCCTTTCCCTATCTCAAACCCTAAAATGTAATGTAATTTTTCTGGATACCAGTTCATATGGGTGGAAGATCTGGACATGCACTTTGTTCAACGATTGAAGTACCACCATAAATGCATTTAGTGATTCGAGCCTAGAACAGTTGACTCTGCTGTCCATAACATAAACTCTGAGCTGCTATGCCAGTTTAGTTTTATCATTATCTAACAATTTAGCTGGTAATAAAGTGAGTAACGTGATCAAACAAAATATGCTTAGTAGCGTTACGTATCACAACAATTAACTGAGCACCTCCCTGCTTAGGGGACCCTGTCCTGTAGAGGTAGCCAGAACCTTCCAGACATGCCACTCAGGAGTGTCTAGATCCTCTTTCCAAATCAATATTCACCATAGCTCTAGAACCTTCTAGACTTGTACCGGTGCCTTATATAACGGTAACCCTCAGCCGACGAGTCAGTATACAGTGTCACAGTCAGTCAGTATCAGTCCAGTTGAAGTGACACTGTTTAATAGTGACAGTTCACAAACAGTGGAAGACATTGTGCAAACATTAAACGAAGTGTGGTGGGACTTTAATTATTATTGTAAGTATTAGTTTAATTTCAAGTATCTGACTGGTAATTTAAATTTGTAAATATCTTGTTTTGTGTTATTAATGATTGTAAATGAAAGTACAATTAGTAACCACAAAGTAGAATCGCCTTATTATTTTGGCTCCTGTAAACCTTAAAAAGATTTTTTTGACTTCCAGTTGGGTCAAACTGTTGGAGTGGGTTTTAAATTTTGTAATGGTACAAATAAGTGGAAAGTAATGACAACAAATAGGAAGTGTTAATTGAATTAATTTTATTATTATTTCCTTACCACAAAACAGACTTGAAACACCTAAAATTGGTACAGTTAAAATGTGTATAACAAGTGATGTCATGTTGAAAGAGTCCAAGTCCTTGCTTTTGCTCAAAATGCACAGTACCGAATGAAACTGATATAAAAAATACACATAAATAAATAATTGTTATCTTATTTATAAATTATAAACACTTTTGACATTGATACAGGCTACATTTTGAATATAATATAATTTGAAATCAGCAAACATTGCATCACCTATTAAACAAGATTTGTAATTTTATTTTTAAAAACGTTGTGTTTACAAAATCATTGTAAGCTTATGGATACTACAGTAATATCACATTAAGTACGTACTAAAAGAACATCATAATGTACAAGTTTTACAATTTAATTAGAGGAAACGACCACCTTCTCAACTCAATAATTTAAGAAGGCCATTCTGCCATCCGGCCTGAAATATTATAGGGTCGTAGAATCCACGATAAGCGGAAACGAGGACATCAGATATACGATAGGTGTCGTCAAGCCGACCTGTAGCCGGGCCGTAAAAATAACGATGTCAATATCTCCTAAACATGACTCGGCGACCTGGTTGGTTGGTTAACTATCGTAGGAAATTCAGTTCATGAATTACAGGGATGTTTCGTTATAATTAAAAATGAAATGTGGTATTAATATAGAATAGTAATTTAAACTGTATTTTCAAACAGTTAAAAGAATCTGCAAAATATTTAATTTTATGTTTTATGTCAATTTGATCAGGAGTTAATGACATAACCTCCTCTAGGGGGAAGATTAAACATCGGTTATGGTACTATAAAATAAAATCACTTTAACACTTTAATCATCTATTAGTAAGACGCCGATCGCAGAGATACGGGATGTTACCAACTAACATCGACTATTCCTCAGATAGAACTATCTAATAAAAGCAAAATAGCCGAGACAACTAAGGGACCTACAGCTTTACGTGGAATACAACTATTTAGTGTTCGCCTATTTCAACTGACAATCCTTACTGTCAGTTCTTTTCCCTGCGTAGCACCTGAAACTTGACTACCACCTAACAAAGACACCTTCTCTAACAGTGTCCACGTCAATGGCAACCATTGAGTGGACGCCGTGTTAGTATTACATACTTTTAAATGTAACTATACAGTCACGCACATGTATAGATTTATGTGACTTTAGAAGTGGCAATGTATAATCTCAAGAGATTTATTTCCACAAGAAATTAACAAAATGTTAACAACGAAAAGACATAATGAGAAAACTTGTGTTAAAAATTACCTTCCTAAGGAACTTTGCTCTACAATCATCTGATATTCTAAAACGCTTGCTAAGCAGTGCAAAATGGAGGTTATTTTATATGTATGAGTATCAGTTAGGCAGGTGTCATAAAGTTAAAACCTCCAGCTCTGCTCTTAAACCCCCAGCTGACGTCTGCAAGGTACTTTCACTTTCAGCTAGAGGGGAAAGCTATTTAGTCAAATACGTAAGAGATTTAAATATAAACATGATACAATTTATATATTTTTTAAAATGTAATCAATACTAATTTGTATTCAACATTGCATCATATGATGTTTAAGTGAGTTGTAACTAAAGTTATTATATTAACTCTACAATAATGACTTATTGATAAAATAACTATCTAGACATGAAGTGGAAGACCGGGAACTACCCAGACAGCTAAAAATAGGACTACTGTATATCCACTTAAATTTACGAACTAACGACTTGACTGGTGTGGGTCAAGACTACAATATATAAGATTCAATCACAATAGTTCAAATAACATAGAAGAGGAACCTAACCATTTTAAAACTACAGGAGTGGGCCCAGAGGTTTTCAGACATCTGTCCATATAGGACCTTAACCATATTTTCACATTTGTACGAAAGAAATAACAATACACTTGCTGTTACTTAATAAGCTATAATTTAAAGACAAATAATTGCACACAAATAAGTAACTGATGTGACGATACGTGTTTAGTTCGTTTCTTTATCATCATATTACGTTTTGGTTAGTTATGTATACAGCTTTTCCTAATATAATTTTCATTCAGTGAAAGTGCAAGAATGTACAAGGTTGCTGTGTCGATTACTCAGTGACATGTAACTCATAAAAAAACTGCTCAAAAATAACAATATGACTGACTAAAAGTAACATAATTTACTGATCTGAATGGTCAATATCTAAGTTGGTAAAAGGCCAACTTCATAAGCTAAACGTTTGCACTTCGATCCCAATTAGAGTGACTTAAATTTTGTCAGCGATCACCAGCTATTCATATAACATTGGTATATAAGATTTCCACTCGATTTCTTTATAGTAAATTATTTTACAGTCTACACTTTAATTGTATGCTCATCACAACTATTTCTTATATGTCCAGCTGTCCTTTGAATGTTAGTTTATTTTTTTCAGTGACTGTATTTATAAGCCATTTAATGTACTATACACATATGCCGATTTGGAAACATACAAGAAAAAAGTGCCATTTCCGTAAAAATGTAAAAAATAGGTGTTGCAACCATAATAGAAATACTCTTCTTGAAAACCTCAACATCCCCCATGCCGAAAACCGTTTATTTAAGCTAGGCCCTAACACCATTATGCCCAAAACCATAGCCCCTGGCACAGAAAAAGAACCAGCCCCAGCTGGGTTGGAACTCACGAACCTTGGTGCTTTAGAAAATAAAGTAAAATGCTCAAGACGTCTCGTTAACCATTATAGTTTGTTGAGGACATTTTCTAAGAAAATTTAGCCTTGTAACAAATACATTCACTCATACAAACTCATTCAATTCCATCTTTTCCACTTTAGGATTGGGTAAAAAGAATAAATAAATTATCCAAAAAAAATTAGCAGCTACTTATACAATTATTGTTTAAAACATTCTTTTACATATTTACACTTCGGGACTGTAAATATATTTTATTCATAACAATCTGGCTGGTAAAACAAAGTAACCTAAATAACAACTACTCCACGTTATGTCAGATGATACCCTCTACAGTATATCAAATTATTCAGACTAACATCTCATAAACGCTTGATTAAAGATTTATGTTAACACGATTCAGCCCGCATTACTGAAGCAGTGCAGCTAGTTTGATAAATCCATGCAAATTCAGGTTAACTGTTCATACGGAAATTGGAGTGCTCGATATCCAATATGCTTGATGTACATCATTTAGTCAATACGGCAAAGCTCTATCAATAATGAACGGACTGTGGTGGGCGACTGTACTGTTGGAACGTCATTTCTAGACTGGAATATGACATTTGAAATATCAAATTATATTACGAGGCACCTCTCAAATATAGTTTTTTAGCTTGTTAATTTCATAACTAAAGGAAATACATTTAAGCTATAGATTAAAAAAAACATTTAGTCAAATTCAGTGACATATTTAAAAAATGTATTTGAGATATTCCATGTATTGTAAAATAAAAAAAATGCAAACCATTCTAAAAACAAAAAAAAGGTGTTTCGTATGTGAGATAAAATAAAGTACAATGCTTTCAGAATTCAGTATTCGTAGTCCTTAATACAATATACAATACCAAAATGATTAAGTACTGATAGTCATTAAAATGAAATAAGATAGCAAGATGATTCAGTATAGTAACTGAAAAGAAATACAACATCGAAAGGATTCAGCTAGAATGGTCTTTAAAATGAAATAGTATTCTAAGGGGATCCAGTATGCATAGTTTTGAAAGTAAACTACGAGCCCCACAGGATTTAGTATGCTCAGTTTAGTACGAAGAATTATATAAAGAGGTTTCAACATGTAACATCTGTAACATGCGTTATACGATACTAAGGCACTCCAATAATGGAGGTTTTAAAGAAAGGGTTGTTAACATACTTTGATAATAGCCTTAGATTAATATACTAATTTGACATTCCTAGCTTCGTAAACATTTATAAATTTGATTTGATCTTACATTCTACATTTGCTGATACTATGTTCATTATAAAATTACCAAAGGAAATTCCATGAGAAACATATAAATTTATCGATTATTGATTTAATACAATAACATAACTTCTTTAATTTACCTAATACTACATTCCAGCTTAGTATTAAAATATATTTAAGTTACTTAGTTATAATGCACTTAGTAAAAATATTGATTTATTGTTTACAAAACTAACTACATTAAGAAACGTCAACGTGAGATATAAAATATAAGATAGGGGACTTGAACAGCTGTACAACGACTGGAAAGTCCTACTAGATGCCGAAACTACTCCGCACTAGCTTAATGAAGTTTGTTACTTTCTACAACTCTTTTTAATTAAAAATTACTCTAGGTTGTTTCTTGACCACAAACACAATTCTGGAAGGCGTTCAAAGTTTAATCACTTTTATCTGTTTATGTCATAGTCGTATTCAATGTCAATAGGCCCTAATGTTAAGTATAAAGTAATTATAACAAATTTTTATTAATGATCTTCTTCATCAATAGAGTGGGTTTATAAAATAATGTGTGTCCGGGGTGTATCAACACCTATTTATTATATGGTAAATATTTAAGTGACGTAAAGTAAACCCTGTAATCATGATGCATACTTTAGGAGACACGAGGAAAGAATTGAGTAAGGCCTGCCTGTGAGATGAAGTTTAAGGGCCGAGCGTTCTAAAGGCGTCAGGACTTTGTACCTGGGTTAGACATAGTGCATGTTCGAATGTTGCCTTGACAGTTGGTTTTTACCAGTAATGTATTCACCTTACACAGTACTGGTTCTCCCCTTTACACTGTCCGATAAATTCTTACACATAATTGAACTATGGTGAAAGGGTTGATGAAGGTTATAGAGGAAATAGGCCTCTCCTTATAAACAAAAACAAAATTACTGGCTAAGCACTAGTGGCGTAGTGCTGTAACCCAACTACTTGAGAACATAGTGTTGTAATGCTTTTGGCGACAGGCTCTATACTTGGTCTTCCTAATACCGTCATGGCATCCGCTCAGTGGTTGCCATCAACATGGACTCTACTAGAGAAGTCTGGGGTGTCCATTTTGGATATAAGTCAAGGATCAGATGTGTGTAGGGAAAACAACTGAGTGTCAGGTTTGTTAGTTAGCTGAAAATAAAAACAACCAGTACATGGTTTGGATTCCACTTAAAACTCTAGATACGTTAATTGACTTGGCTACTGCGATATCAATAAATCACTCTTCCCAAGCAACAGTCGACCTTACTTGTAGTTAGTATCAATAGCTTCAATCATTAATCACACTCACTTGCCTCTCATATTTGACCACATTTGTACGATTGGTGTGTTAATAATGAATAATGAAGAATGACAACACAAAGTAAGCTCCTGAAATATTCTCTAACTAAATTTAAAAAAATATCCCTGATTTATGTATCTTAGTGGTACAATTTTAAGTAATATATATACAAAAAAACCAATGGCCTGACCAAATAAACTTTAAATTGAAAAGAGGTTAGAGTTTAGTTTTAGTCATTGAATGAGCAGTTAGTAGACTGCGGCTTTTCGGGCTATGGAGTGGTTTGAGGAACCCGGACGGCTAACTTGGGGCACTCACGCAAAATTATCAGAAGTCGAGTTACCGGTAGCTTTAAAATGACACTCTATATATCAGAATTTGCATTCATATCCAATGCCTGACATAACCCAAATAATAATGGTTTGTTGTTATTTAGTTATAAACGTTAATTTTTAGAATATGAAATTTTAACTTTGAGATCACTTTTAATCAATTTATTTAATACAATGTCAAGCTAAAAGTTTTACTGATAGTAATTTAAAACTTTTTATACATTTCAACTTTAATTGCCACACTTAAACCTTTGAAATACAACTTATATTTCCACCGCTATGAATACCAAAGTTTAGCTAGAATATTGTTTGCAAACTTTGCTTTTAAAGTAAAACCTTTCATGTCGTTAAAAAGTGTATTTACACAATTAAAAAACTGGTGGTACAAATAAAGGATCTTTTCCGTTAATTCACACTACCATAACCATAACTTAGGTTAACCTAACATAATCAAACCAAACCTAACACAACATAACTAAACCTAACCTAACCTAATCAAAGTAGTGGTAGTGAATTAACGGAAAATATCCCAAATATTTACTCAACCATAACAATAATTTTAATACATAGTAGAAATAATGTACTTCTTTCAACAATCTGTTTAATGTTCATTTATCAATCCATTGAATCTAATTATGATGACAAAATAAAAGTGTGTTTTTATTGACCTTGTCTTTAGATCAAAGTAAATTTTGTAAAAAAATAATAGAATGTAGAAATTCCTTAAAACGTTTGAATATTATTTTATTATTCATCATTAAGGTGCTGATCGTTGAGATATGGGTGACTATGAGAAGTGAACGAGTGTAGTCATTGTTACTAACTAAGATAAAGTGTTCACTCTAAACTAAGGGACGCTTACGACTAAGGGACGTGGAATCTGAACGATGTTTTATTGTTCTGATTTCCATCTAACTGACAAGCCTGATATTTAGTTCTCTTCCTTACACAACAACTGGACTCTGACTACCATCCAACACGGAGAAACCACACGTCTGTAGTGTCCTCGTCGATGGTAACCATTGAGCGGACGCCGTGTCAGCATTAAGAGTACCCAGCATAGAACATATACTTTACAATCTTGTCAACACTTTGTCCCCAAGTAACTACTTGGGGTTACCGCAATCTGACATTATATCCGCCTTGAATTATAAAAAAAACATTCTTCTTTCATGAACGCACGGAAATATGTCCAGGTGGATGAAGTAATTGTTCACATCATAGTACTTTCATTCAAAAAACGAAGACATATCAACTACCAAGCAGAGAGTAACCTTGGTTTCACGATAGCATTAAAATTTCGATGAAGTTGATTGTCATTTTATTGTTGTGTTCTCTGAAGACTTTTTATTATTTCTGTTAAATAACAAGAATTGTTGATTGTAATCAGCTATCAGTGTCATCCTTAATTACTAAACATTTAATGTTGAGTTCAATTATATATTTAATTAATTTTTTATATTGATATATTATCTACGATTACGTCTTGAATATTAAAAATAATAATTTATGCGTTAATACAATATGAACAAATATCAATGTAAAGTAAATAAAATTAAGATGCAAAACAGTTGTATGATAATTGAACTCGTTATATTGAACAGTATTATACATTTAAGTAACATAAGTTTTAAAAAGCTCCTGGACATCAGTATGAAGGGGGTCAGATTTATACTAGTATCAGGTGTTTCGATCCTGTTTCAATTTATTTAAGATTGAGTTTTCTCAGTTAATGATATTACAAAGGCGGATCCTTTAATAGCTTTGAAATTATATTTGTAATTTCCTTTCTGCAACATTGACGCACTTTGTGTCCTATGTAAATGTTATAGTTAATAAACTATTTTACATACTTTCTATGAACAATGTTTTTACTTTTAATTTTACTGGCTATAAATATATTATCATTAACTATATTGTTTGTTTATTTATACTTGGTTGAAACGTTGTAATAATGCTAAAAAAATTTCGTTTAGATGAATTTTTCAATTTAAATATATGTAATAGTAGTTTTTAATATATATTACCTTCATTGTTGCTGGTTAAATTGTGTTTGTAAACTGCTCGTAGAGGTTATCTGTTTTTATGTAAAATAACGATTAATTAGAGTTAATATGACATAAAAAAGAAATTCACGTGTTCATATATATATATATATATATATATATATATATATATATATATATATATATATATATATATATGCAAATATAGTTATAGTTTTTTTATTTTTAAACATCTCTTATATTTTAATAGATAATTTGCATATCTTTTGTAATTTATCCAGTTTTGATTTCATCTTGTTTATTTGTTGAGATACATTGTACAATATGATTGTTTGATATTGTTTCTCATTAATTAAGACGCTTTAGGTAACAGTTCTGCCTATTGATCATATTTTAGAATTTATAGATTTTGTAATGTGAAATACTGATAAACAACTTTATATATGTTCTTAATGATAACATAAATTTGTATTAAAGTTTAATTTTACAAATGTCTATAAAAAGTGCTTTGGAACAATCCAAATAAATGAGGTTCGTCATGAGAGCCTTTAGAAACATCTACTAAAGAAACTGGATCTGGAACAATTCTGTGTTTTTAATCTTGAACTTCACAAGATAACTCTCAGGGCGTTTAACCAATAAAAATACTTGTAAAAAGACCTACAGTTTAGCATGGAATCCGAACCACGTTGTAGTGGTCTGACCTTAGGCAAAGTGGCAAGCCATACACTCAACTGATTCTCCAGAACAATATTGCTAATACTGTATATATAAGCACTAGCAATCATGCCACATGAACATTCCAGACTTTCTTAAAAGTGTCAACGATAATGGATGATTATTGCATTTAGTGGATGACAATAATTTATGTTCGTAGGAATGCTAATATAGGTAATAACACAATCCACACAATAGTCAGACTTTAAGTAGCTGGATTACAACATAACTATACTATACACTCATTTCTTATTATTGTTGTGATCTTTAAGTTATGTTATCATGAATGACAAAATGCCTCATCAAATATAAAAATAATTAATTGGAATTTTGAAGAATATTTATTTTTAAATTATGTATATCCATAATTCTCAGTATTACAAAGGCGGATCCTTTAATAGCTTTGTAATTATATTTGTAATTGTTTCCAATAGGAACAGCTTTATGAAAAAGGCATAAAATAATTTATTTAATTTAGGGCAGGATGACTGACAAGTCCTACTGCTATCGGTTTATTTAATAAATTTTCTCACACCTCCTCTCTCGCACACTCTATACTTAAAAACGTGGGGTTTTAGATATTACACAGACTTCAGTAAAATACGCTTGTTTCAAGTAATTGTATTATGTATTATAAACAAATATAAATACATACATAACGGTGTATGTATTTATATTTGTTATACCACATACGGTATAAAAGCAATGTTTGCATAAAAATCAATTAAAATTTTAGTAGTTTGATCTATCTATCCATAGATAGATCAATCTATAGATCTATAGAGTAAGGGCACTTCCTGCCTTATCTAAAGTTAATGTTATGTATTTATTTACAAACAAAATAAATTGACAATATAATTGCATCTAGTATTTGCACTGTGTAGATGGATGATACATTATTACATAAACTGCGACGATCCACCGTCTTCTAGACTTTCTCCACGCCAACTTTCTCCATAAATCGAGTACTTTGGTTCATTTCGTATCACAGCTTACTCTGTGATTTATGACATTTTCATGACAAGAAAACGAGAAAACCCACTGCGTCGTCAACTGTTACAGTATATCCAAAAAGTTTCTTTAAAATATACATTATGTCTTACTTTATTATCATATATGTTTAGTGAAAAAGAAATTCTAACTGAAATATTGTAAAAAAAATTACTTTAATTATTAGATAAAAGAACTGATTAAAATTTCGCCTTTATAACTGAAAAATAACATTATTTTATTTCAGGCTGTATTAATATTCTATGTAAATACAATATTTTCCGGAGAAAACCAATAAAATCCATCCTTATAAAATGGGGTTATAATTAATTGAAATTTAATTGTTTCTTACACAATTAAAATTACATATAACATATTATGATTATTGCTTATTCATAAGACACCGATCGCCAAGATATGGGAGAATATGAGTGGCAAATGTGTATGATGAGTGTAGGTAGATGAACGGGTGTAGTCATCGTTACTAACTAAGGTCGACTGTTCCTCAGAGAGAGATATTTATTGATAGCCCTATAGCCAAATAGTGCAGAATATATTAAAAAAACACACTTGGAATTAAAATTTACTGAATCATTTGGTGCATTCAAGTTTGGTTAGTTTGCATACAATTTAGTTAGTAAATATTTTATTTTATTAGTTACATACCAAATAATTAGTAAATTCATTAAAATTAGTATGCTTAAGGATTATCTTAAATTACCTTTTCATACTGTTATTAGCTTCAGCTTATTTATCTAATAATTTCTATCAGCTTCAGTTAAAGTAGTCTTACTTTATCTCATAACAACCCTCTTAGATAACCTAAATGCAATACTTGGTAATAACTGATCATTATACAAAATATCATATATTTAGAGAAAAGAAAACTGTATGATTAAAAGAAAAAAACCTGTATAACAATCCAACGTTGTATATAACAAAGGGTTGTAGTGGAATTTAACTCTCAGTAGCACCATAAAGTGCAGAAATACAGCCATACCAGAGAGGCTTAATATTCTAAACTTTAATTTATGAAAATGACAATTCTTTACATTACTATATAAACAAACAGAACTTCAATGAACACACAAATTTAATGAAATTTAATTTTTCATGGTATGTACAATCTAGTAAATTAAAAGACAATAAACTGTTTAGAAATATGTGCAATCAAGATATTATCTAATAGTATTGAGAAAGTTCCCGCTTAATGGTTACCATCGGCGTGGAAACTAATTCAGAACTCTGGAGCGTCCATGTTGGGTGGTAGTCAGTGTCCGGATGTTGTGTAGGAAAGATAACTGAGTATCGGGCTTGTCTGTAAGACAAAAATCAGACTAACACTACGTGGTCCGTATTTCATGTAAATCTGTAGGTCCCTTAGTTCCCTTGGATATTGGGCTATTAATAAATAACTCTTACTGAGGAAAAAGTCTACCTTAGTTAGTAATAAGTCTACACAGGTACTCAACACATACTACACTTAAATAAGCAACACATACAACTTAAAATAAGCACAAGCTGTGTCGGTGTCTTACAGCTTATTAATAGTAGTAAAAAAGAACAAATATACTTTTTGGAAAGTAGTATTACGTTTCAAAATACCAGAGTTAACAATACATAAATACATGACTAAGATATATTTTGTTCACTATATTATCTGCACGAAACTGAGAAAATGTATCTATGCACACCAGTAACACCGCAAGAAGTGAAGAACTTGAGGTTCAACCGGGTGGGTAACCGGCCTAACCTAATCTAACCAAACCCCTACACAACTAACAACTCCAAGTGTAATCGACGATATATTGAATGATATAACATTTCTCAACGGTGGCCGAGTTTTATTATAAATACAACCGAAGACTTCAAATATGCCAGCTTACGATTTAAAGTTATAATATATGAAAGCTGTTATCATATAAAATATGTATATTTAAACTCCATAGAGTATATGAGTAACTAAGAAGACCGTTTATCTCCACGAAAACATGTGTTTCTAATTTCAAAGATTCGGTTCCTGACAACAATCGTATCGTAGTAACACTTGAACTGTCATTTGAAAGGTAAAACATTTAGTATTTTTTTAGTCTTTTAACTGTGTTTAGATATAAGAATACTTAAATATAATTTGGAAAAAAAACACTCATAATATAAACTCAGAGTACAGTATTTAGGGTATATTGTAGGTATCACCTTGACGCGGTAGTTACCGGAAGCTTTAGTCATTAGTCAGAGTACGCTAAATTGAACCTTTAATAATCATAGGGTGTTCATTATAACTCATTATAATAATAAAAACGAACCATAAAGCAACATGTCGTCACCCGCTGACGGTACATGTCTACTACATGGCTGTCGACTTTCCAATGGCGACTTGGTGGTTTATTAAGCAGCCACTTTTAGATTCATTTGCTCTTTTACAAACTTCCTATTAACACTCAAACTCAAACTCTTTACACAGATACATTAAAAAAGTAATTAAAACTATATTTCACCATAAAATAAATACATAAATCAAACCGAAACAATAGTAAATATGTAACCTGGATTTTCGATAGGCACCATACGCCTAAAAACAGTGTAATATTTTTGGTTCTTCTTCAATAATAATTTAAGTGTATTCTTTTATAATTAATACTATTTGAAATCTGTTTTGATTATTGACGGGGCTCTTATATTAATATTATTACCCACTTATATTTCGTATTATATTATGAAATTAAAAATAAAACTGATGGCTGAAAATGTTATCGTTTTATTAGTATAATAGGCCTATACCTATCGATGGCTGCTGTTGGCGTGCAAACTACCAGAGAAGTCTGGGGTGCCCTTGCTGGGTGGCAGTCAGTGTATAATGTTGTGTAGGGCAGATCAATGTGTATCACATTTGTCAATTAGCTGAGAATAAGACCAATACCACGTGGTTCGGATTCCAACTAAAATCAGAGATCCGTTAGTTTTCCTGGTTATTGGTATACTAATAATTGACCCTTTATGAGCATAAATCGAACTTAGTTAGAAAACAGATTACATAGGTTATCCACACTCCTGTAATTATTTTTGTATTTGTCTTAGAATACGCTATAACGACGTCTATATCTGTCTGAGGATAATGTATCATATAGAACTTAATTACATTAACGACTATTTTAATATAAATCAAATTATCAATTAAAGTGCACGATATAACAAACCAGCATATATTAGTTAAGGGTTGATTGAGACGGAGCGAATGTACCAAACGATGGCTCAAATGGCGCCCTCGTTAACGAAAGGGCGGTCGTTCCTCGCATCAACTTCTGCCATAAATTGGCCACTTTGGCTCATTAGGCTCTCTATACCCCCAAACCTCCCCTACCCTCCAGCCCAGTGATATCTGGATGGGGATGAACAGCATGGTACTTGTGAAAACTAACATGCGTGTGATGCTAGTGAAGGGCTGTTGGGCTGTTGAATACAAGGGAATACCTCTTATATAACGTATCTGACACATTTATTGTTCACGTCACATAAATTAATAGTTTTTCATTTTCCAAAGACTAGTGATCTGTGAGGGGATGCTATTCAGACAGAGTGAGAGGGGAATCAGTAATCTAAAAGAAGAACATTATCGACAAATATTTCCAGTCCAAGACAAGATTCGAACCTGTGCTCATGTTCAATGACCTGACTACTTACACCAACCACTATCAGCTATCAATGAGACGCGGATAAAACTTTGTGAGTATTTTAAGGCAGATATGAATTATATATTATATACACGTAAGAAGAGTAAGTATTACTTTCGTAGTACGATTCCTAATTAAGTTCAGTTTGTCCATTTATTAATAGCCCAATATCAAGGCCAACTAAGGGACCTACATCTTTACATGGAATCCGAACCACGAAGTACCGTTCTAAGTTTCAGCTAATTGACAATCCTGATACTCTATTCTCTTACCTACACAACATCCGAATTCTACCAACGAACATGGACACCTCAGACTTCTCTAGTAGTGTCTACGCCGATGGCAACCATTGCGTGGACGCCATATTAGTATTAGAGGACAATAGTATAGAAGTTATCACTTACATTCTCCATGAACATTTGTCCCAAAGTAGCTAGTTATAGATGCACCACTACTGCATACAACCTTACATACCGTAACACATAATTTAAAAAAAGCTTAATCAAAATCCATTAAAATATATATTCATTCTGTTTACCTTATTCACAATTAAACATACACATAGTAAATTTATAATTTAGCAGGTTCTTAAATATGGCAAATATTTATTAATAATTGTATATGTATTAGTAATGTTAAAAAATTACTATTTATTGATTATATTTTAACGCTATGATTTTAAAGTTATAGAATAACTTGATCTAAAATGATTTATTCTGTAAAGTTAAATTATAAATAATCCTTCCTAATGGACTTTGTTAAACAAATAATAGCCATCAACATCTAAAGGCTGTTCCTAAAGGAGGCTGGTTTTAACCATGCACTCCTTTTCTTCACGGTCCCCTTCATCTCTCAGCAACAAAGGCATCTTACTATCTCAATTACGTCTTCAAAGATTGTCTTCCTTAGTTTTCCTTTGCCATTTTCTCTTTCACTTTGCCTTAAAAGAATTTCTTTATGATACCACATGGTGAAGATATGACAAAAAACTGAAGCTTTTCTTCTTTTCTTTTTACTGTCGTTCTCAAATGTCTCTTGATGTTTACTTCTCCAAGCACTGTTTCATTAGTGTTTCTCTCAGTCCTTATTGCTCATATCACCATTCTCCATAGCCACGTTTCCACTGCTTCTTGAATTTCTACGTTCTCCTTCAAGAGAGTCCAGCCTTCAAAGCACACTCCAGATGAATGTATTGATAAACATAATATTGGTGTATTATAGTCTCTATAAACTGAAAGAACGTTCACTATAACCTTAAAATTCACATTTTTACTGCTATTTGAGACACCACAGTGCTTCTCAAGGAATAATTTTCTCCCTTTACTTTTCCTTAAAACTTTAGAAGGGAATTTTAAGTTTTGGATTCAATAAAAATAATAACATTCAAATTAAATAACACTATTTCAAGCTTAGTTCGCCCACAAAGATAATTATCGTATAAACGGAAATTACTACATAAAGTTTAAATAACATATACAAAAAAAGTTGGACGGTTTAGGTACAAAACCATCCATTATATTTAGATGACGAAAACTATACCATCAGTTGACAATATATGGCCCCAAAGCCGACTACATACCAATTGTAGCATTTATGCACATTTTCCGTGAAACAAAAATCCTGAACAAAATATAACAGAATAACAGTTCTCTTTTATCATTCTTCAAGCTCTTTCCTTACTGGATTTATAGTTTAATGTTATAGATAAATCTAACACTCCAGTAATTTAAGTTTTTTAAGGCCTTTCGGTAACGATGTTACCATCTTCAGACATATACCAATTTAACATACACATAATAACTTAATTTGTATATGTCTGAAGATGGTAACATCGTTACTAAAATACCTTACATAGTAACAAAACTATAATTACTAGAGTGTTTGATTTATATAACATTAAATTTCTCTTTTAACTGAACAGATCAATTTAACTATTGCTGAAAATTAAAGTTTTCTTAATTTTAGGACATTAAAATTGATTCTTATATGTTATATGTTACTGAAAAACGCTCCCTTGTTCCCTAGCTATATTTCCTGAATACACATTCTTATTGTATTTCACAATAAATAATAAATAACAAATATAATATAAAAGGCTCTACATGAAATAAAATATGTCATACAAAATTTAAAAATATTTGGGAAGTTAAATGCGAAAATAATGTTAAGATAGAACCCATATGATAATGTGATAAATATAAAAGTGTTGTTCTATCAATAATATAGAATGCATTTCTCGAAATTCTTGGCTTTCAAACTTCATCATATTTATGTTCTTATCATAAAGCTCGTGATTTTAAACCTTCATGTATTCTAAACATTTTAACTGTCCGCACTCTGGCACCACCTTTAAGTTGGAGATTAGTAACTGAACATTCACGGCTTATGTGTTTAGAATACAACATACACATTTTGAACATGACAAAATTATTTTAACATTCTAAATAAAATATTTAAAAAATCCTAAAGTTAGTAATTTTTATTGTATTTTACACTCTTAAAAAATCTGCATATAATAAATTCTAGTTCCTGTAGCAAATACATTTATGGTCGATATAGGCTGGTGTTGTTTAATAATTGGGTTTAGATTTCAATTAGAAATAAATTGAATGAAATTCACATAACAAGATTCACCCTTTCATGAAGTATTATTAAAAAAGTATATTAAAAAAAAAAAAAAAAGGTATAGACGTTTGGTTTTAACAAACAGACACGTAAAAGTTACTGAATGTTACATCAGACTAGCTTTGATTAGTAAAACTAAAATCAACTATTTATATATTTTAACCCATCCAAAATACAGATTTGAAATTTATAAGGCAGTTAGAACGTCTATATAAAGTACGTAATGAAATATCAATTTATGAGGCCAACTTATTGTTAAATTTATGGGTCAAATGATTGTTCAATTTATGAGGCCAAATGATTGTTCAATTTATAAGGTCCACTAATGAGGAGAGTCCCCTAATTGCCATCTTAGACTCGTTAAGGCTCAGTCAACCGGAAGTGAGATCTGCGCCTACTTGATAGAACATTTAGGGGTAGTATTCACAGCCTTGGGATTTTATGTATACCCCATAGTACTTGTAAAATTTACGAATTAATTATATAAAATATTTGGGAAAAAACATTTAAAGGTGTTTTATATTCTAAATTAATCATATAAACAATAAATAAATAGGTCTTAATAGTAAAATTAAAACAGTTTACATAATTGGATTGGAAGTAACTTGACACAAAAATAATTTATTTAAATAATGAATGAAGGCATATGTTTCACTAATTAGTCTACAGCATTATTCGACATTGAATAAAATTTCTACGTGCTCCTCCACACAGGCTTAGCCTTGGAGGTTTACTTCTTTGTTTTTCTCTGTTTTTATAACTATTTATTTATTTATAATATGAAGGTCTGACTTGGCATATATATTAGACTTATTGTTCTTAATTTGTTTTGGTTGCTATGTATTTTATTTCTTATATTGTCTATTGTAAGGACTATGTTTGTAGTATGGTTATGTTTTGCTTTGTAAAATATGTACGTTGTATGAGAAAAATAAAGATTATTATTATTAAATTAATATATATTATTATTTTTATTTTATTTTTTAAAGACTAAGATTTATATTTGTTTTATTTTTAAATAGTTTTTATATGCACATTGAAAAAGACTATTTGAATAAGTTAGCTTTTAAATGGCTAATTTGGCTAGAGTCTTAAATGTGTACACAATTTACCACACATTTAAGACATACTCGTACACATACTCAGTACTTACTGATACAATCTTACTGATTCTACTTTATGCTAGTCAATCACTATGCCTCAAATCAGCGCAGGGGACACTATGTAACTATGTGATCCATTGTTTGGATATACTCTCCGCAATAACATGACTGATCTAGTGTCAATCCCCAATTGCATTTCCAGTATTTATATCTACCCACTCCAGTTCGGAACCGATTCAGCAATGCCCATTTACTACACGCGGCAGGTTCACCCTACCAACACATGTATTGATGGATCGTTGATAAGGAACTTATTTTGTCCGTCAAAATTGTTCCACGCTGTGGCCCAGCTGGTATTGGGTAAGAAATTTGATCTGATCAACTGGAAAACGATAAGTTTATTAGTTTAAGAACGTAGTTTTATAACATGTTTGTGTAGATGTAATTTAGTTTTTAGCACTTGAAAAAGGCTTGGGTTTTACCAAATCGAAACGTCGTGATTGGTAATTTTCACGTAATGATGGCAAATGTCCAAATACGTAGTGGTAGGTTTCGATATCTTAAGCGACCGCTCTGACGTGGGGCATCCTGTGTAATGGGGAGGTGAGGGGAGTGACCGAGAGTGAGTGTTTCGGACTGGACACCCAACTTCTCCTAAGGGGTGCTACAAGTCTTTACTACTCTACCACTACTTACTAAAAGGGCCCGAGTTGTTTTCCATTTGAAACTACGAGAGTGCGCTAAGTAAAATATTGGAACCTGACTAGGTTTGGTGTTAGCTCAAGCGTTTTTTGTTAGAGTTAAACGTCGTAGTGTGACATTTTGTATTAAAGAATTGCTTTACGCAATTTACTTATAAAATTGATTGCAAAAAACTAATTGAAAAGTGTGTATTTTCCTTTCCCATATAAGGTTGACAAATATTATTACTAAAAAGGCTATTAATAATCGTTTTTAGCTATAATAAATAAAAGCATAAAGAAAAATAAAACATAAAATTAAGTTTATAGCAAATTTTTACAAATTTAAATTAAGGAATATATGCAAATTGATCAATACATTTTCGCAAATAATTTAAAAATAGACCGGTAATGGTTTATTACCGGTAATCAATTATTACAGGATTGATATTAGTCAGTATTTACAAGACGTGCTGTAATTAGTGACAATAGGTGGGATGTGTGGGGGTGTAGGTGCCCTGCAACATGGGAAGGGGGGTAGAGATATAGGTCAAAGTTCAGTCAGGCTGATGCCCAGATGTACCCTTCAGACCGACGTTAGTCAGTATTTACAAGACGTTCTGTAATTAGTGACGATAAGTAGGATGTGTGGGTGCCCCGCAACAAGGGGGGGGTGGAGAGAGAGGTCAAAGGTCAGTCGGGCTGGTGCCCAGATCTACCCTTCAGACCGACATTAGTAAGTATTTACAAGATGTTCTGTAATTAGTGACGATAATTGGGATGTGTGGGTGTGTGTGTGCCCTACAACATGGTGGTGGGGGGGGGGGGTGGAGATAGAAGTCAAAGTTCAGTCGGGCTGGTGCCCAGATCTACCCTTCAGACCGACGTTAGTCAGTATTTACAAGACGTTCTGTAATTAGTGACGATAAGTAGGAAGTGTGGGTGTGTGGGTGCCCCGCAACATGGGGGGGGGGGGTGGAGAGAGAGGTCAAAGTTCAGTCGGGCTGGTGCCCAGATCTACCCTTCAGACCGACATTAGTAAGTATTTACAAGATGTTCTGTAATTAGTGACGATAAGTAGGATGTGTGGGTGCCCCGCAACATGGGGGGGGGTGGAGAGAGAGGTCAAAGGTCAGTCGGGCTGGTGCCCAGATCTACCCTTCAGACCGACATTAGTAAGTATTTACAAGATGTTCTGTAATTAGTGTCGATAATTGGGATGTGTGGGTGCCCTACAATATGGTGGGGGGGGGGGGTGGAGATAGAAGTCAAAGTTCAGTCGGGCTGGTGCCCAGATCTACCCTTCAGACCGACGTTAGTCAGTATTTACAAGACGTTCTGTAATTAGTGACGATAAGTAGGATGTGTGGGTGTGTGGGTGCCCCGCAACATGGGGGGGGGGTGGAGAGAGAGGTCAAAGTTCAGTCGGGCTGGTGCCCAGATCTACCCTTCAGACCGACGTTAGTTAGTATTTATAAGACGTTCTGTAATTAGTGACGATAATTGGGATGTATGGGGGTGTAGGTGCCCTACAACATGGGGGGGGGTGTGGAGATAGAAGTCAAAGTTCAGTCGGGCTGGTGCTCAGATCTACCCTTCAGACCGACATTAGTAAGTATTTACAAGATGTTCTGTAATTAGTGACGATAATTGGTATGTATGGGGGTGTAGGTGCCCCGCAACATGGGGGGGGGGGTGGAGATAGAAGTCAAAGTTCAGTCAGGCTGGTGCCCAGATCTACCCTTCAGACCAACGTTAGTTAGTATTTACAAGCCATTCGGTAATTAGTAACGATAAGTGGGATGTGTGGGGGTGTAGGTGCCCTACAACATGGGGGGGTGGGGGTGGAGATAGAAGTCAAAATTCAGTCGGGCTGGTGCTCAGATCTACCCTTCAGACCGACATTAGTAAGTATTTACAAGATGTTCTGTAATTAGTGACGATAATTGGGATGTATGGGGGTGTAGGTGCCCTACAACATGGGGGGGGGGGTTGGAGATAGAAGTCAAAGTTTAGTCAGACTGATGCCCAGATCTACCCTTCAGACCGACATTAGTTAGTATTTACAAGAAGTTCTGTAATTAGTGACGATAAGTAGGATGTGTAGGTGCCCTACAACATGGGGGGGGGGGGTGGAGATAGAAGTCAAAATTCAGTCAGGCTGGTGCTCAGATCTACCCTTCAGACCGACATTAGTAAGTATTTACAAGACGTCCAGTAATTAGTGACGATAAGTGGGATGTGTGGCTGTGTGGGTGCCCCACAACATGGGGAGGGGGGGGGTTGGAGAGAGAGGTCAAAATTCAGTTGGGCTGATGCCCAAATCTACCCTTCAGACCGACATTAGTCAGTATTTACAAGACGTTTTGTAATTAGTGACGATAAGTGGGATGAGTGGGTGTGTAGGTGCCCCGCAACATGAGGGGGGGGGGTGGAGATAAAGGTCAAAGTTCAGTCGGGCTGGTGCCCAGATCTAGCCTTCAAACCTTCATAATTTATATGCACCTCCATTTGTACATGGAAATTATTTGAATAAATTAGGGAAATGCCCAACATTCGCGTAAATGAACTATTATATTAATATATATACGTAAATGCATGATAATAAAAAATACAAATAAATTAAAAATAAGAATATATATTCTTGAGATTATCAAATATCTCGGTTTAATAATTAATAACCAATTTAAACTAGATTTAATGTTTTGTAATTATTTATCATAATTCTTTTCTTTTTAATCGTTTTTCAAGTTAATATCAATTAAGTATATATCTTATTTATATTGAGATATCATTAGTATTTTATTGACTTAATTAATTCTATTATATTTTAATTAGGTTAATTCCTATACATGCTTAATAAAACAATTGAATTGTATAAGTAAGATAGTGGTAGTATGATTGTAGTAGTAAGAGTAAAATAAAAATATTTAAAATGTTAATACATACTTTATAATATAGAAATCTCAACACACTTTAATAAGTAAGGAAGTATAATTTAAAACGCTTACTCAAACCAACTAAATAGTAAATATTGAAGCACTTAAATAAATTTATTTTCAATATTAATGTTCTTTGTTAAATCTTGACTTCAATCAAATAAAACTAAAGGTATATGATTACCAGTAAAAAATAGTTTCAAATTTTTTAAAATTACGTTAAGCTGTAACTATATTTATACGTAAATTAAAATAATTATTATTGTAATTGTTATATAATATAACAATATATTTGACTTAAAAATGAAAATAATTATAATTTCAACTGACTATGATGTAGTAGCTGACAGCTTACTAGCCCTTTTTGGAAAAATTAAAATAAACCCATGAAAAATCTTTTCTGATTCTTATTTAAATACAAATTTATGTAAATTTACATCAGTATTTCCGTACTAACAGTTAAATAATAAATAAACAATAACAAAATACTGTAAATGTAGTTTTGTTGATTATATTTTAGAATCTATTTTTAACTAGTCGTTGGCTTACAGCAAGGATATTATATCTATGGTATATTACTAGCCCAGTACGATACTTCAGATCGTTCTTTATACGTCTTTATACGTCATAAAGTAATAATAACATTTGTTCTATGTTGATGTAGTTGACTGAACTGTATGTTTATGGCATGCCATGAGTGGACGGGAAAGGGATGTTTACGTAGAGGTTAGGTCACTGTCTTCTGTCAAGGACGTTCTAAATATGATTGTTTTTGTGATAACGGGTGTGACTGGTAATGTCAGTGACCTAGAGGGTGCACAAAGGGTGATATTTATGCTGACACAGGTGTGAATGAATGTAGGGCAACAATGAATGTAAGGGTGAGGTTGGAACCAGCTCGTCACACCCAGTATTGATTACTTCTACCCTCAACTGTGTAACTCCAGTGACGGAGGGTGATTGAATAACTATTTACAGTGATTACTGATGGCTAACCTTTCACGGAGGACGGTGGGCAGTTGCCATCGGGCACTCCGCCTTTACAGGGCGACTGCTGGGCGCTTCCCGTCTTGGACGTAGGAGCTGGACTTCCCCTAGGCGTGCCCCCGTCGGCCACCTTCTCCCGGAAAGTCTCTCCCCCAGGAGACGTCATGGCACAGCCCTACTAGACCGAAACGCAGCCTCGACCACGATACAGATACGCCACCTGTGCAGGGAAACTCATCTGCAGGGAGACTGGGAGAGAAGATGGCAGCACGGTCGCAGCCTCCCGCCCTACCCTGGACCAGCGCGCAGCGCAGTACTACCCTGCTTGAAAACATTGGCACTGTATCGACTCGGGTACCCGGCGTGAAGATATCGGTAAACCTACCCTTGTTGTTGGCGCCTTTCCAAGTCCGTGCGGCGATGTTCGCATCGAATTCACACGGTCCGCGCAATGTTATGTATGGAAATGCGCCAACCTATGCAGCGTTGTATTCACCGGGTATTGTTCATTTTGTGTAGTTATATTGTTGGGATATTGCTGATTATCCTATCTTTGCCATGTATATACAGTATGAACAAAATGTATACGTTCTCTTTAAAAATAAACACATTTAAAATGTTTCTAGAATTTATTGTATACACCGGAAAATATTGATTTAATTCAAAGATAGTCAAAATTGTTTAATGAAAATGAATGTGTTTGATATAAATGTAGTTATAAAAAATAAATACATCCCTTTTACCTAAACTGGTATAATTGCATGATTACATAAACATATTCAAAGTACAATCATGATAAATAAATTTATGATTATTTATGTTAAATAGTAAAAATTAAAAACTAATAAAAACAGTGAAATAACTCAATTTAAGTTTATAAATACTATAAAATAAAATTTTTGTTTTGAAGACCCGAAAATGTTATTATTATAGTTAAAAAAGATAATTAAAATCGATCTGAACTAACTATTTTTCATTATTTAATAACCTACGTATTTTTTCAACCATAGATCAATTTGAGCATTGATATGACCGCAATAATATACTACTGACTATGACATTTTCAAGATGATCTCTTGCTTTTGCTTCTTGTAAAATTCAAATTCAATAATATTCTATTAAAAAATATTTATTCATATACGCAATGCGATGTTATACAACAAAATGTACAGACCTTGGTATGAATATGCTTCCCGCATAGACTATTAGTTTGTGTGCCGGGGAGGAGTCTATCGTTGTAGAATTAAGAAAAAATGAATAGGTATGAAAATAAAACGAAATAATAAATTAGCACTGAGGTGATGTAAACTAATGCAGTACTGTAAAACTATGAATACCTGTTTATAAAGAAAAAAAATACATTAAATTGATGTCAACAATTTCAGAGAATTGGAATCGTCTATTCATCCTACTAATAGAAACTACAGTGATACATAAATGATTTAATATGGAAATAAACAATACATTTTTACTAACGTATCACGACCTACGATGAGCTGGAAGAAGCACAGTTCCTAGCATCGTTAAAACCAATGAGCTCAGGGAAACGCTGTCAGTCGCAAGGGGGTTGCTAAATGGTCGAGTGATACAATTTTTAGAAATCTAAAAATACTTTACCAAATCTTTATTAAAAACATTTACTTATAAAATCCAAGCAAACGAAATAATAGTAAAACCTAAAATAAAAATTATTTTAAGGATATTTAGGTAGATTAATTTTTATTTTCTACAAGTATAAATTTTTTAGAATTAATGTTAAAGAGATAAAAATAACAGCTTTTTTCCTCTTGGATCTAAATTACAATATATACCTTAAACAATACAGTACCTTGTAATCTAACCATTTTTGGATTGTGTGGCTTTACTCAAATATATAGACTAGGGGTAAAAATACATTCCTACTAAAGTCATTTAAGGAGAATGTTTTTACTCACATTATTTTAAATAGTACTTTAGTTGTTTCAACAAATATATTTCTATAATTATGTAATTTTATTCATACCCAAACTGCATACTTATATTTTTGTATGTCAGTAAAAATAAATAAATAAATAAATAAATAAAAAATGAGGTCAATTATAATATTCAATGTTTAATAGAGTATACATTTAGTGTAATACATTATGGTTTTAATTTTACATTTATTTATATTTTTCTCGAATGTTAATTAAAATTCTGTAAAGTGAACAAAGTCTACGCATTAAAAACAAACTAAAACGTGATATGTATTCATAAAACATCTATTTTATGAGCCTACCGACACTTTTTCTTGATAAGAATAACAATTATTAGTAAATTTATTTTAGTCCAAACACTGAGATATTCAATTTTGCAATATCATTTAATTAAAAATATTTATTTTGAATATATTTGTAAAGAATAAAATCTAATAAAGCATGCAAGTTTGACATAATAGACATAAAATTAACTGAAAAGAAAGCAATTCAATAACAATAATTAAGTTGTTACAATATTTAAACAAGTTTTCTCATAAATAGTTTCCTAAATAATAAATACCACGAACTTCAAATAAATCCTTTTGAACCAATGTTATTTTCCGTTATGTTTGAATAAGAAACATGATTTAAACACTGTTGTTCTACTGTTGTAAATCACAACATTTGGTAATATGTTTTTCCATTCAATAAATAATATTTCATACTCGTAAAACATTGTTCGTGGAATTATGTCCTGTGTTGTACTAATATGAATGGAACAGCCCTTCTATAAAGCATTCTTAAGGACCTTTATTGATAAAGTTTCAACAACAACAAATAACAATAATACTAATGATAAGTACTGTTTGACTTACAGTTTCACAGATTATAACCACATTTTTTCCAAAGTTTTCTGATGGTTAATAAATCGTTTAATTTTTTGGTCGTTTCCTGTGTTTTACGAATAATATAGCAGTTAATATAAACAATAGGCTCTTAAAGTATTAACTGTTGTGAAGCTTACGTAAGGTCAAGAATTAATTCATTTTACAAAGTGGAGTTTTCTCATGTATTTCTCAAAGACGACCCTAAAAGATAGTAGACTGAATGTAAACATTAGCCTTGTAGTTCTGGCGGTGGATCGCCTATTACGTTGGGAGTTTACGAGGCGGGGAACTTCTTCACTTTACGACTCTGTTTGGGACGTTTTCTCTGTTTACTTTACGAAAACCACCAGTTAGTTTCCAACAGCTCTGCTTTACTTTTGTTATTAAAAATTTTTTCATTACTAGAAATAATTAAGACAAATTTAAAATGACATTGGTCTTTAACTTTACATCCTTTAACTAGTGTTTACACACAATTATTTTTATATTGTTTTCTAATGTTTTCTTACTTATGTTTCATGTATGACGAAACATGGACATGTGAATTAATCAGACGGGGAATATAGGAATAGACCTGATATTTCACAGTTGTTCACCATCTTATAGGAAATACAAAAACTGATATTTTACTATATTTGCAGTAATAGATGGGGAATGCAGGAAACGTAACTGATATTTTACAATAAATACACCAATAGATGAGGAATACACTAAAAATAATACATAATTTGCAACAAATATTACAGAAAATGGAGGTGATAGTTTACCATACATGCACAATTAGATGGTGGAAGTGAGAAGCTGAAATTATATTTTACTAAAGTTTTACCAAAAAATTGGTAAAACATGAAACGAAACTAATATTAAATATTCATGACAATATTAGAAGGGGAATTCAACAAACGAAACTGACATTACACTTGACTGGCAACAAACGATGAGGAATATAGAGACCACAACTAATACTGAACAATCGTGACAATATTGGATGAGGTATTCAACAAACGAAACTGACATTACACTTGACTGGCAACAAACGACGAGGAATGTAGAGACCACAACTAATATTGAACAATCGTGACAATATTATATGAGGTATTCAACAAACGAAACTGACATTACACTTGACTGGCAACAAACGATGAGGAATGTAGGTACCACAACTAATATTGAACAATCGTGACAATATTGGATGAGGTATTCAACAAACGAAAATGACATTATACTTTAGTGGCAACAAACGATAAGGAATGTAGGGACCACAATTAATATTGAGTAATCGTGATCATATTGGGTGAGGTATTCTACAAACGAAACTGACATTACACTTGACTGACAACAAACGACAACAAATTTAGGTACCACAACTACTAATATTGAACAATCGTGACTATTTTGGGTGAGGTATTCCAGAAAGTAAACCCATTATCAATTATTTAGGAAAGCTTAATGAAACGTCCCGGAACAAAACATATACAACCAATAGTTAAAACATGAAACCATTATTAATATGTATGTAGCAGTTATAACATTTTATGCAGGTATGCGAATGAGAATTAACTGATTTATATTTAATTTACTATACAGATCAAATATGATATCAATATAGTAAAAATATTTTAATATCGATTTTAATACATACGTTTAAATTTTACTAGAGACAACAAACTGGTTAAATTATATCAGTAAAGCGACTCAAAATGTAGTATTTTAGGTGATGTTAATATACATTTACTTCTCCATCCCACCCCGCGCTACCACCACTCAACAGCTGAATATTTATCGCCGACCAAGCTGGTAAAGCCATAAACTTGGGTTTATTTCTTCGTTCATTTATACATTTATATAAGCCCTGGTTGACGGTATTTTAATGTTTAGATGAATCTAGAAAAATCATGAATCTTATTTAGATTGAACTACAAGTAAGTATTTATTTTAACTATATTTGTCTAAATAAGTAATGCGATAAACATTTTTGAAGATAAATACGTTGCCAAAAGAAACAATTAAAATAATTATTAAATATAAAAAATTGAAGAATGTATCTAAATTACATTACATAAAAGCTAGTTGTAAATAAAAAAGTATTTGTTTTAATGATTTTATATGTTCAAATTCATCAATAATATATATGATCTATAAACCTAGCAGAGTATAAACATATTTTTACTGTTTTTGTTCGCTAAAAAGCATGACTTAACTAATACGGTAATTAATCGGGTGACTAGCAAAGAAAATATTAACTAAATTACCTCATTTGGTTAAATGATTCTTTGGTGAGGGAAGTAACCGGTCTAAGGTGAAATGATCAACTAAACAACCTGTAGTTATTGTCCACTGGTGAGAGAATGAACCAGTCTGAGGTGAAATAATCAACTAAATGACCTGTAGTTATTGTCCACTGGTGAGAGAATGAACCAGTCCGAGGTGAAATAATCAACTAAATGACCTGTAGTTATTGTCCACTGGTGAGAGAATGAACCAGTCCGAGGTGAAATGATCAACTAAATGACCTGGAGTTATTGTCCACTGGTGAGAGAATGAACCAGTCCGAGGTGAAATGATCAACTAAATGACCTGGAGTTATTGTCCACTGGTGAGAGAATGAACCAGTCCGAGGTGAAATAATCAACTAAATGACCTGGAGTTATTGTCCACTGGTGAGAGAATGAACCAGTCCGAGGTGAAATAATCAACTAAACAACCTGTAGTTATTGTCCACTGGTGAGAGAATGAACCAGTCTGAGGTGAAATAATCAACTAAATGACCTGTAGTTATTGTCCACTGGTGAGAGAATGAACCAGTCCGAGGTGAAATGATCAACTAAATGACCTGGAGTTATTGTCCACTGGTGAGAGAATGAACCAGTCCGAGGTGAAATGATCAACTAAATGACCTGGAGTTATTGTCCACTGGTGAGAGAATGAACCAGTCCGAGGTGAAATGATCAACTAAATGACCTGGAGTTCTGCTCCTTTGGTGAGAGAAGTTACTGGTCCTAGGTGAAATGATCAACTAAACAACCTGTAGTTATTGTCCACTGGTGAGAGAATGAACCAGTCTGAGGTGAAATAATCAACTAAATGACCTGTAGTTATTGTCCACTGGTGAGAGAATGAACCAGTCTGAGGTGAAATAATCAACTAAATGACCTGTAGTTATTGTCCACTGGTGAGAGAATGAACCAGTCCGAGGTGAAATAATCAACTAAATGACCTGTAGTTATTGTCCACTGGTGAGAGAATGAACCAGTCCGAGGTGAAATAATCAACTAAATGACCTGTAGTTATTGTCCACTGGTGAGAGAATGAACCAGTCCGAGGTGAAATAATCAACTAAATGACCTGTAGTTATTGTCCACTGGTGAGAGAATGAACCAGTCCGAGGTGAAATAATCAACTAAATGACCTGTAGTTATTGTCCACTGGTGAGAGAATGAACCAGTCCGAGGTGAAATAATCAACTAAATGACCTGTAGTTATTGTCCACTGGTGAGAGAATGAACCAGTCCGAGGTGAAATGATCAACTAAATGACCTGGAGTTATTGTCCACTGGTGAGAGAATGAACCAGTCTGAGGTGAAATAATCAACTAAATGACCTGTAGTTATTGTCCACTGGTGAGAGAATGAACCAGTCTGAGGTGAAATAATCAACTAAATGACCTGTAGTTATTGTCCACTGGTGAGAGAATGAACCAGTCTGAGGTGAAATAATCAACTAAATGACCTGTAGTTATTGTCCACTGGTGAGAGAATGAACCAGTCTGAGGTGAAATAATCAACTAAATGACCTGGAGTTATTGTCCACTGGTGAGAGAATGAACCAGTCTGAGGTGAAATAATCAACTAAATGACCTGGAGTTATTGTCCACTGGTGAGAGAATGAACCAGTCTGAGGTGAAATAATCAACTAAATGACCTGTAGTTATTGTCCACTGGTGAGAGAATGAACCAGTCCGAGGTGAAATAATCAACTAAATGACCTGTAGTTATTGTCCACTGGTGAGAGAATGAACCAGTCTGAGGTGAAATAATCAACTAAATGACCTGTAGTTATTGTCCACTGGTGAGAGAATGAACCAGTCCGAGGTGAAATAATCAACTAAATGACCTGTAGTTATTGTCCCTGGTGAGAGAATGAACCAGTCCGAGGTGAAATGATCAACTAAATGACCTGGAGTTATTGTCCACTGGTGAGAGAATGAACCAGTCCGAGGTGAAATAATCAACTAAATGACCTGGAGTTATTGTCCACTGGTGAGAGAATGAACCAGTCCGAGGTGAAATAATCAACTAAACAACCTGTAGTTATTGTCCACTGGTGAGAGAATGAACCAGTCCGAGGTGAAATGATCAACTAAATGACCTGTAGTAACGCTCCTTTGGTGAGAGAAGTTACTGGTCCTAGGTGAAATGATCAACTAAATGACCTGTAGTAATGCTCCTTTGGTGAGAGAAGTTACTGGTCCTAGGTGAAATGATCAACTAAATGACCTGTAGTAATGCTCCTTTGGTGAGAGAAGTTACTGGTCCTAGGTGAAATGATCAACTAAATGACCTTTAGTTATTGTCCACTGGTGAGAGAATGAACCAGTCCGAGGTGAAATGATCAACTAAATGACCTGGAGTTCTGCTCCTTTGGTGAGAGAAGTTACTGGTCCTAGGTGAAATGATCAACTGAATGACCTGTAGTTATGCTCCTTTGGTGAGATAAGTTACTGGTCCTAGGTGAAATGATCAACTAAATGACCTGTAGTTATGCTCCTTTGGTGAGAGAATGAACCAGTCCGAGGTGAAATGATCAACTAAATGACCTGGAGTTATTGTCCACTGGTGAGAGAATGAACCAGTCCGAGGTGAAATGATCAACTAAATGACCTGGAGTTCTGCTCCTTTGGTGAGAGAAGTTACTGGTCCTAGGTGAAATGATCAACTAAATGACCTGTAGTAACGCTCCTTTGGTGAGAGAAGTTACTGGTCCTAGGTGAAATGATCAACTAAATGACCTGTAGTAATGCTCCTTTGGTGAGAGAAGTTACTGGTCCTAGGTGAAATGATCAACTAAATGACCTGTAGTAATGCTCCTTTGGTGAGAGAAGTTACTGGTCCTAGGTGAAATGATCAACTAAATGACCTTTATTTATTGTCCACTGGTGAGAGAATGAACCAGTCCGAGGTGAAATGATCAACTAAATGACCTGGAGTTCTGCTCCTTTGGTGAGAGAAGTTACTGGTCCTAGGTGAAATGATCAACTGAATGACCTGTAGTTATGCTCCTTTGGTGAGATAAGTTACTGGTCCTAGGTGAAATGATCAACTAAATGACCTGTAGTTATGCTCCTTTGGTGAGAGAATGAACCAGTCCGAGGTGAAATGATCAACTAAATGACCTGGAGTTCTGCTCCTTTGGTGAGAGAAGTTACTGGTCCTAGGTGAAATGATCAACTGAATGACCTGTAGTTATGCTCCTTTGGTGAGATAAGTTACTGGTCCTAGGTGAAATGATCAACTAAATGACCTGTAGTAATACTCCTTTGGTGAGAGAAGTTACTGGTCCTAGGTGAAATGATCAACTAAATGACCTGTAGTAATGCTCCTTTGGTGAGAGAAGTTACTGGTCCTATGTGAAATGATCAACTAAATGACCTGTAGTAATGCTCCTTTGGTGAGAGAAGTTACTGGTCCTAGATGAAATGATCAACTAAATGACCTGTAGTAATGCTCCTTTGGTGAGAGAATGAATCAGTCCGAGGTGAAATGATCAACTAAATGACCTGGAGTTCTGCTCCTTTGGTGAGAGAAGTTACTGGTCCTAGGTGAAATGATCAACTGAATGACCTGTAGTTATGCTCCTTTGGTGAGATAAGTTACTGGTCCTAGGTGAAATGATCAACTAAATGACCTGTAGTTATGCTCCTTTGGTGAGAGAATGAACCAGTCCGAGGTGAAATGATCAACTAAATGACCTGGAGTTCTGCTCCTTTGGTGAGAGAAGTTACTGGTCCTAGGTGAAATGATCAACTGAATGACCTGTAGTTATGCTCCTTTGGTGAGATAAGTTACTGGTCCTAGGTTAAATGATCAACTAAATGACCTGTAGTAATACTCCTTTGGTGAGAGAAGTTACTGGTCCTAGGTGAAATGATCAACTAAATGACCTGTAGTAATGCTCCTTTGGTGAGAGAAGTTACTGGTCCTAGGTGAAATGATCAACTAAATGACCTGTAGTAATACTCCTTTGGTGAGAGAAGTTACTGGTCCTAGGTGAAATGATCAACTAAATGACCTGGAGTTCTGCTCCTTTGGTGAGAGAAGTTACTGGTCCTAGGTGAAATGATCAACTGAATGACCTGTAGTTATGCTCCTTTGGTGAGATAAGTTACTGGTCCTAGGTGAAATGATCAACTAAATGACCTGTAGTTATGCTCCTTTGGTGAGAGAATGAACCAGTCCGAGGTGAAATGATCAACTAAATGACCTGGAGTTCTGCTCCTTTGGTGAGAGAAGTTACTGGTCCTAGGTGAAATGATCAACTGAATGACCTGTAGTTATGCTCCTTTGGTGAGATAAGTTACTGGTCCTAGGTGAAATGATCAACTAAATGACCTGTAGTAATACTCCTTTGGTGAGAGAAGTTACTGGTCCTAGGTGAAATGATCAACTAAATGACCTGTAGTAATGCTCCTTTGGTGAGAGAAGTTACTGGTCCTATGTGAAATGATCAACTAAATGACCTGTAGTAATGCTCCTTTGGTGAGAGAAGTTACTGGTCCTAGATGAAATGATCAACTAAATGACCTGTAGTAATGCTCCTTTGGTGAGAGAATGAATCAGTCCGAGGTGAAATGATGAACTAAATGACCTGTAGTTATGCTCCTTTGGTGAGAGAATGAACCAGTCCTAGGTGAAATGATCAACTAAATGACCTGTAGTTATGCTCCTTTGGTGAGAGAATTAACCGGTCGAAGGTGAAATGATCAACTAAATGACCTGTAGTAATGCTCCTTTGGTGAGAGAATGAACCAGTCCTAGGTGAAATGATCAACTAAATGATCTGTTGTCATGCTCCACTGGCGAGAGAATCAACCGGTCCTAGGTGAAATGATTATATAAATTACCTGTAGTTTTGTGAGATAATTAACAATTCCTAGGTGAAATGATCAACTAAATGACCTGTAGTTATGCCCCACTGGTGAGAGAATCAACCGGTCCTAGGTGAAATGATTATATAAATTACCTGTAGTTTGGTGAGATAATTGACAATTCCTAGGTGAAATGATCAACTAAATGATCTGTTGTTATGCTCCTTTGGTGAGGGAAGTAACAAGTCCTGGGCGACAAGTCGTGAGTGAAGTTGTTGCTGTCACAGCCTGTTTACAAAAGGCTATTGTTGTTTTCACAATAAGCAATGACGTGAAAATGAAAGCAACTCGTACCAGTTAACATTCTCTCGACAAACAACTGACTGTTTGCCCGTTCAACTACATGGTCAATTGTTTTAGCAGTTTTTCTGTTTACGCTTAGTTGTTACTATATTTGTTAAGTTGAACACGTTTGTTTATTGTAAATTATATGCGGAACATTAGTTAAGATATTTCTTTTCATAGTAATATATTGTATGTTATGAAAACACAGTTCAGTTATTAGTTATTTTTCTTAACATTTTTAATATATGTTAATTTTTAATGTATAAAATTCCGTAATTATTAACAACAAAGGTGTTTGTAAATAGATGTTGTATTTAAGATATTTCGATAATGTGAAAAACGTGTTACTGTAAGTCATGCGTTGAAATACACAATAAATAAGTATGCATTCAAGATACATAGCAAGAGTATTTCTTTATATCTTGGGATTAATAAATAATTTATACAGTGAAGGAATTGATAAATATTTCAATGAACTCTTATATATATATATATATATATATATATATATATATATATAATAATAATAATTTGGTACTATAAAGATATAAAGAGGTATGCAAGGTTATAAAACGTTTAATACGCAAGTTTATAACATTGCACTGTGACTGAAAACGACTCAAATTGAAGAAAAATTTAGATTGTACAAATAAAATATGTAAAAAATAAAATAAAAACAAATAATCTTACTTAAAATTATGTACACCGTATATGTAACTGGAGTGAGAAGGGAACAATTTCTGTCACATGTTACTAATGTCTACTGTGTTATATATCTAGTAAAGAGATAAGAGGACACATGAAAAAGGGGTGTAAATAACGATAGTGTACTCAGCTGACAATGAAAAATTGCAGAAGATGTAAGAGAGTGAGAGAGAGAGGGGGGCGGGAGAGAGCGCTGCAACATTCGTCCCGCTGTATATTGCGTCCCGTCACCAGCTATTTTGGAGTTATAGGTTTATTATAAGTAGACAAAACGGGCTCTTTATCCAGAAGAAAACCTCCATTCCACTAGTAACACTGGAAATGTATCCTTTTATAAATTCACTAAGTAAGTGTGTTAACTCATTTTGGTAAAATAGTTTCAAGAACTTATCAATATCTGATGCAATTAAGTCGTTTAAAACTTTATTTGTCTGTGGTAAACTGGACCAAAAATCTCTCCACCAAATTACTTAGGTGAAAATATTAACTACTTATAAATAAATACTATCTTATTATTTGTAACATTGTAACTGTGTAATGTATCTCTGTATATACTTATTATTGTTGATTCAAAATATAGCTGACAGTATACACTTTATTAGGTGCCTTATTTATTTTAAAATTATTTCTTTTATAATTTTACAATGAACAATCTTACATTCTTACATATGAGACGCCGACACAACGTTGTTGGTATTTTAAGGCGAATATGAATGGTTATATGAGTGTAGTCTGGTTACTATCTGAGTTCAACTGTTCCTCAGAAAGGGCAATTTATCAATAGCCCAACAGCCAGGGCAACTAAGGAACCTACAGCTTTACGTGGAATCTGAACCACGTAGTGCTGGTCTGATTTTCAGCTAATTGACAAGCCTGATACTCAGTTATCTCCCCCTCACAACATCCGCACAATGATTACCACCCAACCTGGACACCCCAGACCTCTCTAGTAGTGTCCACGCCGATAGCAACCATCAAGCGGGTGCCATGTCGGTATTAAGAGGACCGAGCATTCAACCTATCGCCTACAATCTCCCAAACACTTTGTCCCCATGTAGCTGAGTTACAGCACTGCACCACCAGTGCCGACATACATACATATATCATTGTATGTATGTATATACGTATATCCAGTGTACATACGTATATGACAGTCTGATATATAAATAATAATGTTAAAGATTTTGATATTTTTCGTTAAATTCGTTTTCAAAATTACATTACTGTTTACTATGAAAACTACAATTAAACTAGGATGGAACTATTAATATATTTAAAACACCATACACAGAAATAGTTCCTCTACATAAAAAAAAAAAAAATCTTTGTATTGAATATGTGTGGATATTTTTAGAACTTTGTCGATTTCCAGGGGCTTTTTCTAACACTTGCTTTTAAAATAATAGATTGTAAATATTGAATTCTAGCATTTTAACTATATTTTTTTCTTTGCGTAACCTAATAAATGAACAAATAATATTTAGAAACGTTTCCTCAATCAGATCGTTTGTTTTTAAGTCAAATGGAACCTCTCACATAAAACCTTTTTTTATTTAATTTTCCATTTCAGTTTACTATTTGTTATATCAGTTCCATAAACTAAACTGATTTTAAAAAATTTACCCTTAATTCAATAAAATAAGCAATTTGGCTGAAACAAAACTTAGTTCTGAAGTATAACCAACAAATGAAATGGGAAAAGTGTGTGGAAGATGCAGTGATCCTGTTCTTTAAGTTTTCCGGTACATTGGTGACCGACTCAAGTATCTTTCAAGACACCTGAATAATTCAGTGTTTTCAAAAGTAACTTTGTTACCCTTTAGAAGTTTTGTTAGAGACGAAGAATAATTTGATGATCCACATATGGAAGATAAACCATCATATTTTTGGAAATTATAAAACTTAGAATAAAACCAATAATCTATATAATAGTTTCTTATCTTACAATACCATACAACACAAAAGGGTAAAAAACAAGTAAAGTTGGTATTTTACAATATAGATAATGGTAAGTCAATATGTACAATAACGATAAATATAGATAAAAATTCTTTAACAATATTAATTTATACATGTTCAAACACATGTCTTAAATTTAAGTAAAATTAAAACTAATTAAAATACAATATTTATAAGATATTAAATATATACATGATTTGACAAAAAAGAAGCACCAGTGAGGCTATAGTTTGAAATTTGACTGTACAAAATTACAATACTGAAAAAGTAAAATACCATACTTTAATCAGAAATATAATACGTAAAAATATTTAAAAATACCAAAAATTATTAACCTCTGCCAAAAGTCTCATTATTCATTATTCATTATTTATCTCTAAGACGCCGATCATAGAGATATGGGCGAATATGATGCGTGAATGAGTGTGATGAGTGTATATGATGAACGAGTGTAGTCATTGTTACTATCTGAGTTCGACTAAGCTCAGAAAGGACTATTTATTAATAGCCCAATAGCCAGGGCAACTATGGGACCTACAGCTTTACGTGGAATCCGAACCACGTAGTGTTGGTCTGATTTTTCAGCTAACTGACAAGTTTGACACTTAGGTCTCTTCCCTACACAACACCCGAACCTTGACTACATAATAATCGCAATATACAGATATACTTAACAATTATGCTATAAGAAAACTCTAAACAGTAATATTTCCACAGTAGATACATTTTTGATGAAATAAAAACAAAACAATCACGAATGAAAACAATATTCACGAACGATAAAAGATATAGTGTAAAACATTGTTTTCAGGCGAAGCCTTTAGTAAAAATACTATGACCGAAAGTAACATTTTTTGATCCACGTTTAGATATGTCTAGTATAGTGTAATACGTAAATTATTTTATATTTAAGTTCTTTCTACTAAATAAATATAATGAATAAATACTAGAGGAATGGCATCATAATCTATTTGAATGAATAATGATTTATCCATAAATAAATAAATATAAAAACATAATATAACCCCTTTTTTTATGCTCGCAATTCACTGCCACAGTTACCGGTATATAGTGGCAGAGCAACTTAAAACTAATATACAAAGTGTAGTTCAACATTTTACTTGCCACCCTTTGTTGTCTGATGTAAAATATTATTAATATAATGTTAGAATAAAATAAAAATGTTCGATCTGATAAATTATAACTAAAAAGTAATAAAATAACTAAAAATATTGCAATTACTAATGATCGTATAGGAATTATCAGTTTTAAAACAGACACTATTTTGACATATAATATCATGTTAAACATTATTAAAACATGAAATATCTTCTTTGAAAATAACCAATCCTTTAACCTATAAATAAAACGTAGCTTTAATTCTAGTGGTTGAAATATTTCGTGTCTAGATACTTGAAATAACGTGTAAACATACTTCGAAAGATCCTTTGATGAAAACCTCTACAACCATAAGATAAATAAAATTCCCCAAGTCCCCACTTAATATATAAGATAGTATCAATACCAACTCAATTATTTATAGAATAGTATTCTAAAAAGTATATGTTCTTTTTTCGTGATAAAATCATATAATGAAGTAATATATAAGGCATTAAAAATACTTTCATAAACAACTTTTATTTATATGAATAAACGAATAAGTTAGACATAATACGTGCACTGAAAACAAATGAGAGACTACGTGTTGAAAATAACTAACGACACAGCTATAAATCTGAAAGTGTAAAAACTCCATAAACCATTGAAAGGTGACACATAAATAACACATAAGATAAAATTGCTTTCAGCTGAAACGAGCGAGGCTTAATGTTCGAACAAGCTAAAGCCATTCAAAGGACAAACGAGTCACTGTAAACTTGCCAGGCCTATAGTTTGGTGTAGTATTCTTCCTATAGTATAACTGTGTTGAACTAACGACATTATTACGTTAGCATAGTATTTATTACTGACACGCCGATAGCAAACTAATGGGTGAATACAAAGGGTGAATGAGTTTAACTAATTACACATGTTACTTAGAATTATCTATCTATTAATAGCCTAATAGCCAGAAATCTACGGACCTACAATTTAGGTGGAACCCGAACCACGTTGTATTAGTCTACTTTTCAACTACTTGACAAGCCTGATACAATTTCTTTTCCCCTAGATACCACCCAAACCCTGACTACCATCCAATACGAACACCCCAGACTTCTCTAGTAGTGTACATATTTATGGCAACCACTAAGCGGACGCTATGTTGGTATTAAAAAGACTGAGCTTGGATCCTATCTCCCACAATCTTAACACTTTGTTCCTCAGCAGCTGGTTACTTCACTGCGCCACTAGTGACGTCTATCAAACTAAATATATAACATGTTAGACGTTTTACATTACTTAGTTTCATAAATCAACCAGTATAATAATTTTATTATATGTAATAAAACCTAATTGTATATATGTAGTATGAATATATCATTGTGTATTGTTAAACATCCTAGTAAACAACGATGATTTAAGACAGTTTCTACGTTATATAATTAGATATTTAGTTTTTGTTTTCATTAAAATTTTGAAAAACTAATTTTACTATATAAAAATTACTATTTAAGTTTAATTAACAAGTTTCCAATGCCTGAGTGTTAAATTACAAAGAAATGATTGACTATTTCGTGAAATTGTACTTCCAAATAAATAAAATGTATACATGTAATGTAAAATTCAAATAGGAGTAACATTTTGTAGAATTATTAAACAATCCCTGTACCATGGTGACTGACATCGGCAAAAAACTTTAAACATCCTTTAATAAAACGGATTTGAATTGGATGTTCAACACGAGATCGAAATAAAAATAATAATCTAAGATTAATTGTACCAGTTGTTTTCATCAACATCCATCATTATATTAAAATTTTACCTGCAAATTATGAACTATCTGCAAATTATTTGACAATGAATAAATAATTGTATGAACATACACTATAGAAAGTTTATGAACATACGACGAGGGATGAGAGGGGAAAGGTGGGGTGGACAAATGGAAGACCGGCACTAGGACGTGTTCTACGTCACAGTGATGAAGTACGGACTTCTGAGTTATGGAGGACATGGCTGGAGTCTACTGGAGGGTCCTTCAGCAAACAGGGCTCCAGCTCTTGTACAGGAAGAAAAACTATCCTATTATAAACAAAAGGATTGTAAACCAATCGGATTTCTTCAGAATTGTGTTAACAGTTTTAAATTATTTTCTTATAGAAGGATTTTACTTTAGAAACTCTTTAGATGGCATAAACGGATAACTGAATTATGGAATAGATAAATTTTTTTACCAATTTCCTCGTATATTAAACAAATATGCTTATTTACTATTATTTCTATGTAGTGCATATGTGTATTTATTTTTATTATTTACACAACTAAAATCAGTTGAAAATACATCTAAAAACTATTTCATTGGTTTACGAACACAACATCAAACATTACTGACAGATATATTACAGGACTTAAGCGAACTTACTAACAAATCTCGTTCATGGAAATTAGAAATTCATGTACATCACAATCACTTAGTTAAATTACAGTTAAGCGCAGAATTTCCCAGTTACTAGATGAATACAAAGAAGTGAGTGTTGCACTTACACACGGACATTTGATTTATACAAAATTTATTATTTTTTTTATAAAAATAACCCTAACGAAACTGCTGCAAATACACAAATAGTGCCAGACAACAATTCACCCAAGACATGATTTTTGTAGAAGAATGTTGCGACCGAAATAATAGATCGTTTCATTCCATACTCGGCTCATGAAGTCTATATAACTCACACTAGACTTCATCTTTCTAAATAATTTACTCCTCTGTGCCTTAAATTGTTGTTGACGCTTCATTGTTGAACGTTGAATTCAAGATCAATTTACTGTCCATTGTAGGTCAACAACAAAGTTAAAGCGTGTTTTTTTTATATATGTTTATTCTTGTAATATTATCTTATTTAGAGTTTAAAAAATAAATGTATCTACTGTCGATGCAAAAATTATATGCACCTGTGTTTGAAGGTTCTTTACAAAGAACCTAACAGGTCTACGAAAAATCCAATCACACCAACGTCTTTCTTGTTGAATTATAAGTTACAGCATATGCATTTTTAATTCTTACTACAATATTATATAACAAAAAAGCACCGGAATTTAACTACTTTTCACAGTGCATCAAATTTACACTTTTATTACTAAAATTCCACTATAGAATTTTTTTTTATTATTTAATAAAAAACTAATACATACAGTGGGATAGACCCAAACGGTAACCTCCCCATACACATACAGTGGTATTGACCCACCCGCCCACCATACACGTACAGTGGTATTGGCCCAGCAGCCCACCCATACACGTACTGTGGTATTGACCCACCCGCCCACCCATACACTACAGTGGTACTGACCCACGCGCCCACCCATACACTACATTGGTACTGACCCACGCGCCCACCCATACACTACAGTGGTACTGACCCACGCGCCCACCCATACACTACAGTGGTATTGACCCACCCGCCCACCCATACACTACAGTGGTATTGAGAGCCAAAATCGGAAGACAGGCGTTGGCACCCCTTACTCTCAAGTGTGATGATGATCTCAAGGCTTGGCAACCCTTAGAAGACACACACACAGTAACCTTACGGCTTAACGCCGCCTTTAAAGTAGCGAGCCTAGGTGAAGGAACCAGATTCCCACCCGAGATGGCCGCTAGCTCTCAAGTGTGATGATGATCTCTAGGCTTGGCAACCCTAGAAGACACACACACACATAATACACGTCTATAAGACGATACAAAAGCCTAGCTGGAACCAGATTCCAAGCGATGTAGGCTGAATGGAAACCGCACGCAGACACGGCTATAGTCCAATAGCACTGTTCGTGAATGGGTGGGCGGGTGGGCCAATACCACTGTGCGTGTATGGGTGGGCGGGTGGGCCAATACCACTGTGTGTGTATGGGCGGGTGGGCCAATACCACTGTGCGTGTATGGGTGGGCGGGTGGGTCAATACCACTGTGCGTGTATGGGCATTTGAATTTTAATACGTGATCGACAGGAATGTTTTGTACAAGTTTCATAAATTTCACAATTGTAACTCTTCAAGAAAAAAAGTTGATATCAATTTTCTGAAACATTTTTTGGGCTTCTAGAGGCCGTAATACTTATAATTTGGTCACGATACATAACTATAATTTTAAGTATAGTTACGATACATAACTATAATCAAAAGCATAGTTACGATACATTACTTTTATATTCGTAGGTAAAAAAGTAGTTTTAAATTTATTTCAATTAATTTAAGTTGGTCAATTTCAATTTTTGTTTTTGTTTGCGGGTTGAATCTTGTACAAAAAACCACACCGAAGTAGCAAATTTTATTTTCATAAGTGTTAAGAGAACATATTATAGATACCACTATTGTAAAATAATTAAAATATTAGTAGTAAAATAATGAAAATAAATTTATATTTAATCTATAACTTTTGACATTATATTTATTTTCTAGAATATGGATTTGATTTATAATTTTTCCTCAACTATGGTAGAGGAATAAATAAAAAAAACTACTTTTACTTGTAGTTTTGAATTATGTTATGTAAATAATTAAAGAAAATAATTATAATATATTTTCATATTTATTTATATTACAACTTTGTATTATATTTCCTATTTATATTTGCCGGAAAACACGCCCAATATGTGTCAGAAACTCAAATCTGAATAATAGAAATTGTATATATGTGTACATATTAAATATTACTGGTACATTCATAAATATGTAACAATACAAACATTTAAGATATTGTCACCCTACCGTAACCTGGAAAATAGGAACACCCTTAATAACTACAAAGTAAAACATATATTGTACAGATCGTTAAAACCAACGTTATCCATAATAATAAGGAATTATTCTAAACTGAAACTGTCACAAAACAATTATTTTTCTTAACTCAAAAGACCTTCCTCAAAACATTGATACTATCATTTATGTTAAGGATTAGGAATTGACATGAAATAAATGATTCCCTCGTAAATATTGAAAATACTTAACTGGATATTTTCCTATTACAAGAAACTTAAAAAATACCAAAGTGATTGTTTTTTATACAAAAAAATATAATAATAATAAATCTAGTGAGTGCCTATCAATTATTTTGCACATCATGTATGTAAATTAAATATCGTTGTTTAGTCATTACACTAGTACATACACCATAAACCCAAGAAACCCCACGGACACATTATTGAATCTTATTAAATAATTTCTTACACGTTAAAAAACGAGCAAATCAACTAGCAACATTTAAAAATAAATAAGTATAGAGTCAAATCATTTATGTAATACAATATTGTCGGCTGAAATGACAATTTTATATTTATAAAATATATACCTGCACACTAGAGGTTTTTGATAAAGCAGTTAATTCATACACTTAAGTGACTAATATACTGCTTATTCAAGTCAAATAGGGAAAGTTATATTGGTGTAGTATCTGCGCAGTTATGTTAGGAAGTTAGATCGACATATTAACATAAATGGCCATTTCGCAGATATTCAATATTCAGAATCAAGTTATTCAATATTAGCTACAGTTTATAACCGAATTGGAACCACGTATGGTTTATGTGAACTCTACCAAGAACATATTTGTGTATGGATGGTGTGAAATACATTTAGGGGTGATTCCACGTATTTATGCCTATTGTTATGCATTATAATAATATTTTATCCTGATTTAGGTATTAAGGGAAGTTCTACTAATTGAACAAAACTCTATTTTTTTTACACAAATTACTATAAGATAACATATAGTTATAATAGCCGTACGAACCTCCTGGATCCTGCTTGAAAACTGATAGAACGACATTACTAAGAAAAAACGTGTGTAATGATGGAAACAAAAATAATGGTAGTGTGGCCACAATAATACCTTATGTTAGGCTGGGATGTTAGATGATCATTATTGTGGTCCTTTTGATTCTAATGGACACCTAGACTATTCTCAGCCTAAATACAGGGATGTTTGTAAATATATAATAATGAAATGACATGAAGAACGTCTTTCTGTTTTCCTCAATAGGTGATGGTAGGCAAACCTGGCATTTTTTAAATAAATGCGTATGCTTGTTTCACCCTGATTGCATCGATGTAAAAACTCTTTAAAAAAGACAATAATTAACCTTGATGGATGTAAATAGCTAATAAAAACAATTTTTTAATTACTACTCAGTACAGATAATGTATAATGTTTTCAAAAAAAGCTTAGATTTGAACCAAGATTACTAAAACAGAATTTGTAAAATGACAGAAACAGATGGTTATATTTCTTTTATCCACATAATATTTATCCAAGCATTGTTGAAACATTTTAAACCTGGCAACAATAGACAGGCAGTCAGAAACCTGTCGACCAATAAAGCTTTCAAAACATGAAATTATTACAAGGGTGGGTATAATAATTACTAAAAAACTTAGGCAACTAATACGTAACCACAAAAAATATGACTTCATTATGTAAATAACTAAAAAAAGTATCTGTACTTAATTGGTAATTTAATATAAATCATGGTAGGTTTATCAATAACCAGTAGCATTGTAATTAATTAATTTGCTATCCTGTGCACACTGTTCAATGCCACTTTGATTTAAAACATGAAAAACAAGGTATAAACTTAAAAAAATGGACCAAAAGAATATTAATAAAACACTTCTTTTACTGTCTCTTATTATATTCCTTCTCGAAGATCCAAATGAAACTTTAAACTTACTTAAATAAGATACTATTTACTAGCATTGCTCCGCAAATGAAAACTGTATCTGACTCAGAGAGATTTAATAAAATATTCGACATTGCAAGATGCTCATAGAATATATTTCTCTTTATCAAACTCCTCAGTGCCTCTCAACATCTGAATATTTACCTACAGCAAGCTGGGAAGGCCATAAACTGAGTCCATATAACATTTACTTCTGCATCTCCGTGAGTTTTGCTTTCCAAGATTGAAAATGGAATTTTGTTAAATTTATGTCAAGTTTTAGATATCGTAAGTTTGGATTACGTTCGAAAAATATCGTATTATAAAATTTTGTACCATCAGGAATAGCAAATTGATTCGTAGAGTTAAAATGTATCTTCTTGAAATTGGTTTATCTTAAACATTTTTTGAAATAATAATTATACTCATAAATTTGAAAATCTAAGCACAAACACTTTATCAATACTAAAGCACTGAAAATACACATTTAGTATAACAAATAAACCTCAAAAACAAATTAAATCATAATCTATTTTAATTTGAAGTTTTATATATGAGTAAGTTAATGTTTTAGATAAATAATATGTGACATGTTTGTAGTTTATAAATGCACAAATAACTACAAACTGTTGTGATAATAACTGGACTGCAATAACAAACTTGGTTCAATATATGCTTCCGGTGGTTTGGCTGTTAGAGAGGATTGGTTTGTAGAGTTAGGGGAGTGCTCTAGGTAAATTATTAGGTACACCCTTACATTTGCAGCCGACCTAAATGCACGCTGTAATCGGATTGTGGCGTACACAATGTAACACTATGTATGGGCCACGTGGAGGGTAGATGAGTGGTGTTTGTACCAGTACATGGCTGGCTGTACTCTGAACTGGACTACCCTGATTTTTGAGAAATCACTTTGAAAAACTACTTTTTTGGTAGCTTTAATCAATGCGCCAGTTGGTGTCAAGCTATGTTTAAAAAGAAAATAAATCTGTTCAATTATGCGATATAGGGCATTGAACAAAACCTAAATTTAGCACACACGTGTATACAGGGTGAAAAAATTATGGAATCTTCAACTTGTATGACTTCACTTGTAAAAGTGAAATCTTGTAAATGAAAATGTTTACAAAGAACATACTTTTTGACGACATTACCGACATTTCATATTCAAGAGGTGTTGAACGAAAATCTTCAACGGAAGACTAGGTCGAACTTGGTTAAAAAAGGTCTATTTAAGAGAAATAATTGCCACATACCGGACTTCAAAAGTTTTATCCTTTCCAGAGTAGTGGCAATTTTAATTTCAAAGTACTTAATTTGAACAAAATTATTTCTTCGCTATTTAACGATTTTAAGTAAGCTATTCTGATCCAAACGTATACTTTACGGAACACAAAAGGTAAACAAATTAAATTATCGAATTATCTACGGAAGAAATAACGTTGTTGTGAAAGCGTTTCCATATTTTTTTTCACACTATATATTAGATATTGTTGACAACATTTTTGTTGTAAAAAAACTATCTAGGAATTGAATTATATACATCAATATACAATATGGATCTGTCCTCCTTATACAACTAATATTAGCATAAACATACTTATTTTATTTACTTATTCCTAAGAAGCTAATCGTTAAGTTGAGGTTGAATATAGGTTCTATTTTTAGAATGAGTGTAAACGAGTGAATGTAATTGTTATAAAAACCAAGGCTATTACTTAGGAAGTATCATTAATGGATAACTTATTGACAAATGAACAGCCAAAGATTATCAGCTCATTAATTTCATAAGTTATTACTTTGATTGGGACCGAACTGAAAACATTTAGCTCATAAAGCCGGGCTTTAAAAAACGAAGTAATTAAACAATTCACTGATAAATGTAATATTATTAAAGTTATTTAGCTACTGTACATAACTGTCATTTTGTTTTACTATAAATAAATGATATGATATGAAACAAACTTCATAATATTCGAGTATATTATTATGATCTAGAGTATAACGATGAAAATAAAGATCAATCTAGTGCTAAAGGCTATTAAAGGTCGTGAACAAAGATAGGGTTGTCAGCTGACACTTGACAGAGATATATTACTGTTGAGGTGGGAACACCTGACAGTCTTCTACGAAAGGGCTGCATTATCACACATAATAATATGTATTGATTCTATCATAAAATTTATGTTATTGAGAGGTTTTGTATTGGAAAATATGAATAAAAATATACCACTTTGAAATATTTAATATTAATTATTATTAAATGAACAAAAATTAAACGTGAGCAGGCGTATTCATTATCTTTAAATAATCAGATGTTAATCAGTTTTACGTAATAATGGCCAGTTTTTTGGCAGTTGTAAACCCTATCTAATCTATGTTAAATATAATTAGAACGGACCAGTTCCAACATAAGCCAACACCAACACACTCGAGTTAGAGGTGAGTTCAACCCTCCTGGGCTTTGGGTATTAAACTGCTCTTGTACGAGTCAAACATCCCCCTGAATTACCCACAAGAAAATTAAATACAGTAGGTCATATTTTATACAAAGAAAACATGGTATAAATTTCAACGTTTGCTTCAGGGGAAAAAAAATTTAACTTTAAGATATATTTTTGGATATTTAAACACATGTAATGTAATAGTGTACAGTTTATCAAAAATGAAAATACCAATGCATAGAAAAAAAATCTATAAAATATACTATAATTTTAAAGAACTACTATTTAGAAAATATAAATCTAAACTCTATCTACAGTATATATATATATATATAAATTTAATAAATAAATATAAAACAGGTTATATCAGAGATTTAATGACTTGGGCTTCCAAGACTAAAGGTCTAACTATAGAGGTTGGCCAAATTAGAAAAGAAGAAAATAATAAATTTAAATAAGTTTGATTGATACTGAAATCTGCTGGCGAGGGCATTGTTGTTCCTGATTGGTAACATTTAAATGAAAAAAAAAAATAATAACAAAATAAAAGAATCTAACCGTTTATAATTTTGATGAAGTGGAGTGGATAAGGGAACCTACTATCCTTCAAAGAGATAACAGAAAAAATATATTTAAAAGTTGGTTAAGTCCTTCCATCCACATCTTAGTAACCTTTCCAAAACTCTAAAGACGCAAGTCACAACAACACAGCAAATATCATTCCACCGATTATCAATGATGAAGAAGAAAAAGGCTGGAATGTCGTAAAGCCGAAGGCCTGCCCGAAGATCCACCGCTGTGTCCATGAGATCTTCAACTCTCTTGGGGACAGATCGGCAACTATCCGCCTCCCACCTGGATCGTGGAGCTGATAAATTAAAATGATTAACGTGTAGAATTACTCTTTCAGTAACACAATTGTTAAAAATATAAAATTAAACTATCAAATCATCCATGGAAAAAATAACCATTTCACACAAGTGAAGTCATACAGTCGTTGTGAAAGAGTTTCCATATTGTTTTTCCTCCTTCTGTAACAAACAAGGAGAGGAGTGGCTATCCAAGAGCAAAGCTGTAATGTGCCACCGTACACTTCAAAGTTAGATAAAAGCTTTTACTAAAAAAATTGTACCTTTGTGATGTATATTGCATACCACATGATTCTCTCAGAGACTATTCACAGCTTTGTTAATAAAAATACATTTATGATATTTAAAAAATGGAAGATAAACATCTTCGTTATACTTTTTGGCTACTTTGTGATGTAAATTTCAATTGTCGTACTCTATTTAAGTTTGTTGTTGTGGCTATTGGATAATATGAATATCTGTTTAGTTGCATAGGAATAAGGCTTAACCACAGAATATACGACACACATATTCTGTAAGTGATGGCTGTTCAGTTAGAAGGGATGGGTATAAATTATGATGGATGTCCTCTTGCCGGTATTAATCTGTTCTCATATCATTATTTAGAATTCATGTTGATCTCTACTCTATAGTGGAGCTTTTAGTTATAAACATTTCCAAATGACCATTTCATGTAAAATGTTGGTTATTTTTTCTTATTTATTAAAACGTTTTAGTTTGCTATAGATACATTTTTAATATAATTGATATAATACTGTATATTCAGTGTTATACGTGACAATTACTCAACTTGTAAGACAGACTGTATCCTAATTATCATGATTAATGTAATTCTTCTTTGTTATTAGTTCAAATAAATATACACTCAACAATCCAAAACGTAAGCCGTGAACAATGGACTTGTGAGACAAAAAGGTAAAAATGTTCCTTGACGACGCAAAAGAAACGTTTCCTCCTCTTAGGTTCCCGGAACACTCAGTCAGTGATCCTCTTGGAGTTAAAGGATCGTGAATAATTCAATTTTGTCACTGTTCCACATGGAAGAAGAATTTTACAAAGATTATTCAATAAAACACAGTATTAACTATAAAATGCAAATTTTAAATTATTAAGCAGTTGATTTTAGTAGATAATAACAATTCATAATCTATTAACAAGTGTAGTATGAAGATAAGCTACAAACTAAAAAAAAATGTATGTAGATTTTGAAGAAAATCTACATACATTTTTTTTTAGTTTGTAGCTAATGTGTTGCAGATAAAACATGATGTAAATCACGAGCTTTTATCGGTTTAATTTTTGCTATAAACCAGCTACAGTGTTGTTGAGATTGTAGCGGTAGGTTCTATACTCAGTCCTCTTAATATCCACACAGCGTCTGCTCATTGGTTGCTATCGGCATGGACACTACTAGAGAAGTTTGGGGTTTGGAGAAGGTTTGGTGGTATTCAGGTTTCCCATGTTATGTTGAGAAGTGATGTGAGTACTGCCAGCATGGTGGCTCAGTGGCTTAGGCTTCGGACTGTGGAGGGCGAGGTCTAAGGTTCGAATCCCCACTGAGCCAACGGTCGGTTCATCACTCGTTGAATAACGTTAATGCACAAGCCTGTAGGCCTATGTCAACTGGCGAGTGAAATTTTTTTAAAATAGAAAGAAGAAAAGAAAAGCCTATACTGCTTGTTGAATAGCTGAATATCAGATCGATACTACGTGGTTTGTATTCCACGTAAAGCTGTAATTTACTTAGTTACTCTGGCTATTGGGCTATGTGTAAATGGATCTTTCTAACGAACCATAGATAGTAACAATAACTAAACTCTTTCACCTGCACTAATTACACTTATTCGCCCCTCATACTCGGCCACATCTCTACGATCGGCGTATAATGATGAATAATGAAAATAATTACAACACAGAATGTTTTACATTAAATACAAGTTGTAAAAATCAAACCTGCTGAGAATACAAAATCAACAAATATAAATTTGAAAGAAAATCATTTTATTTTCTTAAAATAGTAATTAACAATTTAATAAGTAGTGTAGTAGTTTTTCAATATTATAAAAATAAAATTTGTGGGCTAGTTTCTAGGTAACGTATAGTATTACAAGTAAAATATGACGTAAATATTTTCGGGTTTTTATTAGTTTGCGTTATAACCAAACAAACTTGGTATATTCTAGAAGCAGCACATTTTATAACACAGTGGTAGTTTATTCAACTGGATGTCCTCACGTAGGTCTTAACTAATACCAGAACGAATTTAAGACAGGTTATTTGAATACAAACATACTATTTATATTTAAATGTTTGGTACTGCAGACAAGTAAACTGCAACCAATGTATAGAGCTGTGCGAGTTTTTATGGTAATTCTATATGACCTGTCTCATAAGTATGAATAATCAATACATGAGATTGTGTGAGTTATTATGTAATTTTATTATTATTCATTATTTATCATTTAGAGGCCGATCGTAGATATATGAGGCGAATATGAAGAGCGAATGAGTTTAGTTGAATGAGTATAATCATTGTTACTAAAACATGTTGATGAATATTCCTTAGAAAACACTATAATTTACTACTAACTCAATAGCCATGTCATCAAAGGGACTTCAGTTTTACGTGAAATCCAAACCACGTAGTATTGGTATGATTTTCAGTTAACTGACAAGCCTCAGTTATCTTAGCTACTCAACATCTGGACACTGACTACCACCCAAAAGAGACACCCCAGACTTCTCTGGTAGTGGCCACATCGACGGCAGACAATTTATAATTTATAAGCAACCTATTTCGTCATTATAAAGACTTAAAATAATTTGAAACGTGTTAATTACTATACTAAAATTTTTTAATATTTTTTTACGCGTATTTAATTCAAAAGATAATCACTGTTATAAATTTTCAGTTACTAAACTTAATAGCATTACTTTAATTTATCGCTGAACAATTCTAAACCATTTTACAGTAATACATAAATTAGATGGTAATAATGAAGAATGGATTTTGATTCTACATTTTCCTTAATTAAATTTATATTTAGGAAAATGTATTCCAGTCATCATAATCGATTGACTTTTTCAATATTATACTGACCGATATTGTTCCAGGTTTCTATTTAAGTTTTAAACTCGTATATTTTAGTGCAGATAAGAAAACAATTTAAAACTTTAATTCAAGCAAAGAACACATGTAGCTCATTCCATCAACAAGGACTTGTCCCCTATAACTATAAAAATAATTAAGAAAGTTGACATTTCAATAAAGTGTATATTGTTCGTGAAATTCAACATTTTATAAATTTATTATTAACTCAGTTAACCTGCACTTTGTCACGTTCTCGTACGTGATAAAACACAGGTTTCACACCCACCTAATCACGTTAACCATTTATCAAACTAATGAAGTCAATTTTGATAACTGTGATAAACATCAAAATAATACACAACTAAATGTAATGACAAATCTGTTTGTATCCTTTCATTTTAATTCAAGCATCACTATTACTCATCAATTGGAAATCCATTTATAATTCATCAAAATATATTCCCACAAATAACTGCTTAACAAATATTTTGCATTAATTTTAATATTAATCAAATATTATGTTTGTATAACTTAACGTATTAGCATCAATAAATACCACATGATCATACAACATTTTTAATGTATAAAACTGAATAATGAAATTTTGCAATTACTATGTTTATATTTTTATATATTGACAACGTTTGGATATAAAAATTCTAAACGTACATATTATAATAAAAATGTATACTCTTTAGATTATATTTGTTTATTTGAACAATGAAATCAGACCAGAATACAAGTAAGGGTAGCTAACATAAAAACTGAAGGAAATATGAACTATGATGACATCGAACTCGAACAAATACAAATAATTAAAACTCTGCAGAGAAGGAGTCTGTAAATATACTGTCTTATAGTCAGCAGTCAAGATATATCATTTAGAACCATTTAATTTAAATTCACTACAATTGAAACGAAGCAATATTATAAGCTATCGTCAACTGAACTAACTATAGGAGCAACTATAACTGTATCTACTGGCAGTTCTTGGGTTAAAAACAACTATTTATGAAGTTACCATTACATGATTAGTTTTTTATTAATCAAACCGACTGGCAATTCTAGGGTTGAATTACGTATACGTAATTATATTTGAAGAATATATCCCTTTAAAGTAATAATAAAAAAGAACACATAAAATGTTTCTTTTGTTAAATAAACCTGCCATTGTTCCAAAAGTAATGGAACGTTCAGAATACTAGATAATTACAATACTAAGGTAACTGGAGACGATGGAGTAATTTCAGTAAAAATAATTACATTACTGTGTCTACTTGAGTTGAGTTGAGACTCAAACTTAGCCTAACCAACTTAACTCTCTCCGATACTCTCTTGTTTGTCTTCCCATTATTTAACATCGTGAAACCCCGCACTTAGGGAGTTACTCCACTTAATGTTAGATAGAACAAGGAGAGCTTCCAAAATTTACACTACTAGCAGTTTATTTTTGAATAACAAATATTGCTTGTATTGTTATATTATTTTATAGATTTAATTTTTTTGTTGGATTCAATGAGTTTTATACTTTTTTACGCTAAATTAGATAAAATAATTAATATATCTATTCAATTAAAAAATGACTAAAATAAATATAGAAGTATTAATATCGATTGGATGAATGCATAAAGTAGTAATAATGTTTAAAAATTTATCCTACTTAAATTAAATAAAGTTTCAAATAAAACAATACAATTAAAAAAAATTACAAATATAAAACCATGCAAACAAATATAAAAGAAAATTAAAACAAATATACTTTACACCAACATTCATAATTATGTTTACCGTGATGTCAGATTGACATGCCTACTTTTATATGACTTATAGGGAAACCCCTACTATGTTCGTGTTATACGCAGTAACTAGCAATAAATAATAGTAAGTGATATAATATTAATTAGGCACCACCACCAAAGGAGAGCTGAGATGTCTCTGTGTACAGCCGTCACATTACTGTGAATGAACTGACTTAACAACCAAGAATGTAACTGTGAAACGCCTCGAGTAACAGGATTCCTTGTTAATAGATCTGACTCTCTGACACTAATCAGACATTTATAACTTCGACTAATCAAAGAGTATGTAGTAACAGATGAGACATCGTTATTGTGTATGAAGTGACTTAACAACCAAGAATGTAACTGTGAAACGCCTCGAGTAACAGGATTCCTTGTTAATAGATCTGATACTCTGACACTAATCAGACATATATAACTTCGACTAATCAAAGAGTATGTAGTAACAGATGAGACATCGTTATTGTGTATGAAATGACTTAACAGCCAAGAACGGAACTGTGAAACGCCTCGAGTAACAGGATTCCAGTAAGTCTCTTTGTTACTAGATCTTATAATCTGCTACTGATCAGACAGTTACAAATCGTTTTTCAATGCAACCATTAGGTAAACCCATCTAAGTTAGTTTGAGAAAAATACGTAGTCAGAGATTTTAGATAAATATAAAGGAATGACACAAATTAAGTCTTACATTTAATACTGAAATACTAAGTTTCCAGGGTAGTACGAGGCCAGAAGTCTTTAAGAATGCCTGCCAAGATCTATATATAATTGAACAATTAATATATATATAAAATGACCAAAATAATAACATAGACAAAACAACATTCATGGCAATCGTTTCGCGTGCTGGGGGCGAGCCACCTGCTGACCAGGTGGTGAAACTGCACTCGTGTGGCACATTATAGAACGTGACACACACTACAAGTATCTTGGGGTAGAACTAGAAAGCAACCTGAAATGAGACACTCATATTTCTATCCTGAGAAATAACCTTAGAAAAACATCTTTACTTCTTTCCAGTTGGGAAGTATTCTGAATGAAAATGAGCTTAAGATGATATATTATGCATTTGTACAATCCAGTATTCAGTACGGCATGATAGCACCGGGAGGAACACACAACACTTTCATCGACCGACTCTCAGTCGCTCAGAAGGCTATATTGAAAGCTGGACTCCATAAAAATAAAAAATATAATTCAGAGGAACTCTTCTTATTTTTTAACGTTTTAACGGTAAGGCAACTATACATAAGAACTCTATTAATTTATTCATTTAATCTCACTCGGACAGTTTATTTACCCACAGGACTCATAATTACATGACGAGAAATTCTCAATATACCGCCATTCGGCATGTTTAAATCACTAAATTTGATAAATACATTTTACATAGCAAATATTCTTCAGATGAATGTTACACGTGAAATAAGGAATCTACGTGTATCTTTAAACGTCTACAAGCGTCTGATAACCGCCTGGATCCTCGGGATCAGCCCTGACCTTGCCGAGTCTCTCATACTATGCACCTACTTAGTTAAATGTTTCTTAGAACTTGTACTGGCTATGCTGCCGTGTCAGCTAAGTTGTGATATGTAAATCTTTGTTCTTTTTTTCCTTCTACTATGATTAAGCCATACTTAGGTTGACTGAATTTTTAATTTTAAATTATGAAAAACAACTCTTTGTTGGAAAAGAACTGTTGTCTTGTTTGTTTTTCGTGTTTATGCAAACGTAATTGAATTACAGTTTTTAATTTTTCTTTTAGATGGGAACTCCTTAACCCACGCACATGGCGCATGTGAAGTATTATTTTATTTATTGTTATAAAATGTAATATTTTATATACATATAGTGAAATAAACCAATTTTTCATTTCATTTCAAGCTAAGTAAATGGTCAGAGGGCTGAAGTTGTATTCAGATTGGATGCACTCAGATTGAAAATTGAGCAAAAGAGTAGTGGACTGAATAAAAAAGGTAATATTTTTTACATTATCCTCTAAACAATTACTTACAGAAAAACTATTTTTCGTACAAATCTATTTCCATTTTTTATTTTATAGGAAGGATGCAGCTAAAACGACTAGCATTTCATAACTTTTAAGGAAAACTCACGTTTGTAATTGTTTGCACAGGTGTGGGTTACAGAAATGTTAGTTTGAAAAACCTGTCTCTATTAATGATGTAACTTGTGGCACTAGAGTGGAACTATGCTTGTTACCGGATGAGAAAGACTGTGCCGAAGTTATTGTTCTCTGAGAGCATCCAACCATCGAGCTACAGTTGAGGGTTGGAGGGAATGCAATTTGCATTCAATACGATTGCTCCATTCAAAGTTGGAAAGTCTCGCCAACTATGTGACTATCATCAACCCTTATTGTTGCAGTATGAACAGCTGAACCCGTCCCCAGTCAAACTGTTATGGTGATGTATATGGGTTGTGGCAAATGAGTGTAGACATTTTTACCTACCATAGTAACCTGTTCCATAGAAGGCGCCATTTATTTATAGCGATATATCATATAAAAGTACGGGATTCGCTAGGAATCCGATCCACGTAGTACGGGCCATATTTTTAGCTTATTTACAAGCCTAATACTTACTAATCTTCCTTGCTTAATACCTGAATATTGGCATCCATTCTACATGGTAACGTATATAGAAGAGTATACGTCGATGGCAACTATTGAGTTGGGGCCATTTTGGTGTTAGGATGATTGTAAATAGAGCGTATGACCTAATATCATTACAAAACACTCGGCCACTAAGTTGATAAGTTATGGATACTATGATTTGTCAGATTTACAGCTTAGTTAGGAATCCGAACCACAATTCGTATAAAATACTGGTTTATACGATAAAGCCACTGTTATTATGTCGTATAGGTTTACTTGCTGATGGTCTAATATTAAATAGCCTTTTATAAGGAACAGTCCAACTTAGTTTGCAAAAATGACTACACTCGTTCATTTACACTCAACACACACATTCTCCACCCATGTTCACTTACATTTAGATGATCATAATCTTATCATATTATTGTATAATTTGATTTTTGTAGATTTGCAGGATGTAGAATAGTTCCTTATTTTCTTACTTGATCATGAATTTTAAATACATTTAAACTTAACTAGTCTGTGTTTAAACAAATAAGTGAAGTACATTAATTGAATTACAGATCTAAACTCAACAGTGTGAACGTATTAACACTATTGCACCCATATACAACAACTGGGAACGGGTTCAGCTGTCCATACTGCAACAATAAGGGTTGATGGTCAGATAGTTGGCGAGACTTTCCAACTGTGAACAGAGCAATCGTATTGAATGCAAATTGCATTCTCTCCAACCCTCAACTGTAGCTCGATGGTTGAATGCTCTCAGAGAACAATAACTTCGGCACAGTCTTTCTCATCCGGTAACAAGCATAGTTCCACTCTAGTGCCACAAGTTACATCATTAATACAGAAAGGTTTTCAAACTAACATCACTGTTACCTGCACTCAGGCGCAGTAATAAAAACGTGAGTTTTCCTTAAAAGATAGCGAACACTAGTGGTTTTAACTGTATCTTTATTTTATATGGTTGTCGCACAAACAAATGAAATATGTATGTTTGCAAATATTTTTAACTAAGTCGGTACAACTGGTGAAAACATAAAAAATATATATCTAAAATAGTTAAAGTCATCATTTAAATGTTTGAAATATTTTAATATATCATAAGGATCGTTTTGGTATTATTATTGAAATAGCTTCTTTTAATTTATATATATTTATTATGTATCAAATGTAACTTTTAACACATCTTCGGGCGAATTCAAAATCAAATTAAGTTACGTAAATTCAAGCCAATCATTACTTCAAATTCAAAATCATTTTGTTTTTCTTTTGTAAATAAATTATTTGACAGTATACTTCATGAACGAATTTTAATTTTTCTTAAATCCGATAAACTAATTTACTTATTTCAATCTTCTTTGCGTATTTGTCTAATACGGCTTGCGCCCTTGTTAAGGTTACTCATGTAAATAATTTTTAAGCTATGGATACAAGCCTTGATTGTGTAACATTTCTTTACAATTATCTAAAGTGTATGACTACGTATAACACACAGAAAACTTTCGTAAACTAACTGCGATATGTTTACGTAACGGTTGCTGTGACTAGTAACCGTTACGTAAACTAACTGTAATAGGTTTACGTAACGGTTACTGTGACTAGTAACCCTTATGTAAACTAATTGTGATAGGTTTACGTAACGGTTGCTGTGACTAGTAACCGAGGTTGTATTTGTCTAATCAGTAGCAGAGTGTCAGATCTATTAACAAGGAATCCTGTTACTCGAGGCGTTTCACAGTTCCATTCTTGGCTATTAAGTCACTTCATACACAATAACGATGTCTCACCTGTTACTAAATACTCTTAGATTAGTCGAGGTTGTATGTGTCCGATTAGTGGCAGACTGTCAGATCTATTAACAAGGAATCCTGTTACTCGAGGTGTTTCACAGTTCCGTTCTTGGCTATTAAGTCACTTCATACACAATAACGATGTCTCACCTGTTACTAAATACTCTTTGATTAGTCGAGGTTGTATGTGTCCGATTAGTGGCAGACTGTCAGATCTATTAACAAAGAATCCTGTTACTCGAGGCGTTTCACAGTTACATTCTTGGTTGTTAAGTCAGTTCATTCACAGTAATGTGACGGCTGTACACAGGGACTTCTCAGCTCTTCTTTGGTGCTGGTGCCTAATTAATATTATATCACTTACTATTATTTATGGCTAGTTACTAGGTGTAACACGAAAATAGTAGGGGTTTCCCTAGAAGTCATATAAAAGTAGGCATGTCAATCCGACATCACGGTAAACATATTTATGAATGTTGGTGTAAAGTATATATGTTTTAATCTACTTTTATATTTGTATGTATAGTTTTACATTTGTAATTGTTATTGTAGATTCTATCGTTTTACTTGAAACTTTATTTAATTTAAGTAGGATTAATTTGAATACATTATTAGTACTTTATGCATTCATCCAATCGATATTCCTACTTCTCTATTTATTTCAGTGAATTTTAAATTGAATAGATGTATTAATTATTTTATCTAATTTAGCTTAAAAAATTATTAAACTCATTGAATCAAAAAGAAAAAATAAACTTATTAAATAATTTAACAATACAAGCAATGTTTCATATTCAAAAATAAACTGCTGGTAGTGTAAAGTTTCGAAACTCTCCTTGTTCTATCTAACATTAAGTGGAGTAACTACCTAAGTGCGGGGTTTCGTGATGTTAAATAATGGGAAGACAAACAAGAGAGTATCGGAGAGAGTTAAGTTGGTTAGGCTAAGTTTGTGTTTCAACTCAACTCAAGTAGACACAGTAATGTAATTATTTTTACTGAAATTACTCCATCGTCTCCAGTTACCTTAGTATTGTAATTATCTAGTATTCTGAACGTTCCATTACTTTTGGAACAATGGCAGGTTTATTTAACAAAAGAAAAAATATAAGTATTCGTGGTTGTTTCCGTGTTCAGTATTCAGATTAATTTATTTACATTTTTAATTAAATCCCCACTTGAATTTAAAAAAAATCATAATTTCATTTTCATTTAAGGACATGAGTATATTTTATTGCAAATTAAAGGAGTATTTGATTTCTTATTACTTTTATGATACACACGCACGCACTCACGCACGCACGCACGCACGCACGCACGCACGCACGCACGCACGCACACACGCACACGCACACACACACACACACACACACACACACACACACACACACACACACACACACACACACACACACACACACACACACACACACACACACACACACACACACACACACACACACACACACACACACACACACACACACACACACACACACACACACACACACACACACACACTCATACAGTAGTTAAGAATATATAAGCTTTAACTCTAGAACTGCTAGTTGATACAATTATTACCAAACTGCTCCTATAGTGGATATTCCATATATAGTTGAGAATACGTTTTCTTTAACCCTAGAAATGCCAGTTGGAACCAAATTATTACCAAACTGCTCCTATAATGGATACTCTAGATGTAGTTGAGAATACGTTAACTTTAACCCTACAGCTGCCAGTTGGTACAGTTAATACTAAACTAGTCTTGTAGTTGATCCATCAATAGTTATGATATTCCTCCAGATTTAATTCGTAATAAATTAAGAGATTAATGATTTTAAATAATATATATGCCCAATGACTGTAAGACATTGAATTATTAAATTTTGAGTTTTATTTATTTGTATTTCTTATTTATTTGAATTTCTAAGAGTTTAATGACACCACAGTCCATATTTGCTTTAATTATTGTATTGTTTACCCTTGCTTATCTTTTGGTTTGATTTATTGTTCTAATATACAAAATATGTAACAGACAAAATTAACTTCATTACAATGGTTAATGTGATTGGACGAGTGTGAAACCTGTCTTTTATCACATACGGCAATGTGATAAAGTGCAGGTTACCTGTGTTAGCCTTAGCAATAAACAAAATAAATAGAATTGTATATTTCATGATCATTATCAATTTTATTGTCACATGTCTAGTTACCTTTGTTATAATGGAGGACAAGTCCTCGCTAACGGACAGAGCTACAATTATACTTTCATTAAATGATAAGCTTATCCTTATGCGTTCTTAGGTGCATTAAAAGATACAAGACAAACCATAAAGTGTTAACCTAACCAAAATTGGTCAATATATCGTTTAAATGTAATTTATGATGATTTAAGCCTAAAATATCAATTTATTTAACAAAATAAAGAATTATAATCGACTAGACATTTTTATCACAAACAATTTTATGTAGGTTTTGAAAATGAGGTAATAATTTCCATCAATACATTAAAGCACTATTTATAAATTTAATAATAGTCCATTTATAACCGTTTATTATGTTTTGAAAGATGTACTCATGGTAAAAACAGGTAGTTTTCTTATTTTAATATACGAATTGACAATGATTTAATATCATGTGTTAACAATTGAATATAAAAGTATAACATTGTATTGTGAAGAAAAAGGTTGCCTATGCATTATTGATTGATTTCTATCGACTTGGACAATACTAGAGAATTCTGGGGTGTCCATGTTAGGTGGTAGTCAGGTTCCGTATTATGGTTAGGGAAGAGAACTGATCATCTGGGTTGTCAGTTAGGTGAAGATCCCACATATACTACGTGGTTATGATCCCACATAAAAATACATATTCATATACACTTTATAAAAATACTAAAGTGATAAAAGCTCATAATGATTTAGGGACTACTTCATTTACACGTAATTCTAACAATGTCTCACACATTTAATGTTTGTGGTTATATAAAACTACTACGCTATTTAGGCCTATTATTAGTTTTAGAAAGTAAAATGATTTTCTTTCTATGTTGCTGGTTTTGAAATTTTATTCGTTAAAATTCTTCTCCCATAGAGAACAGTGACAATATTGAATTATTCACGAGCCTTTAGATCCAAGAGGATCACTGACTGAGTGTTCCGGGAACCTAAGAGGAGGAAACGTTTCTTTTGCGTCTGTCATCAGTAAACCTTTTTATCTTTTTTTCTCACAATTCTATTGTTCACGGTTTACGTCTTGTATTGTTGAGTGTATTTTTACTTCAAATAATAACAGTGAAGAATTCAATTTAATCACGATAGTAAAGCACTATCTCACAGTTTGTTTATCACACTTGTAAAAATTAACATTTTCAATTATACTAAAAAAAAATATTAACAGTACAAAAAAGTTAATGTTTTTGAAAATATGAATATTTATGTCTGATAGCTCCATTATAGAGTAGACATCAACATGAATTCTAAATAATGATATGAGAACAGATTAATACCGGCAAGGGGACATCCATCATAATTTATCCCCATACCTTCTAACTGAACAGCCTTGCCGTGTGTCCTTCTTACAGTCATTCACCTATATTCCCAACTAACTAAACAGTCACTTATCATTACCTCTGTGCGGCATTTTAGGTAGTAAATCCATATTTCTATGCAAATAAGCATATTATTCAACTGTAAGATTTCCACGATAACAAACTTATATAATCATATAATCATTGTAATTTACGTAAAAAAAGTCGTAGAACATTCGAACTACATTTGTAATTATTAGTTTTTTACGCAATAAATATATTTTCAATTAAAAAAAATCTGGGAATATTTTATGGCATATTCACCCTAAAGATAAAATGTCTGCTTGATGAAGTTCTATCCTTTGTCTACTTTTGAACTGCACCATGGCACTTAGTTAGGCACTCGTCTCTTTGTTTTTTTTTTTTATATATATTCTGTGTGCTATCGAGTATGTTTCATTGGTAGTTGGGTTCTGTTGTGCAGTTCCATTTTCATCGTCCCGAGCTTTCTAACCGCTTGTCACATTTAGCTTTGCTCTCGTAACTTCGGTTTATTTAAGGCATACTAACCATTGGGTCTTGGTGGGGGGCGGATCATTGTCAATCTGTTACCTGGAGAGGTATAGAGGCATTGAAACGCATCGGTGGATCATCGGGCTGTATTTTCGTTGTCTCCGTCTTGACCGCCTCTTAGTCCTTTTGTTCTTCATTAATGATGATCGGTGGATAGTTTTGTTCTTTTTTGTTGTGGCTTGCGTCTTTTGAGACTTAGATATTTGAGCAATGAATGGGAGGACCTCACCTACATTTTAAAATGTATTTCATTTTGTCTACTTTCCTTCCTAAAAAGTTTAAAGAGTTAGATTCTCGGAACTTTCCACAAACGTCTAAATATTCCCAATTAGGAACAACCCTTTCCTGCAGGATTCAATTTAATTAGTATTTTACCTCAAATAATGTGTTATATTTTTACCTAATTTGAGCAGCCTATTAATTTTAGTCTCAAAGGCTTTGGTTATATATATGCCATATAACTGGTTGTTGGTTTATTTGTTGGTATTTATACATTGTTCGCTTTTAAGACTCATATTTTCTCCATTATTATTTGTTATATGTTTAGTATTTGCTATTTTATATTGTAAGTGTAATGTATTGGTGTTAATTGTATTTTTGATTTTGGTGATAACCTGATAGCCTATCTTTACAATCAATCTATTTTAATAGGGCAAAATATGTAAAATTGTTAATTTATTAAAAATTATTTTTTTTAAGCAATGAAAACTACTAAATCATTACCAATTTTAGTATGTGTAGGAAATATAGTCTAAATAGTCACAGGATGGGGTAGGGCTCAGTTTTTTAAGGATAGGTCACAGAATGTTTGTCAAAGGGCTGAAATAACCCACTCAAATGCGAAAACACGTAAAGGTATATGAAGGTTCTGTATGTTTTACAATTAGATATATAAAAAATAAAATTCGTGGGAGATCTTGCTAAACCTATGTTACTAAAATATACACAAGTTGGTTATTGCGGCTCATGCCCAAAGGGTGAGGAGGGATGGACCTCACATCTAACTCAAATTTATGTCTAACTCGAGGGTTGGGCACGGACCCTTCACATAAAGTCAAATGTGGCTTGGAACACCCTTCCAGTCCAAGTGTTGTTTTGTAAACTAGTACATTGTAATTACATTTGGGACAGGTAGTTGGAGCCATAAAAGAGCCACAAAACTGGCCATTAGTACACAAAATGAATTTGAGAACCAACCGATAACATTTTATTATTTTATTTATTTTAAATTATAAATTTTATATTTACCGAAAGACTATATTTTTAAAATATTTTACAATACAAATTACCTCAATAAAATAACTTTTGCGATAGAATCAATACATATTGCGTGTGATAATGTAGCCGTTACGTAGAAGACTGTCAGGTGTTCCCCACCTCAACAGTAATATTTCTCTGTCACTCCTCTCAGCTGACTACGCTATCTTTGTTCACGACTACTTTTTACCAGGTTCTCTGCCTCTTCACGATGTGGCGCTATCTTTAATAATATTTGGTACTACTTTTATTATTATTTTCATCTAAAAGTTCTAGAGTATTTAAAGTATTTTACGTCAAAAGTTCATTTATTTACACTAAATCCAAAAATGGTTGTCATGTAAAATAGTCAAATATTTTGAGCAGTATTACGTTGGTCAGTAGAGTAGATTTTTAAAGCCCGGCTTCATGAGTAGTCAGTTCGATCATAATCAAATCATAACTTTTGAAAAGAATCAGCTGATAACCACCGGCTGTTGAGTTTTCGTTGGGCTCTTCGTTTATGATACTTCCTAAGTATGATAAATACTATATTAAATATAGTATATTAAATAAAATAATAAATAAATAAATAAAAATAAAATTACTATACTTATGCTAATATTATTAACATAAAAGGGAGGAGGGACACATAATGTTGGGACATGTACATTACTATTCAATTTTCGGAATATTATTATGTTGCTTCTTTTTTATAAGAAAATTGTTGCCAGTATTATCTAATATAAACACCTGTGTGATAAATTTAGGTTTTGTTGAATCTAAAATCTCGTATAATTGAAAAGCTTTAATTGTTTAAAGATTGGGTGACATTAGTGCATTGCTTGCAAGTACCAAACAAGTTGTTTTTAAAAGTAAATTTTCAAAAATCGCGGTCGTCCAGTTCATGCTTAATACTTAGAATAACGTTAGAGTACAGCCGGCCATGCACCGGTACAAACACCATTCATCTACCCTCCATGTAGCCCATACCTAGTGTTACTTTGTGTACGCCACAATCCGATTACAGCGTGCATTTGAGTCGGCTGCAAATGTAAGGGTGTACCTAATAATTTACCCAGAGCACTCCCCTAACTCTACAAACAAATCCTCTTTAACAGCCAAACCACCGGAAGCGTATATTGAACCAAGTTTGTTATTGCAGTCAAGTTATTATCACAACAGTTTGTAGTTATTTGTGCATTTATAAACTACAAACACGTTCCACATTATTTATCTAAATCATTAACTTACTCATATATAAAACTTCTAATTAAAATAGATTATGATTTAATTAGTTTCTGATGTTTATTTGTTATGTTAAATGTATAATTTCAGTGTCTTGTGATTTGACAAAATAATTGTAGTAAGGTTTTCTAATTTCTGAGGATAATTTTATTTACATGTTACGTTATAACCGATTTCAAGAAGATACAATTTAACTCCACAGCTGAATGTATAATTTAAGATGGGACAAAAGATAATAATATGATACTTTATGAACGAAACCCAAACTTACGATGTCTGAAAGTTGACGTAAATGTAACAAAATTCCAGTTTCAATCTCTGGAAAGCAAAAATCACGAAGATGCAGAAGTAAATGTTATATGGACTCAGTTTATGGCCTTCCCAGCTTGCTGTAGGTAAATATTCAGATGTTGAGAGGGACTGAGGAGTTTGATAAAGAGAAATATATTCTTTGAGCATCTTGCAATGTTGAATATTTTATAAAATTTCTCTGAGTCAGATACAGTTTTTATTTACGGAGCAAGCTTAGTAAATAGTATCTTATTTAAGTAAGTTTAAAGTTTTATTAGGTTCTTAGAGAAGAAATATAAAAACAGATAGTAAACTAAGTTTTCTATCTCATATACTTTTGTTACGTATTTCAGGGTTTTTACTTGTTTTCTTTGTTGTAATAAGAATATAATTTTTTATTTTCATTAAATTTATTTCAAAGATAAAAATAAGTTACTGTCTGCGCATAAATTATGTGCACCTGACTTTGAAGGTTATTTAATAGGGAACTTAGAGGCCTAAACAAAATCTTATCATATTAATCTTTTCCTGGTTTCGTATCATATTAATTGTATGCTATGACGTACATATTTTAAAGTTTTATTACAAGTTTGATCAATTTTTATCGTATTTGGAACAATAAAAGGATCGGAATTTTAACCAGTTTTCAATATACATAAAATTTATACAAATATTACCCTAAAACCTGGTGTTGTATGACATTTACATTTTGATAATTGATTGAAGGGAATGTTTTCTGTAAGTTTTATGCATTTTAAAATTTTAACTTTTAGATAAAAAAAGTTCTTACCAACTTCCTAAAACATTGTTTTCTTGGCTTCTAGTGGTCGTAAAATTGTATATACAATCTTGTTTTAATCATTATGACTTGTAAAGTTACGATAAATAACTTTTATATATATAATTAAATGCAGTGGTTTTATATTAATAAATATCAATTTAAAGTTATTCTAGATTGATTTAATTTAATGTAAAATCATCTACATTACTTACAGATTTTAAAGTTATGTATCGTAACTATACATCAATAAGGGTTTCCAAAAGACCTCTAGAAGACTAAAAACAATGTTTCAGAAAGTCGATAAGAACTTTCTTCTTGTAAAGTTGAAATTCAAAAATTTATAAAACATAGAAAACTTTCCTATCAACCAGGTATTAAAATATAAATGCGATACATTAACGAGTTTTTGGGTAATAACGATGTAAGTATTAAGTATAGCGAATATTCCAAGAACTAAAAGGTGATCATAGTATCAGGATGAGATCAATAAAATTTAAAATCTTGTACTTAATTTATTACAGATAATCTCCTATTTAGAGATGTTATGATTAATCTTGAAAAACCCACAATAAATGGTATTCCAAAAATTCATTAACTTAACGTAAATTAAATAATTATCTTCGTCAATCAGCTCATAAGTTCGTAACAAATGTTACGGCCGTTTCGACATCAAAGTGCCATCTTCAGACATTGAAGTTCAGCCATAAGGCGTCGTTAAAATATAAAATAAAAAACTGACACAAACAACACACACATTACGAAAACAAATTTTACTTAACAGTTTTCGTAATGTGTGTAATGTGTGTGTTGTTTGTGTCAGTCTTTTATTTTATATTTTAACGACGCCTTATGGCTGAACTTCAATGTCTGAAGATGGCACTTTGATGTCGAAACGGCCGTAACATTTGTTACGAACTTATGAGCTGATTGACGAAGGTAATTATTTAATTTAGTCTTATAAACAGCTCAGGGGCTAGAAAATATGGATTTTAATAACTTAACGTACCTTTTAGGCCCTTGGTAAATTTCAAATCTGCATCTGCTTACAACATATCAAAGACATTGTTAATTTTTTTACTTCATCTTTGAATGTTGAATCGATTTTGTCGATAAGTTCAGTCAGGTAAACTTGTGTGGTAAGACTAGATTTGTCTCATTTGACATATTTAGTCTGCATACTAATATCTCAGCTGATTAAATTAGTTAAGAAAAACATGTAGAACAACAAATTGACAGCATAAATGAAAATGAAGTTGTAAATTTCCTCAAAACTGTAATAAAACGGGATTACTTCCATTTCATTAACAAATTTGACGAAAAAAAACAAAAAAAAAAAAACTATGGTTTAGCTATAAGTAGTCAACTCTCAGCCATTTTGTTCGAAGTTTATTTACAGCGTCATGAAGACTCCACTTAAGATAAACTAAGAAAGGAACTTGCTATCTTCTTTTATACCGGTCATGTCGATGATACTCTGGTTTATTTAATAAGAAATCATAATAACTTAGATAACGTGTTGAATGTAACTAACTGTCACCACCAGAATCTAATATTTACCAGTGAACTTCTATCAATGAATAAAATTAGGTTTTTAGTTGTAAAAATAATTCGTGTTGATAACAACCCTTTCTATACAATTTTGTGGGTAACCATTGTTGTTTTTACACAATTTAAAAATATATTTAATTTCCAATTAGCAGTTTGTGAGTCAATTCATAGTGCCAGGCTAAGAAACGTTTTTCTCGGTCATGAAAAAGCTCTTTTAAACAGGTAAAGGATAGACTGCCACAGGGGTCTGTGCTTGCTTTAATTTTGTTCAATGTGTAAACCGCTGATATCCCATTCACAAAATCTAGAACATTTATACATGCAGATTACATTACAATAGCTTATCAACACAAGGCTTTTTAGAGGTTCTGTAGAAACACTCTGAAGGAAAATTAAAGAATATTTTAGAACCTGGAAACTAAATCCTAGCTTATCATAAATCCCCTAAGTGGCCTGCTCCAACTTACTTGAGGATCGAGCCAATATTGTTATTATAAAAAGTAGGTAGGATGTTGAACTTTAAAGGTATACTGTAAGACTGTTTTGTTTTCAAGACAACGTTTTCACATGTTACAAATAACATACACCAATTTGTCCCCAGAGGGCCAATATTTCAACCCCAAACCAGCTTTCAAGACGTTTACGTGTCTAAAGGCAATAAGGGAAAGTCCGAGAGCCACATAGTTGGCGAATCTTACTCAACTTGAAGGGAGCAATCTGTTTCAATGTAATTTGCATTCTTTCTACCTTCAACTGCAGACAGTATTTTGGTGCTATTTTGAACAGTATGATTTTAGTATGTAATCTTTGAGTCAGATATTTTTTAAATAACATAAAGTGATTTTCTCAGTTTTTAAATTTTTTTTGTACTAGCGTTTAATATTAATAAATTGAGCAATTGAAACACACCTAGGCAGCAAGTAGTGATGTTATATTCTAGGCTGGTAAAAACAAAAAGATGATATTTTTATCTTTTGTTGTTCTTAATCTTGTTATCTTATACTTTATAAGATATCAATATCTGAAATTGTATATATGGAAGTAATTATCCGGCACATATGGTTTGTAACAAAGTATTTCTGATCTAAAGTGCAATACTGTAATTTATAAAGTAATATACTTGTAACAATTAATATTAGTTTTTTTCAATCAATACTTTATTTTATTAAAAAGTATTAAGGTGGTCGATTACGGTTAGCAACTTTACCATCATCATCATCAATAAATTTTATTAAAGAAAGTTCCCTTTGATCCAGTGGTTTAAGGATAGTAATGTAAAATATAATTGGAATGGAAAAGAAATATATATTCTTACAATATTAATACAGTGTTTCCCCTTGAATACTGTTAAAAAACCATAAAAACATTAATAAACATTCAGTTTATACATTAAACATAAGGTCGGTTTGATAAACTATTGATAGAAAAAATTTCAAATAACAGTTAATTAAAAAGTTGATTACCTGAACTTTGGTAGTATCAGAAATAACTGAAACTTAAATAAAACTTGGAAAATTTTAGATTTGTATCCTTATTACTTTCAGGGATTAGGCTTGGTCTGTTCCAAACTCACAAAGGCCTTTCATTTCCACTCCCTCTCTGGCCTCCTAAAATCTCTCTTTTCTTTAGGTTACTAAAGACACAATATTTGTACAGGATTATAGATTAACTTTAAAAGCAACACACTAAACTAGTTTATAGTTATAACTAGGCAGTGAAAAACATAACACATGTAACTTACTAAATAAAGAGATTATCAAGTAGAAGTAATTGTTTTTATTTTAAGTTGAAAAATATCTCTACGAAAAAAATCAAAAATACTTAGTTTGAACAATTGTATACATATTTTAAGAAAGAATCTAGTTACATATTTAAGAAGAAAACCGCCTTAATTTATATGTGTATATACATTCTCATATAAGGTATAATTACGGTGCATAAGGGACCACTACAACTACTGTATAACATATATAAATAGTTTTTGATCGACAATCGTCACTAGTGCAGAGTTGAGGTTGGAATGGCATCAGCCCACAAGCCACATAAAGTTTTCAAGCTGACATGTCGATATCGATGTATTATTCACTCCGTCGTCATTTGTCAACCGAAACTCTTAAAACGACTGCTGTGATTTATAAATAAAACAGTTACTGTACATTTTATGGAAATAAATATGTAATACTAACATTCATACACAGTTAAAAAAAAAATATTTAAATGCTTAATGGTGGGTTCAGAAACTACAAAACGTATATGTTTCGTTATAATACATGAAAAGATAAATCAAAGAAATGATAAGTTATATAATATTAGTTTATTTTTTTAATAAACAAAAATTAAATTTTAGTCCATTCCTTTGTGGCCTTATCACATTTTCAACATGACTTCAATAAATTATTGTTAGTTGAATGCTGTATTTAGAATTTTGTGTGCATTGAGGTGGACCACAAGGTACACAAAGTTAGAAAAAACTCCCTTAAGACTCACTTGGGAGTGTTTTCGAACTTTGTTGGCCTTATGACTCACCTCAATAATGTCCAATTCAGGTGGGTTCCAGATCACAGCGGCCTCACGGGTAACGAAGAGGCTGGCCTCCTAGCTAAGATGGGCGCGAGGACTCCGTACGTAGGGCCAGAACCAGCATGTGGCCCTGAGCTTACCACTACCAAGACTGATATACTGAACTTGGCGAGAAATCGCCACACAAGTGGACGACAGCGGCTTCACGGCCAGGTATTTACAACAGCTCTGGTGATGGGACCCAACTCTAAGCTGACAAAATCACTCACCACCATGAATAGAAAAGACATCAGGTTGGTGATTGTGTACATTACTGGACACGGCAACTTCAGGAAACATTTGGCAAAGATACAGTAAACACACCAGTTGCCGGCTTTGTGGTGAGGCTCTTGAGTCTGTCATACTCCTATTAACTGAGTGCGAAGCTCTGAAGCTCAGGAGAAGGAGAATATTCGAGGACAGGCTCTCAGAAGAAAGAATGGTAGCTAGCCTGGGGGAAAAGGTTTTAGAGCTGGCTAAGCCGCTTGGAATAGGTAGGCCATTCTAGTAGGCAACAGGGGAGCACAATAAACCTAAAGTTGAAGTGCAATCTAGGAACGGCCTCAGAGCTTTCCTTCACCTCATTAAACTAAACCTAAAGTTAAATTAAATAATATTTAAAATAGAAATATGTTAATTGTCAATTAATCATGAAAATCAACATGATAAAATTCTAGTATAGTTAAAAATGCATTTTTTAATGATATTTTGTATAATAGCAACACGACTTTTTAAGGTTAAGTAATGGAAACGACTATAAATTTCGAAATTCACTATATAAATAAAGTTTTGTATAATTTTCATTTATTTTAGAACTTTTATATTCAGATTCAAAATTAAATCTATTTGCTCTATTTACGTTACCAGTTAATTATTCAAAATTGTATACATAATTGTATATATACGAACGTGTATTTATTAACATACAAAAATCACGTATCTGCATCTATAATACCGCACACTTATAGATTACAGAACAATCATAAATTATTTATGCTACCATTTTAATACTAGATTATTAATTTGTATTTATCAAAATAAATTAAAATACATTTTATTAGACTTGGATTATATTAGTAGTTAATTAACAATTTCGATAACTAGTTCAAAAGCGTGTATTCACTGTTGTGAAATGAACATTATTAAGTATTTGAAATAACTAAATACTATAGGTTGACTAAAGATAGTATGATTTCATAGAAGTTGCATATATTTTAACACATTATTATAATAAAATCTAAACTTAAGTATCTCACTAAGTAATACAAATATTTACTATTCACCCTTTGAATTCTGGCTGTACTTTCTGCAATAAATATGAATACCTGGAACAAACATATTTAAGTTAGTTATAAAGTTGCTGAAGCAATTTTTTCAAGAATGAATGACATTAAAAATAATTACCTTATAAGCCATGAATCAAATATGAATTACGTATAATTATCGTTTAACTATTATATAATATTATAAAATATACTTTTAAAATTGATTAGGGTTTCGCTGAGCAGCTCCATATCACTTGTAAAAGTCAATGTTCAAGGTAATTTGCCATGGTGCGTCACCATTGAAATGACGCGTATCCTAGTGGTTACCAGAATCTCAAACAAGAAACATCAATGGTATATGTTGAGGACAGATGCTGTTTGTTAATTTTTGTAAAATTGCTTAATTTTAAAATTTTGTGTACTTACTAAGACACACTATTGCAATTTTATGAACATTTATTTGCAGTGTAAAACATTTTTATGTTTTTTAACTGTTTCTGTGACAGGCACAACGTTATTAAACCTTACGTTATATTAACATAAGGTTTAATATAACGATAAACGTTTTTGCTTAGTTATCGTTATATTAAACCCTATCATTGAATTTTTTTTTAATTGCGATGTTACTTAAAAAATACATTTTTAAAAGTTCCTCTCTTTAGGGATTGAATGTGGTTCTTTTATGTAAAATATTGAGAAAATATTATATACATGACACCATTGCTTTCTTGAATTTCTGAAATAGTTGATCTGATAATCTTAACCATGTGTAACGAGAAAATAAATTAGGTCAATTTAAATCAATTTTTAAATGATTAGATTGTTCCGTTCAGTTAAGGAACGTGAATAGGGCATATACATGTAATATACGAACATACATATAATAAACTCAGACATTCAAAGATATATAATCATTATCACTTCTTTACCAACATTTGGATTGTAAAATTTGTAACGATTGCCTTAGTATTAATGTATAGCTTATCATACAGAATATTTTTACTCAAATACTAGTTTGTTTTGTCCTCTTTATTGAAAAATATTTTTTATTAACCATAAATAAAGGACAATCTTTAAAACATAGTAACACAGTCCACTTATGCATTACTATATGTACTATCAACTGAATATTTATGTTTGCTAATTTTAATTTAGTTGATAAAATGTATCATTAATAACGCTTGTAAATTATACATACATAAATACATATAATATACACAATAAATAAACACTATTGTACATGTACCAACCCACCCCTAAGGTGACGTTGGTTTGATCCACCAACCTCCCATAACAATATGGGGTTATTGTTTAAAAATAATTATAAACAAGTTTCATTTAATTTTACAACATCTTTAAACTACTTTCTGTTTTATCTATTATTATGTTTAATTTTTTATCGGTACATACATTTAAAATTCATTTTAATTTGAGATTTTTTAAATCTAATTAAATAGACGTTGTCAATAACGAAATTAATATGTCGTGTCTAGTCAACTAAAGATTATAGTAAGTCAAGCTTATTTTATATGCTACAAATCATCGTGGGTTAATACATATTCAAGATAATTTTAAAATAATGAAAACAATGAATCATTTTACTATAATAGTTTGAAAAATTGTATTTCTTAGTTTATGTATCTGAAAAGAACCCTTACATTTCATTAGGTCGATGATAGTGGTTTTACGTTCTTATACGTTGTAAAATAAAACAAATATCAATTATATTTTGACTAAAACATTAAGAAGTACGTTTGACAACCTCACATGTAATGTGGTAGGAGGAGGGTATGTAGACACAGCTGGCACGTCACTCCACACGTAGCTGGAGGCGGTAATTAATCCCTTAGCAATCAAAGGGTTGATAATTACATGCACTGACTTCCTGTTTACTTATTTGCCCCATTTTTACTGTTTGCCAAACGAAAAATCACACGCTAAACAGCGTATCAATAAAATGTAATTTACTTTATCTAAATGACATATTATGACCTTCAATCGATCAGAATATTGTATTAAGAGCAACTAATATTGCAATGGACAGTTTATTTCCAGAGTTCTCACCTAAAGTACTGGATTTTAATTTGGATTGCAATTTGATATTTAATTTCCACATAAGTAATTGTATCATCTGTAGGCAGAACGATGGGGTTTATTATCAGGAAAGGTGTTAATCTCTAAAATCTAACGACGCTAATATTTCTGAATATGGCATTGGTCAGGTCAAGACTGGAACAAGCTGTTATTGTATAGAATTCCATTCATCCATTTCAAAACGATGCAATTGAGAGAATCCAACAAAGTTTTTTAAGCTATCTTTATTTCACAAGTAATTCAATGTTTATAGTTATTTACTTACATATGTTCAATTACTAAATCTGTTTGGGTTTGAAAGTCTACAGTTGAGGAGAGATGTGATGGGGCAGATGTTTCTGTATGTAAAGGGACAGGTAGATGATGATGATGTCAAACTGGAGACGCTCTCTTTTAGGATACCTGCATCTAACAGCAGGAATAGGCTTCTATTTGACTTGCCACACGTTCGTACTGTTGCGCTTGCGTCCTCACCCATTTTTCGGATGATGAGAGATTACAACCTAAAGCTTTATGGTGAACAGGATATTGAAACACCCCATTAGGAGGGTGGAATAAAAAAAAATTTAAATCATTGCTAAAACGAGCAACAGAGCATTTTACAGGACATATAATTATTATCATATTGTTGTAACTTTGTTATTGCTTTTTATTGTTAATTTTACTCTCATTTTCTTGTATTACCTTGAATTCAGATTACTTTGTGTAGAAGCAATAAGCGTAAAGACAAGCCCCAGACAGTTGGATATTCTACCAGTTGTTGAGATGCAAGGCAGGATACAAGGCAGAGATTACCACGTGTAGAAGCAATAAGCACAATGCTAGAACCCAGACGGCTGGATAGGCTACGAGGTGTTGATAAATATAAAATGCAGAGATTACCATGTGTAGAAGCAATAAGCACAATACTAGAACCCAGACGGCTGGATAGGCTACGAGGTGTTGATAAATATAAAATGCAGAGATTACCACGTGTAGAAGCAATAAGCACAATGCTAGAACCCAGACGGCTGGATAGGCTACGAGGTGTTGATAAATATAAAATGCAGAGATTACCATGTGTAGAAGCAATAAGCACAATGCTAGAACCCAGACGGCTGGATAGGCTACGAGGTGTTGATAAATATAAAATGCAGAGATTACCACGTGTAGAAGCAATAAACACAATGCTAGAACCCAGACGGCTGGATAGGCTACGAGGTGTTGATAAATATAAAATGCAGAGATTACCATGTGTAGAAGCAATAAGCACAATTCTAGAACCCAGACGGCTGGATAGGCTACTGGTCGGTGAGTGAAACATTCATCTTCTCATTGTGAATTGTAGTCTCCCAATTCTCGACAGCAAATTGTAGAATGTTCTCTCTGAATAATCTACTTTCCTTATATTTTTGTTCCTGAATTGAAAGAGTTAACACCGTTGTATTTTTTTTTTTTAGTCAATCAATTCTTTTAGTTGTTCACATGCAACAAACGTGCATATTTATGTAGTTTTACTAAAGGGTATTTTAATATATTTGTTCATTTATTGTACTCTACACTACAGTCTATTCATGCTTCCTGGTTAAAAATATATTAGTCATCCAAAACACTTCACTTAAAGTAAGATATATAACTAACATACAATTATTATTCTATACAATATGATTAAAATATTGTTATGACATAAATTAAAATGCACTTTTATAATGGAAGTTATTGTTTATATTATTTACAAAATACTATGTTATAATTAATCAAACATATAATTGTTTCGATGTAATATACACTAAATTAAAAAGGTTGTACCAGTTGAAACACGTAGGAGATCTACGAAATAAACTATTTTTGTACACTAATTATCACCCGCAGTAAACATTTAAAAGTAATATAAAGTAGGCACTTCCTGTACGTAGACTATGTATGAGGTAAACCCGTTCAAGATAAGTGAAACATTTATGTCTAGGCCAAATTAAACTTACTATTGAAAGAGTTATTCGTACTATCACAGTACTAATGATAAATGATACAATACTTATGCTTACATTTGTTTTCAAGAATTGTTTTTAATTAGCCTTCAAACGATAAAATGTGTATAAATGTAAAAATTGTATACAATATGCTGTGTAACACAAAAATATGAAACTCGTCATGTGCTTGATTAGTTGTTGCTAAAAACCATTTTGCGAAAGTTTTTAAACTACACACAGAAGACGACCAGCTTTAAGAATGACTTAAACTTTAGAGTAAGCAATTTTTCCAAGTCCCCTAAAAAGTTAAAGTTTGGTTTAACCGAATCGGTTTTCGATAGTTCGTACGTGCTCTTTCAATCTAAGAAGTTTATTTTACAGCAAGACTCTTTTATGAACTATTTTGAACATTTAATTTAACTTTGTCTTAAGACGAGAGACATTGTGAGTTGCAACCAAGGGTTTTTGCAGGTAGAACATTATTGTGGTAAACATTTGTTTTTAGAGATATCTATTAATAATATATCCCTTCTAAATAATATTACTAAACTTTATTGTGTTGTATTAACAAAGGAATAAATAAACTTTTAAGTTAATGATATTGTTATAATTAATTGTAATAACGCACAATTAAGTAATACAGTATAAACATGTATTCATATAGTGTTATGCTAAACAGATAAAAGTAAATAAGTAGTGAACCCAGGAAATTTTATAGAGCTTATTGAGACACAGCTTGAAGTTATAAGCCAAACTGGCAATGATTGAATCAATAGTTTAGCGAAGCACATATCTGCTTTATACTCGTATAATGGTTTCAAACGTCTTTGAGGGACGACGGCCCAAACATCTACGGCAAATGTTAAGTGGACCTCCCTGGATGTGAACCCGTGATCATCTGCTTTGGAAGCAGAAGTTCTAACCAATAAGCTAGCAAGATACCTTAAAGTTTTTTTATATTCATTAAAATGCTTCATTTAAGAAGTTGACTTTTCCATTCTTCCTTTAATCTGTTTCGTACTACCAAATCCAGACTTTTTTATAATGGATAACTTATGTTCTTATAGAGTACTTATTAAACCAACCAAAAACTAATAAAACATTTCTAGACTGTAGTTTCAAAGAAAAACGATTCATTATTCATTAGTAACACAACGATCGTCAAGTTACGGACGAATATGAGGGGCGAATAAGTGTGATGAGTGAGTGTAGTCATTGTTACTAACTAAGACTGACTGTTCCTAAGAAAGAGCTATTTATTAATATCCTAATAGTCAGGCCAACTAAGGGATATACAGTTTTACGTGGAACCGAACCTCGTAGTGTCGGTCTGATTTTCAGCTAACTGACCGGCTTGACACAGACCATAATACTAAGAAATAGAATATCAATAATGAAGGGCCAGTATTACTGTATGTATGGTTAAGAAAATGAACAACAGTGAAATTATTAGGAAGCAAATTAATATAGCAACTACAATGAATGTTTTAACATATCTACAGTACTTTTGAAGTTTCTAACCCCCGGGGATAGGGAGATGAAGTTGGTTTTAATTTACACAACTGACAACTGTTATAAGTTTATAACAATATTCAAGGTCATTAAATGGAGCAATAAACACATTTAGTTTCAGTTTTAAAGACTGTTATAGTATAACGGATCCGTAAGGGTTGAAAGCCATTATGAAGTTGGCCTCCCTGGAGTTCCTAATAACCATCAATCAAGATTGCCTTATGTTTGGCAAGGGTTTTAAGTGATGGATCCAGTCTACATAATGTATTGTAAGGGTATCCTATATGTACTTGTTTGATAACTAAATTTCAAAATTGATATATATTTAGGATATATAGGATATATATTATATATAGGAATACAGGTTGTTAGCCTTTGGAAGATGAATTGGCCCTATTTAACATATTTTGAAGTCTGGCCTTTATAGTTTTCAGTAGACATATTTCAAGATTATTTGTAATGTATATATATATATTACACATGTATGTGTAATATATATATATATATATATATATATATATATATATATACATGTAACGTAGTGGACAGCCCGTATGATATATTTGTTATGCGAGACAATAGGTAGCTAAAGACAATGGTTACGTATTTAAAAATATAATAAATTTGTGTTGCTATTGTTTTGTTAAATGCAATTTATGGTTATAAATGAACAGTTGGTTCAATTGACCTAATAATTTCAACAATAGAATTTCTCTAGCAAACACTTACATTTCCAAAATATACAGTATTGCACATCTCACTCAACGTGTTAGGCTCACTCAGAGTATTTATTTTTATGATTACGTAAGATTTCACATGCCCTTTATGTTTCTGTTTCATTTATTAACACTGATATTTGTTTGTTGTAATTTAAGTTATTCAATTTGTGTGTAGAATATGATATTGCTATAGTACCCTTCTTTTTCACAATATTTGTCTATTGACATAAATATTGAATAATTATAAACATTTCCCATCATTATAATGAAACACTATGTAATATATATTTTTTTTATTTAAACAGCAATACATTTTAGGTTATCTCTTAATTAGCAGATATGCTAAAGAGATTAATATATTTGCTGCTATATATTTTAAACTATAATGAAATTTTATTAATAAGTGAATTGAATTGAATTTAATTGAATTACTAAATTACTCTGGCTATAATTGTCCTCCAGGAGTTGTTTTATAAGCTTCGGATGGTTCTCGTATTTATGTTAGTGTATATAACTACATGTACTAAACTGCGTTTGTCCTCAGGGGTCCATACTGGGACCCATTTTGTTTTTACATTCATCAATGGTTTGCCTCAGTACATGACAAACTTGGGCACGTTAGATGAATGCATTACTATACTTGTCCGATAAAGATGAAATACACCTAGAGACCATGGCTTATCATAGTTCTAGTAGAGTGCCCCAGTAGTTTTAACAAGAATGTGCTTTTCACTTCTTGCTGGAAGAGAACCAGATGGACATCAACATTGTCTGAAGTAAAAACCCTGGTAAATTTATTGCGAACTATCAGAAGTGTTGCACTAAACGTTTGGATGACAACATTTTGAAAGATCAACACATTAAAGCACTAAACACACAAAAAATATATACCTGTTGATGAGACAGACTTAACTATGTTATAAGTCCACTATAAGAAATAGTCATGATTCTATAGTAAAAAAATAAACATAGCGGCTGATTCTTTGTTTATATTTTTAATTGCAATAAAAAAATTAAAAAAAGTTCAGGTTGAAGGTACATTATTCACTGACCTGATTACTGATAGAAATAAGTATATGTCAGATTAACCTTCAGAGTTATTTTATAAGCTTTGGTAAGTCCCTTCTTGAACCTATTGATATATGTATGTAGATGTACTAAATTTTTAGCATAGTAAATTTGTCATTAACTAGCAAATGTTTTGCACCCACAAACTAAATAATATTATATTTAAACACATTGATAGATAAGTAACAATATAAACCTGTCATTGAGGAATAATTCCTCACAAATTGGGAGAGTGGCGGCTTAAATTATATCTTCCTCCCTCTTTAGTATTGAAACATATTATTTACTGCTCCCAAAGTTACAACTTTAAGTTGAACCTATTGCAGATGGTCAAGAATATACCCTGTTAATAATTACGTCAAACGTTATAGGCTATTTACGGTACCCATTACTACACTACTACTATCAAAACGTTCAAGGACCCATCGAGGGTGGGTTCGAAGGAACCGAGTTCAAGAGGATGGCATAGAACAAAAGCAACACAAGTTGAACGGCAAAAATATTGTTTATTACATTGAAAATAAAAAAGAACATTCAAATAAAAAAATGAAATTACAAATAACAAAATTTAATCATTTACGGACAAATTGTTGGGAAAAGTTACGATATTTATCAAAAGTTACAGAAACATTTACAAATATATTTTATGTTTTCGATGTAATATAAATAAATAAAGAAAGGAAAGAAAATAGATAACTATCAACACTACAAAGTATCAAAATAAACATAGCAAAAAGTGTCAAACTAAACGTAGGCTATATAAAAAAGTAGGTTAGGCCTAATAACGTTTTTATAAATATATAAATAAAGAGCTCTGAAAAATGTATTAAAAGAATAAACCATATAACACACAAAGTTAAACAAGAGAAAAACATCAACAATGAAACAACACTTAAATAAGAACACATAAATTAATACATGAATAGTAAACTACAACTAGAAAACAATGACTACAGATAATAAAAGGACAACATTTTAAAACGGCAACTGAACTTACGGGGCCTGGGGAAAGAAAAGAAAATTGGAAGGTTTTGGCCGATTTGGGAAAGTAAAAAAAAAAAAAAAAAATAATAATTAATCATTACACCGAAATCCAGCACGCTAAACTGGGTGACTTCTAATGGGACCAAAAAAGTGAAGAATTACCGGAGAACCACGTTCTTTAAAAGGAAATTACCAAAACACCCACCCATAAGTAAAAATAAAAAAAATAATAAATAAAATAAAATCTAAAAATATATCTGGCTTTAAAATGACACTGTTCACAGAAACCACAAAACAAGTATTTTCACTTGAAAACATTCTTCAACATGTCCAATCGTTGGAGGCCAGAAAGGCCGGATAAATAATTGGGTGTGGGTCACATGCATGTAGATGTCTTAATCCTGGAGGCCTATGGATGGACAGGTGGAAAGGGTGAAGAAGTGGCTGCCCCTCTGGGACGCATAGTTTCACACTGTGCCTCCAGGAAAACGTCGTCAGTAGCCAAGCAGGTGCCCGTCCATCACTCTCCTACTCTCGGAGCTAAGGCTAAACGTTTCTAGCCGCAAAACATGTCATCGTCGGCTGCCAAGATAGAATCTCGAGCTTGCCGTCAACGCCAAGGAACAGAATACAAAATCATGGAACACAGAACAAAGACACTAAAACTAAATAGAACAGACAGAGCTGTCCGAGGTAGACGATCATAATGCGCAAATGGCACATCATTATAATCATACTGTAACATAGTTACATTGTGTTATGATTAAATTTACTTACTCGGAAAAATATTACTTTTAAAGTCCTTAAAATGATCTAAGTTATTTCAAAATAAACGAAAATAACTTAATGCAAAACAAACTGTAGATTCATTTCACGTAAATATATTTTACTATTTATTGCAGCAAAATGTAAATACCTTTTAGTGAATTACGTACGCAATAATAACAAAACAACTGAGTAAGATATTAGCCAAACTTGGAGGCAATACACGGGGAAACTGTTGAGTAAAATTACAACATCTAGATGATTTATGAGCCTTGTGAACTTTGGAACGGCTTTGTCAGTTTAGTTCATGTTGGACCGTTTAGTAACTAACGCTCATTCTGATCTCGTTTCATTCTGAGTCAACTCTGTCTTATGTATGTGCAAATGATATTGAATATTTATTTATTATCCGAATTGTATTGAAAAAACTTAGTATTCTATACATACATACATACATACATACATACATATATATATATATATATATATATATATATAAATAAAATCCTTTTGTTTTAACATGGTGATATCATAATTACTAATGATTTCAATAAAATACTTAGTGTACCGTATAGATTTCCAAAACTTGTACACATTCACTTTGTTTTCAAAAACACAACTATGTCGCTGTAATTTTTTGTCTTATTTGAAATATCTGTATATTTTGGATTTAGTGGCAATCATCAAAGTGAAACATGATCTTAATTATGGAATGATAAAGACAAACAGACAAACAAATTATTTCTTTGTAAACAAACAAGACAACAATTAGTTATTAGTTGGGAAACAGATGTAAATAATTTAAATAATATTAATATAAATATATTGTAAATCATCTATAGTATATATATTAGGGTGTATAATTTTTAATAAAACAAGTTGATAGTAAACGAGAAATAGATTTAAAAATGTACAGGAATAAAAAAAAAAAAAATACTATTTGATAAATTGTTAAAAGACACAAGAGAAGAGTGTTAAAGACTCAAAACTTTGAAATTTCGAATTCTTTTATCTATAAAATGCTGATATTTGCAAATTGCATTTTTTTCACTTGTGTCTATTGCTTACTATCTTAAACTGTGGCTGAAAATGACTTAGAGTAAGTTGAAAAGTACATTATATTAGTAAAATATTTTAACTGTATAAAAAGTTAAGATTTTATTAGTCTTATTAGGACTATATTGTACTCTTATACTGACGTCCCTCTTTATGAAATATTTTGCCTTTTTTATCTTCCTTCTAAATTTGTTTTCATAATAAATATGGACGTTCTATTTACTGCCATATTAATTTGATCAATTGCATGTTAATAGTATGATTATCACCATACTCTATACATATACTTGACATAGCTTTCAGTATCTGAACCACAAACCACAGTATCTCATATATCCAAATGTTCTTCTAAAATTACATTTTCGGTTACTCTTGTATTTATCCCCATGAATAATTATTGTAGCCATGAATGAATAACAATATCACAAAATAATAAGGAATTCGAGTATAAATAGAGAAAAAAACATGATACAATAGGTGAACATTACTTAAGTCTGAAACACAATCAAGCTTTACATATAAAAAAAAAACTTATGTTTGTGGCACGTTAAACTAATATTTACCAGAGACTGTCCCCACACAAGCGTAGCGAGTGTTGGAGTTTGCACAAAAAGTGCGAAGAGGTGTCTGCTAGTCTAAATAATATAAAGCTCAATGCAGTGACTGACTCATTGCTAACTGACACGATATTTTGGAGAACTTCCCGGCAGCTCTTTGTCTAAAACTAAACTTAAGTGCATCTTAAATTTAAACCACAACAAATGAAATAATTATTGCATGTAACATTTTACAGCATAATGCTGAGCCTAGAGAAGATAAATGCATTATAAAAATAAATTTAACCTAAAGTAATTGTAGATAACAAAGTATTTATTTTTATGTATTATCAGATTAGTTTTAGGTCTGCAAGTAGAAAGTATCTACATGTATGTGTTAAAAGAAAATTTGTATGCACGGAAATATTATAAACTGCTGATACAAATACGATTTTCAACAAAAGCTAATAAATATGATATAATAGTAGAGTAAATGGGTTACTATAAATGTAAACTACACGTCCAATGTACATTGAAATTAACTTGAAGATTTCATCAATGACATCTTAGCTTTTAAAATATCAATATGACAGACAAATCATAAAAAGGTTGAAATATAATAATTATTAAGTAATTAGAATATATATTTTTTTAAATTTAAATCCTCGATATAAACATATAAACTATTAAGAACCTTAGTATCTTTAAAGATTATCAAAGGATAAACCCTTTATATGTTATTCTTTTGTTTTTAAAATAATATTCTTTTATTTCACTATTTTACTCAGAGAAATAAACCACAAGTTTTCTCCACAAAGAAACCATTCTGAGTCTTGTTGTATCCATTTTTTGCGAAGTACTAACAAACATATATTTGAAAAACAAAAATATAAAACAGAATAAGTGAGTTTATTGAAAATCAATCATAAAATTGGAGCTTTTATAAATTTGACGACTATCGTATAGAAACACAAGTACATAAAACTTCAAAGCTAAAGTTTTAATTGATGTTCTCAATAAATTTTGTACCACAAAGTATGCTTTTCATCAGAAAATACTTTACATTCTTTGATACATTATTGCATAAAGGATCTTCATAAAATAAAGTATACAAAAACCTCTTTCAAAGTCTATAGTTTTGATATTTATTTTAAAGGAAAGATATAGTAATCAAGCAATACTTAGTGGAACGGAAACATTATTTTTATTATTCTCATTGACATACAGTACTTTATGTTAAACTAACATTCCTTATTAGTCCATATAACTACTAACTAGTTGATAGTGTATAAGTTGTTTACTGCAAATAATAAAAATTACCCGTCGTATATTTATTATTCTCATTGACATACAGTACTTTATGTTGAACTAACATTCCTTATTAATCCATAAAACTACTAACTAGTTGATAGTGTATAAGTTGTTTACTGCAAATAATAAAAATTACCCGTCGTATATTTATTATTCTCATTGACATACAGTACTTTATGTTGAGCTAACATTCCTTATTAATCCATAAAACTACTAACTAGTTGATAGTGTATAAGTTGTTTACTGCAAATAATAAAAATTACCAGTCGTATATTTATAATTCTCATTGACATACAGTACTTTTTGTTGAGCTAACATTCCTTATTAGTCCATATAAATACTAACTAGTTGATAGTGTATAAGTTGTTTACTGCAAATAATAAAAATTACCAGTCGTATATTTATTATTCTCATTGACATACAGTACTTTATGTTGAACTAAAATTCCTTATTAGTCCATATAACTACTAACTAGTTGATAGTGTATAAGTTGTTTACTGCAAATAATAAAAATTACCAGTCGTATATTTATTATTCTCATTGACATACAGTACTTTATGTTAAACTAACATTCCTTATTAGTCCATATAACTACTAACTAGTTGATGGTGTATAAGTTGTTTACTGCAAATAATAAAAATTACCCGTCGTATATTTATTATTCTCATTGACATACAGTACTTTATGTTGAACTAACATTCCTTATTAATCCATAAAACTACTAACTAGTTGATAGTGTATAAGTTGTTTACTGCAAATAATAAAAATTACCCGTCGTATATTTATTATTCTCATTGACATACAGTACTTTATGTTGAGCTAACATTCCTTATTAGTCCATATAACTACTAACTAGTTTATAGTGTATAAGTTGTTTACTGCAAATAATAAAAATTACCAGTCGTATATTTATTATTCTCATTGACATACAGTACTTTATGTTGAGCTAACATTCCTTATTAGTCCATATAACTACTAACTAGTTTATAGTGTATAAGTTGTTTACTGCAAATAATAAAAATTACCAGTCGTATATTTATTATTCTCATTGACATACAGTACTTTATGTTGAGCTAACATTCCTTATTAGTCTATATAACTACTAACTAGTTGATAGTGTATAAGTTGTTTACTGCAAATAATAAAAATTACCCGTCGTATATTTATTATTCTCATTGACATACAGTACTTTATGTTGAGCTAACATTCCTTATTAATCCATTAAACTACTAACTAGTTGATAGTGTATAAGTTGTTTACTGCAAATAATAAAAATTACCTGTCGTATATTTCGACCGCGTGATGCAAATATGTGCGTACAATAACTACCGACATTTCGAGCAAATTTCTGTGCGCCATCTTCAGGTTTCAACGGAATATTAGTACTAGAGTCTATCATGGAATTTGATTTAATTTAGTTGCATTTTGTTGGAATTTGTAGATTCAGCCTTTATTTGCAATTAAAAATTATAAAATATCCATAAGAGTTGCCATCAAACGTTATTCATACATTAAAGAAATCAAGTAATTTTATTGAGAAAATAAAAAGTGAACTAATTCAGATTTACTGTAGAACTCTATCTCTGGTCAGTTTTTTTGACAATTTTAATCAAGTAAATAAATTAAGCCGACAAAACAAACTACATAAAAGGAAAAAATCAATCCAATGTGATATATATATACACATATATATAAGAACATTTTAACAATAATAAGTTTGTCAAAAATTAAAAGAACAAAAATCAATAACTAAATGCTTAACAGCTTAGCCATATGTAGTCATTTATCTGAATTAACGAAAACTTAAATAAAAAAAAGAGCTTTACAATAAAAGTAATTGAATCAATGCCTAAATGTTTGGAAAACCTAGTTAAATTTAAGTGGGATATGCTTTCCGATGTACACAATACTTATCGACTGTTGTAGAATATCTCAAGTTCTAAATATTATAAATTTAATGACACTATTTTAAACACAAAATATACTTTTTGTGGTGGAATTTGAAAGATAAACACTGTTTTAAAATTTCAGCTGTACGACAACATGAGACAAAATTTAATTTCTACAATACACAAATAAAATGTAGTAGTCTCTTCAGAGAAGTATCAGACCAAAATAAAACTAAAGTGGAACCAACAGACGTCTTTTGATTGTGTTATTATTTTCGCCCGGGAAAGGTTGCACCGGCGATATTGTTGCGAGAAAGGCCGAACGTAGCCGAAGGCGACCGAAGTTGACCGAAGTTGCAGACCTCCGGGTTCAGTGTTTGGCTGGGCGCCGTAGGATCAATACACATCGACTAAGGGGCGCCTACAGAGCTTTTTGACCTACTTCCGTTAGTTGCCCAACAATAGGGATTTGTATAGAGTAACTTTTAAAAACGAAAAGAGCTACAGTAGGAATACTCGTTTGAAAACAACTGTTTTACTAAGCAGTCAAAATGTAAACGACGTTTTCCTAGCAGCAGTTACATACATAATAGAGTAGCCCTACCTGACGCGTGTTATGCTCTGAAATAAAAGATTACGCGTAATAGATGTAGATTGAAATTAAAAACACTGCTTGAATGAAGTACTAAAATAAACCTTTATATAATTTTATAAGTTTCTTTTACTAAAACACTAATTATAACCGAATATGACACTAAAATAGAAAAAAAAACTGTAGATAATTTATATTTAGTAAATGCTGCTGTAAAATGACTCTGTTCTTTAAGTTATAATACTAAATAATTGTAACTTATACGTATAAATCATACATTGTAATGTGTAAATCTTGTAAATTAGGAATATATTTTACATTCTAATAAATAAGGCTGTTTGAAGGAACTAATACGTACCATAAAAGGTGTTAATACCGGGGTACTGTCAAGTGATGTATGGTTCGAAACTCAGGGGGTTCATTATCTAGATAGTAAGCATTAAGACCGCGTCAAGACACGTCCCCCTTCATCACTTCATTGTGGAGAAAAGTCTGTGCACTTTGATCGTGTATATGTGTGTGTTTTATAAAAACGATGAATTTCCACCACACAAAAATGATGGAAAGGAATACGCCTTTACGTGAGCCTAATGTTTAACATCTTTAAAATGAGACCCCGAGTTTCGAACTATTGGTCGTTCAACCAATACTCGATCACTTGGTAGTACCCAGATAACTTTTAACATTGCATAGATAAATTAAAGCGAATCAGTGACTATCTCGTCATGGAGCAGATACGATATTTCTAAAATTCTACACATGTAGTACAAGTTGAAATACACATTGTTAATTACAACAAATATTACATTGAGTTATGGACGTATATAAATACCCGGCACTTGTGCAGTAGTGTTGTAATCCAGCTACTTGGAAGGAAAGTGATGTGGATATTGTAGGTGAAGGGGTCTATTCTATGTTATCTAACACCGTCATAGCGTCCGCTCAATGGTGTGCATTATTGTGGACATTACAAGAGATGTTTGTACCACTGTACGTGTATAGGTGGGTAGGAGGAAAATCTACTTAACATAATATAACGTAACATAACATAATATTATGATAACTATAGCGCACCACCATCACTGCAAGGTGAATTGTAAAGGTTTTATTCCCACATGTTCCCCTTTTTATAAGACATTTTTCATCTTTCCTAAATATTTTTTATGTTTTTAGGAACTATTTCTTGACAGAGTAAATTTCCTATTTTATACTAGTAGTACAACTTATTGAAGAGGATATAGTAGGCGAAGGTTTCTGTTCTCAGGAATCTTAAAGCAACACACCATCCACTCAATGGTTACCATCAGCGTGGACACTGGGTGTCAATGATCGATTTTGGCCGGGGTTTGAATGCTGTCTAGGGAAGAGAACCAAGTATTTAGTTAGCTAATATCAAAATAATTATATTGTTCAGATTCTACGTAAAACTGTGGGTTCCTTAGTTGCCCTGGCTACTTGTCTATTAATAAGCTCATCTCAGTTAGTAACCAGACTACACGGATTATCCATTCCCACAAAATACTCATGTTCACACAAATGAGGCATCCTCTAAACAGTATTGTAAAAATCCTTATCTCAGCTGTTCAATATCCTTACACAACTCTTTAAAAATTGTAAATAACCTCAGACGTAGCCCATATACATTTTTTTTAATATGAACAACTTTTAATAACGCATAACTTAATTTAAATTCATGATTATTTTAATAAATCTTATAAATGAAAACAATTAGGGGGTTATATTAAATACAAATTTTGTATTCAAACTGCACAACTTGGCAATATGGCACGTCGCTCGGTATTACTAATTCCGCCGGTGAACGAGGGTTGGACCGTGTTAAAGCTATGTAAAGCATTTACAATCCATGTTGGGGGTGAAAAGTACAGTTAAGGTAATTATTGCTTTATGAAATGTTAATATTTGTTACTGTAAATATTTTTAGAAGGATGTATTTAAAAACACATAATAATTTCAATGGATTTACAAAACAATTAATTCAAATGAATATTTTAAAGATTCGATTTTTAAATAATTAAAGTATTTTATGAGTATTATAATTTTTATTTGAATTAGGAAGTAAAAAATAGAAAGAAAAATTAATTTCTGTAATTTTTACAGCTTAAATTTTGACATTTTTATGTTCATAAAAATATTATAATCGTAACTATTTTACTCATTTTTTAAAGGTGCAATGAATATAACAGTTAGCTATGTTACTTAAATTTAGTAAATGATGAACAATAGTTAGAGACTTCCGATCCCATAATCTTCATAATCCAACTATTTTTATGGTATGATAATACTAATACTGTACTATCTGCAAATGAGAATGCGGATGAGAATACATACATGACACCTGTAATAAAAAATGAGATGTTGATAAACCCATAACGTTTATTTACTGATATTTCAAAGGAACCAATAATGTTTCTGTACTGATATTTTAAACTGTAACCTATAGATAAGTAAATAAGACAATACCTTTAAATTATTATTATTTAGTTTAAGATCTTTTTTTTGTCCTAAGCGAAAAACCCAGATATCTTTTAAAGGTTTCTATCTATGTCTGGGCATGAATAAATTTACATTTATAGACTTAATATTTATAACATATACATGTTACCTAAGTTCAACTATGCGAATCAAGACACTATTCTTGGATGAGAATATAAAATACAGAAACTGTCAAATTTAATCTACACTATAGTCTAAATGTTATTTCATTTTTCACATTTTAAAATTACTATTATGATATTTATTTTGTCAAACAATTAGTAACTTAATAAGCAGTTTTACTTTATTTTATGATACATACCAGACATCTGTATTAAAGTGTAATTCTAATATAATTTCTATTTTGACGTTATTAATTTTATTTTGTCGAAAAAAAACACATATTAATAAAAGAACAGACATAGAGTTAGAATTATACACAGTATTATGGTTAAAACAGCTGAATACTTTGGTGGAACTAGGAGTGCTCTGAGTGGAACAGGGGAGGGGAGGTAGGGGTAGAAACTACCCGCTTCCAACCCATTGAGCTCAGCTTTTTGCCGGACCAGAATTGTTTGACGCAACATTCAATATTATTTCGGTATATTCTTACCCCATTGTCCTATAACATTTAATGACCCATTTACTATAGGGAAAGGGGTGTACCTAAATATTGGTTAACAAGTTTGTACTAACATTAATTTTATCATAAGTAGGGACATATTTCACTACCATACACTTGTTATGTACTAAGTTTCACAGATATAATTGAAATATTTCTTGTTGTTTTTCCAGTTTTTATTGAAAAACTAACGCTTTAAAACACTAAACTAATTTTTGTACTTTTTTTAAGCACACGTAAATAGTTTAGTATACTTTACACGTACGGTTTCAGATAGTAAAAACATTTTAATATCCTTTTTAAAAGTATATATTTTTATAATTTAAGAAAATAGCTTAGACTCGCCAAATTTAATGTATTAAATTTCTCGACCATATAACATCGAAAAATGTTTCTTCGTGTACGTTTGTGCTATAAATATAAAATTTTAAATGTAAGCAATGTTGATAATATGTTTTATTTTTAAATTTAAATGGAAACACTACTTATATCATTAAATGAGAGTAAATAGATGTTAAATAGTAAAAGAAAAAACGTTTATGTAAACTTACTAATACTTTATTTATTTAAATACACTTCTTTAATTGAAAGAAATGCATTTTACTCTATTGATGCTGTTGAGATCTAACAGCATATATATTTCTGTACAATGATAGAAAACAGTTAATTGGGGTTTGAGGAACTAAAAAGTTCAGTTATTACGTTGGAAAAAACAAATATAAATAGGAGGGATATCATTCCTAAACAAATTTCAAAATCACTACATTTTGCTTTATACTTGGAGCTATCATAGTAATATGACGTCATGAGTGTATATGACACTGAACTGACAACATATAAGCTAATCAGTCTTGTCATTGTCAGACCAAAGTGAAAGGAGAAGTTGACAAGTGAGCTAGTTGAATTATTCAACATGTAATGCCATATGATAAAGTTGGAAGAGATAAAGTACAATGAGATTTTGATTTAGTGACTAAATGCTATATTGTAATCTAATTTTTAAACTTTGTACATTCTTATATATATTATCAGATATGAGACGCTAGTACATATTTTACCTGTGTAGTCTAGGTACTATCACAGTTCTACTGGCTCAGAAAGGGCCTTGTTAGTAGCCCAATAGATTTTGCATAAGGGAACTTTGGCTTTGAGTGGAATCCGAACCACGAGTATTGTTCTGATATTCAGCTAACTGACATACCGGACACTCAGTTATCTTATCCTACACAAAAACATGTCACTGACTACCATACAACATGGACACCACAGACTTCGCTCGTGGTGTCCACATCGATGGTAGCCTTTGAGTCAACGCACAATGTTTTTTTTTAATAGGAGCAAGCATAGAACCTTTTATCTTCAATCTCCACAACAATTTGCCCCCAAGTAGTTGGATTACAGCAATCTGCACCATTAGTGCCGAGTTTAATAAAAATAATTAATAATGATAAAATCGTTTAAACTACCTGATTAATACCTTTGCTTTGAAATTTTGAGTCGTTAAGTTGTCTTTTATTATTTTGAAAGTTCAATTTAGTCCTGCTTTTATTACAGTAGGTCTTGGTGCTCTAACAACAACAGGGCCAAAGGTTATATTTTACTTTCCACCTGATCTCCTTCACATCAGCTAAATCCTGGTTAGGTCTGGACCAATATAGGATAAACGCTTTTCGAAAAATAATACGTTTTATGTAATGGAGTTTGCAGTTTGGACAAACAAAAGACTTAATGACATTTACGGTCGGCCAACTGTAACTCCGTTGTGTTCGCTTTGAACCCTTCGATAACTCATACTTACCGTTATAACTTTTATTGAATAAATGTTAAGCCAACAAATTAAATAAATAAATAATTTAAAGAGTAACATCCAACAAAAACATTTACATAACTAACACAATTGTTTAATGAAACAGTTCGCTAACCATGTTGCTTCCAGTTAAAGTTAGTTGTAAACACAATATTAAATTACTCATGATTACATCTGAATTAAAAAGTGATGTAGAGTTTATCGTGCATTATTATACAAAATTATAACAACATTGAAAAAATATAATAATATTTTGATGGAATTAATCTATGTGTATTATTTGAAACAACTTTAGTATAAGTATTATTTGGGGTGAAAATTTTTAATGGTTTGAAATGAATCCTTTCCTTTTAAAACTTTACATCATCGACAACGTGTTATAAATTTATATATTATCTTCACATGACTCAGTTATACATATAAAAGGATGTATGCCATCCATAGCATTCTGTTGTATATATAGGACGTAAGCCTACTTTGGATGGATGGGAGGGTCTTTCATCACGTAAGCCTACATTGGATGGGTGGGAGCACGTAAGCCTACTTAGGGTGGATATTCTTACATTCTTATTTTTACATATGAGACGCCGACACAACGTTGTTGGTATTTTAAGGCGAATATGAATGATTATATGAGTGTAGGATGAGTGTGGATGAGTGTAGTCTGGTTACTAACTGAGTTCAACTGTTCCTCAGAAAGAGCAATTTATTAATAGCCCAACAGCCAGGGCAACTAAGGGACCTACAGCTTTACGTGGAATCCAAACCACGTAGTGCTGGTCTGATGTTCAGCTAATTGACAAGCCTGATACTCAGTTATCTCCCCCACACAACATCCGTACAATGATCACCACCCAACATGGACACCACAGACTTCTCTAGTAGTGTCCAAGCCGATAGCAACCATTGAGCGGATGCCATGTTGGTATTAAGAGGACCGAGCATCCAACCTATCGCCTACAATCTCCCAAACACTTTGTCCCCAAGTAGCTGGGTTACAGCACTGCGCCACCAGTGCCGACTTGGATTGGTGGGAGGAGGGGTTGTCCTTTAAGACGTTAGCCTAGTTTGGGTTGGTGTAAGGATTCTTCAATAAGTAATCCTACTAAGGGTGGATACCTTTGTAGGTTGGGTGGGGGATCCTTCAAAACGTAAACCTATTTTGCAAGGGCCCTCCAAAACGTAAGCCTACTTATAATGGATAGGTGAATGTTGTCTGGATGAGACGGCCCAACACAACTTAGGCCTAGCTTCACTTGTAACAAATATAGTAAAATAGCTGGAGAATAAGTACATAGCCAGTTGCCCTAAAATATCAGAAGGTTCTAAAGCTGAAATAAAGAAAAGACACAATAATAATAATTGCACACATCTGGATTAAATAAAAGCGATTTGAATGTTACCATGCTTAACTAATGATATCAAAGAGATATAATATAATAATCTAGTACTTTGTTTACTCTGACAATCATACTATAAAAATGAAAACCAAGTAGGCCTACTAGAAGTGTTTGTTAAAGAGGCCTTAGTGGGACTGTCTTTAGTGGAGTGGTCAGCGCCTGACCGCGTTAAAACGCAATCTAGGTACTGCGATCATATTGCATATCTACAAGAAATCTGGGCGCTAATGATACTGTCGTACAATCTCCCGATATTAACTTCTGTGGAATACATTATGACCTGCATACTGACACATCAGATGAACGCTAAAATAAACCGTAATGCCCAGGTGCATTAAAGTTTTATTGCGTACTGTTTTAATGAAAAATAATGTCACCAGAAATAATTAATTCGTAACAGAGGTGGGTTTTACGTATTTATGCTAAACATAACAACCGAATAAAACGTAAAAAGTGCATTTTTCTGGAAAATACTGACATAAATTTGAATTTTTTTTCCTTATCGTAATTTTGTATTAACTGGTAACAAGTTTGATTTTTGTTTGTTTTTTCTTAGCCAAAAATCTTAGCACATGTTCTTAAAAAACAGATTAAGAGTGGATTTAAATAAGATTTACTTTAAATATGAACCGTACAGTTTAACGAAACAAACATTTAATAATTATTTTATTGTCTATTTTTATAGTTTTAATCGACACGTCTTTCTTAAGTTTAGGACAAAATATTTGCAATGACCGAACAAACGACATTGGAAGATAACTTATTCTCAATCAGTGATCAGTTAGTTGTCTGTTTAGCTCCTTTAAAATTACTGGACAAAAAAACCACGTGACATGGCTGCAGTATGTGTCCAATAGTAAATAAATGCTACGCAGATAATTCACTCATTAGTAAGACGCCGATCGTCAAGATATGGACAATAATGAGAGGCGAATGAGTGTGATGAGTTTAAATGAACGAGCACAGTGTTGCTACTAACTAAGGCCGACTTTTCCCCAGGAAGAGCCATTTATTAATAGCCCAATAGCTAGGGCAACTAGGGACCAACAGATTCGCGTGGAATCCGAACCACATAGTGTTGATCTGATTTTCAGCCATCTGACAAGCCTGATATTCAGATATTCTTCCTACACAACATCTGGACCCTTACTACTATACCATCGACTACTGTAAACTGAATGTAATTATCATTTATACACGTAGCTATTTAACTAACACCGTCTAGACTCGTTCAAACATGTTTATCCTTAAATATGGTTTTCATGGACTGTTTGTCTAAACTGCAACACACCTGTTGTTTACGTCCTATTATTGGCAAAGACTCAAAGCGTGTTTACATATATAAATAGTGGTCAATTACTGTAATGAGTCACTGAATCTGACTAGGCCAAAACATTGAAATACAGATTAAACTGAATTTCAATCATCGAAATTAAAATTGTAGTTTAATATATACTTTAATACGTGATCGTATAACCTGTAGGCTCTGAAAAAGACATGGCAAATAAGCGTGACCACTTAACTCAGTCAAGAAAACAAAATTAATTAATCGATTTTATTAAAATCAAAAAACACTCCAGAAGAGTTGACAAGTGAATAATCTAACTTTAGGAAACTATGTTAACATTAATTCTTGACGGTATGCATTTTTTGTGTGATGGTGTTCATTAGTGATCTATGTTAATTAGCTACACATCACATAGTTTTTTAAAAATAGTACACTTCGGCTTTACAACAATCTGAAGCCATTTTAAAATGCGTAACAACAGAACACTGTTGTGTTCTTAAGTTTTCGCAAAGAGCTTCAGATTTTAAAGCCGAAATAAAAAAGAAAAAAAAAACAGTCTGATGAGTAGCTAATTAACACATATTAACAATGTAAACATGTTTAAAACCAATTGAAAAAGGTTGATTAAAATAACTTTTTTACTGGGAGAAAGAATAAATATTTTTAAAGACTATATGGGGAATTATTTTAACTAAAATAAAAAAAGGTAATTTGAAGAAAAAATACTAACAAAGGTGTGTGAGAAGAATACACAACAGTCTTTACGACATGATGTATTTGATAACATTATGACACAAAATAAGACTAAATAAATAGTATCTAAGGATATGGTTTTGAAATTAATATATTAAATAAAAAGCTTGTATGCATAAAATATTGACAATAACTATTTTCTCTATAGTGTAGCCCTTATTTATGTCTGTGACACTCTCCATATGACTTCCGTTATCAATAAAATAATACTTAGTAAAAAAAAAAAAAAAAAACATTGTCTGCGTCGGACCAGACGGGGGAAGTTATACTTTTTTGGCCGTTCGCACACACCCACAGATAGGCAGGATATATAAATGAAATATAAGAAATTTTTCTCTGTTATTCAATATATTTCTCTTCAATATAGTAGCTTCATCATTATACTATACACCTATATATTATCAGTAATTTCTTCTATAAAAATTCTTTTATCTTGGTTATTTTCTGGTTCCTCATTAGAAATCGTACTGTATTCCAAGAAAGACACAATCGGTTTATGATAACTAAAGTAACTAACACATATTCTAGATTCAAACTTCTCAAGATATCTACTAAATACAGCATCGATGGTCATTCCGCATCTGGTCGTACTTTGGTTCTTATCATTCGACATTACCAAGTCTAGCTTGTTTTTTCCGATTCATATTCTGAATCTATTCTTTCTCCCCCCCCCCTTTTCCCCAATGAGAACGACAATTATTCTCTGGATTACCGGTATAATTCTTCACTATATTACTCACTATTAGTTTCTTTGTATACTAAATTATAGACTTATCACAACACACAACTCACTACGGTGAAGTTAATAATTCCAGTTTTTTTAATATTAATAAAATTCAACGTGGTATGTTCACAATACATATAGCAAGATAAAAATGGATAAGAACAGCCGAGCGTAACAAATGTCCATCACGAGTTTCTTCTTTCTGGCCACGTGAGAACTGCAGTCAAGGAGTACCTGACAAAAGGACGTAAGGCGTGGCCTACTTAGCCACGCCCAACGTATCACGCAAAACGGGTGACGCGGTTTTCGACCAACACCCCATCCCAAAATTATACAACGGGCGCAAAGAAGTATAACTTCAAAAATATTTAGTGAAAAATGGAAAAATACAAAATAATTTAGTATTATTAAATATTTTTTAATTTTTCCTTTAAAAATCATAAGATAATCACATTTCAAATACATTAACCAAACAATTCACAATCGAAATACATGAGAGGGATTAGTTCTGGATCACCTTGCCGTATGTACAATGGTATTAACCCACTCACCGACACACCTACAGTGGTACTGACCAGCCCACCCACGTAGTATGGTATTGCAATAGTCTATATTGTCTAAATTTATCACTGCAGTAATGACATATTTTAGGGATAACTGCCTTAGTTTTGTATTCAAACAACATACGAAGAAAAACAATTACATAAGGAATTCTTGATTCCTACTAGTTTCTGGTTAATATGGCAATCTTAAATAATTGAATAGTAACTAAAACAAGTACATAAGTAGTAGGCATATGGGGCTTCTGCATAGTCCCATGAGGAGTTTTCGTCAAACGAGCAGGTCGGGGGGTGGGGGAAGGTCAAAGGTCAAAGGTCAAAGGTCAAAGGTCAAAGGTCAAAGGTCAAAGGTCAAAAGGCAAAGGTCAAAGGTCAAAGGTCAAAGGTCAAAGGTCAAAAGGCAAAGGTCAAAGGTCAAAAGGCAAAGGTCAAAGGTCAAAGGTCAAAGGTTAAAGGTCAAAAGGCAAAGGTCAAAGGTCTACTTCCGGTTGACTTCCGGTCTACTTCCGGTTGACTTCCGGTCTACTTCCGGTTGACTTCCGGTTCCACTTCCGGTTCCACTTCCGGTTCCACTTCCGGTTTACTTCCGGTTCCACTTCCTGTTGACTTCCGGTTGACTTCCTGATGACTTCCGGTTGACTTCCGGTTCCACTTCCGGTTGACTTCCAGTTGACTTCCGGTTGACTTCCGGTTCACTTCCGGTCCACATCCGTTTCCACTTCCAATTCCACTTCCGGTACCCATCCGACTAACATCCTACCAAGTCAGAACCGACATTCAGACAGTCTGGCCTCGAGACAAGTTTTTACCGTGCTGACCTCCAGACAGTCCGGCCTCGAGACAAGTTATTACAGCACCGACCTCCAGATAGTATAATTACAACAACCTTGGGCGTGCCGGACGCGGTAACCTTTCCCACACCTTGTCTGGTTTGCCAGGTGCGGTTACCTAACCTCAGGCGTGGTCGTCTGATCCTGGTATATATACCCCTCACTCACAATGGTTGTCAGTGTGCCTTCCAACTGTGGACCATCAAGTATCTACCTGCCTGTACACCGTCCTTCTGCCGCGCAACTTTGAACCTTCAATTTGAGTAAGTACCCAACGTACATAAAACAACTACCTTATAACCACATTTAGTTACTACAACATTTAATAGTTTACAGTATTAGTCATTAACATATTAACGTCAGATGTAGAACACTAAAAACTCATAACTTAATCATACCACTCGCTCATAAGCTTAGCATATTATGTTATGATACAATTGTGTTAGTAAAGAATCCCACATAAGTCAGTTTCAAGGTGAACGTGGATATATTATCCTTGTTTCACCATAAACTTAGTCTACAATCCAACTAGGATACATCTTTCAAACATAACCCACATGTTGAGACTTTATTTATTGTAAGTTTAAGAGAACATAACCTCACTTTTTGAGAATACATTTATTGTAAGTCTGGAACATAACCTCACTTTTAGAACTTAACAGACCCTAAATTTACTATATCAATTCCCTTTCTTTAATTCCTCAAGTTGACAAATTACTAACATAACCTCACTTACGACCTAAAACATAGTGTTATTTTTGATTAACGTAGTAGCATCTAATAAAATAATATTTTGATTCACGTAGTAGTAATACATATATTACAATGATTTCAGCTCAAACCTCATTTAGTCTCAGCCCTTTGATCGAGACACATCAAGCAGCCCCGCTATTTACAACGCATCTATTGCAACCGTATTGTAAGTACACATAACCTATAAACTCATTGTACTCTCTCTAGGAACTTAACCTAACTTGTCCTACCTTCATCAAGATATTGAAAAACATTTTCTACAGAGTTTCCAGTATTATACATACCCGAGTAGATAGATATTGAGAGTTTTACCAAAGTTATTACATAACCTCACTTTTTGACACTTTATTAATTTTACTCTCTAGGAACATAACCTAACTTATCTTACCTTTACCAAGATATTGAAAAATATTTTCTACAGAGTTTCTAGAATTATACATACCCGAGTAGATAGATATTGAGAGTTTTACGATATTGTGTTTCATTTGTTGCAGATCAGCCAACCTCACAGAAACCTGCTACCACCCCATCACTTGACATCGTCTACCCACGGCAACCGCACCCATCTAATACATGTAAGCCTTTATACATCATTACTGTAGTACCCCTAAGCAAACTTTAGACTTGGATTACCGTTCTCTTTACGGTATTTGCATAGATTACCTTAATGAACATGTTACCAATACAAATTGTCCGTCTGTTGCAGCATGAATCCCAACCAGGCTCCCTGCCCTAGATGCGGCAAGCTCGTATCCCGGAAGAACATAACTCGCCACCTCAAGAGCTGCACCGGGCCTACAACAACCCGGGAGCCCCAGCGACCTTGTCCTTCCTGCGGGACGATGATCACCCTTTCCAACCGCAGCCGCCACCTCAAGAAGTGCAACCCGGTACTTCTCAAGAGGAAATCAGAGGATCCGGCTCCCTCCACTTCTAAGGCTGCCCGCATGGACACTCAGCCTCAACCTTCCACTAGCTTTTCAGTCCGCTCCTCAATTATAACCGCCTACAACTCAGTTAAGTCAGCAGTGAGTAACATCATCGGAGGAAATATTCTCGAAATCAAAGAAATTGAAAAGGCCTTCAAAGGGAGGATGAAAACCTACCTCATCAAAAATACACCAAATATGAAGGACCCTGCTCGATTCCTAGAAAAATCCAGACAACTGCTCAGGCAGAAGATAGCGTCAGACATTAAGGAGAAGAACGTAAAGGTTAACTTGGTACTTTTGGCTGAATACAAGAAGCCTATTTACAACAAAGAAGAGGTGCGTGAGATGAATTTCAAAACAAAAAACAACCCCACTCTCCCATCAACCGACATCGAAGAATACCTGAAGGAAGCTGAACAAACGATACTAGTTGAAATGGATGAGTTTTGCGCTAAGGGGTCGGGCTGGTCCCTGAGTAAAATAATCTCTTTAGAACTTCGTATCAATCGTTACGTTCCACTGCATGGTTCCACCTACATTGAGCTGCCCAAGAGAATCGCCGCTAAGAAAGCCGTTTTAAACATTCATAACAATGACGAAAAGTATTTTCTTTGGGCAATTATAGCTGCTGAACATCCTGTTCCACAGCAAAACAATCCTAATCACATCCATCATTATCAACCGTATGAGCACAACTATGATCAATACCTCCAAGGTATAGAATTCCCTATAAGCCTCGATCAAGTAAAGCTGTTCGAAAAGCGTTCAGGTATTTCTGTGAATGTCTATGCGTACGATGAGAAGTTTGTAGTCTACCCGCTACTGATAACCGATTGCCAACAACAACATCACGTAGATCTTCTCTATATCAAGGATGAAATAAACACGCACTACTGCCTTATCAGGGATCTCAGTAGATTGACACGGAGTCAGATGTCGAAACACAAGGGCAAGACATGGGTATGTCGCCGCTGTCTTCAGCACTACGGACGGGAAGACTTGCTTACTTCGCACATTCAGTTCTGCAAAGAGTACGCTGCCATTAAGATTGAGATGCCAAAAGAGGGAGCAACAATAAAATTCGAAGAAGGACATAAATCAATGAGAGTACCATTTACCGGATATGCAGACTTTGAGTGTATGCTGGTTCCTGTGGAAGAAGAAGACATAGAAGAAGAGGAAGATGAGCAGCATCAACAACCTAAACGTTCATACATTAGAAAATACCAAAAGCATGAAGCAATCAGCTTCTCATACTACATAGTGTACTCCAATGGTGACTATGCCCAGCCAGTAAAGTATTTTGGACACGATGCTGCTCAAGTTTTTGTGGAGAGTATGCTACAGGAGTCAAAGAAGATTTATCACCTCTATTCCAGTTCAGCCGCCAAGCCAATGAATATCACGCCAGAAGACCATTTCACTATCGCCAACTCTGATTCATGCCACATTTGCGATAAGCCATTTACTAACCCGGAGGACTACAAAGTCCGGGATCATGATCACCTGACTGGAAAGTTTAGAGGTATCGCCCATAACACGTGTAACATGAAATTTCGCAAACCCCATTTCATACACATCTTCATACATAACCTTAGCGGGTATGACACCCACCTTTTTATCAAGATGTTTGGACTAAATGATGAGACCATAAACGTAATTCCAAACAATGAAGAGAGATACATTTCTTACACCGTTGAGATAGAGGGAGGAGTCAAACTTCGATTCCTAGATTCGTGTCGATTCATGTCATTCAGCCTTGATGCTCTAGCAAAAAACCTAAGTCTTCCACAGTTCTACCACACCTCAAAATACTACTCTGGGGAGCAGCTCAAGCTTTTAGTAAAAAAGGGCGTATATCCGTACGATTTTATAGATTCTCTGGAAAAATACAAACTAACGTCACTTCCGCAACAGAAGGACTTTTCCAATAAACTCAACAAGACCGACGTCAGCGACCAAGATTACCAACATGCTCAAAATGTATGGGAGAAATTCAACGTACAGAACATGGAAGAATACACACTGCTCTACAACCAGACCGATGTACTTTTGCTCGCCGATATAGTAGAAAACTTTCGAAATGTGTGCATGACAACCTACAAACTCGACCCGGCCTGGTATTTTACCGCTCCAGGCTTAGCATGGAGTGCCATGTTAAAGTCTACCAACATCGAACTCGAGCTACTAACTGATAATAAAATGAGGTTGATGATCTTGAAAGGAATTAGGGGTGGAGTATCCCAGTGCTCCAACCGGTATGCCCGAGCCAATAACCCGTACATGGATGATTACGATTCTAGCGAACCTACGACCTATCTAATGTACCTCGACGCCAACAATCTATACGGCTGGGCTATGGGTCAAAGCATGCCATATGCTAACTTTAAGTGGGTTGAAGAGCTCAATTCAATTGACGTCATGAAAATCCCCGATGAATCGGAGACAGGATACATTCTAGAAGTCGACCTGGAATACCCCCAGCATCTTCATGACATTCATGCGGATTATCCCCTGGCACCAGAGCACTGTATTCCCCCAGGCACCAAAGAGAAAAAATTACTTCTTACTTTGTTTCACAAACGTAATTATGTTCTTCATTACCGAAACCTTAAACAATACATCTCACTCGGTATGAGGCTGGAAAAGATCCATAGAGCTGTGAGTTTCTCACAATGCAAATGGCTCAAATCCTACATAGACCTAAATACAGAAATGAGAACCAAAGCTGAAACCGAGTTTGAAAAAGAGTTTTTTAAACTTATGAATAACTCCGTATTTGGAAAAACTATGGAGAATATTCTCAACCGGGTTGACATCCGCCTGGCAACCAAAGACCAACATGTAGACAAGTGGATGGCTCAGCCCAACTTTAAAACCAGGACGATTTTCACTGAACAGCTTGCCGCAGTTCACACGGGAAAGACACGCCTTACGTTCAACAAAGCCATTTACGTTGGAATGAGCATTTTGGATATTTCCAAGACGCTCATGTTATCCACTTCAATGTTATCAAAAACCGCTACGGAGAAAAGGTTCAACTCCAGTATACCGATACTGATTCCCTCACCTACCTCATACAAACTGATAACGTATACAGCGACATGAAACAAATAATAGACCTAGTTGACACCAGTGATTATCCAAACCCTAACCGGTACAACATGCCCAGAATAAACAAAAAGGTAATAGGTAAGTTTAAGGATGAACTGAGTGGACGAATAATGTTTGAACATGTGGGCTTGCGCTCGAAAATGTACGCCAGCCGCTCGGAAAAGAAGAATAAAGATGATGATGGAGAAACAAAGAAAGCTAAAGGTGTAAAAAAGTGCGTGATAAAGGAAGACATCAACTTTGCTGATTACAAGGACTGCCTGGAAAGGTTTGCCCATCAGTACAGTACCTCGAATATCACCTTGGGAACATCAAGGAATTATAAGGAATGCGAGGTTTACAGACCAATGAATATGATACGGAGTTACCACCATGACTTATACAGCGTTGAGCTTAACAAAATCGCTCTCTCAGCCAAGGACGACAAAAGATTTATACTGGATGGTGGTGTTCAAACGCTTCCATGGGGTCACTACTCTATCCCCAATGACACTATGCTCAATCTAGCCATCGAAGAAACCCTATTGGTAGAGTAAGATGACGGATGGGAGCACAGATGTGCAGGAGGTAGCAATAAGACGAAGGTCGGCTACCACTTTCCGCAGCGGGGAGGGGCTGTGGAATCCCGTAAGAGCAATGACTGCCAACGCCCAATCGACCTTCAAGAACCGGCAACGCCCAATCAACCTTCCAGGTTGAATACCAGGTATAAATACACCTCACTCACAACGATCGTCAGTGTCCCAGAGGCTATCAACATGTACGGAGAATCCGACGCTACTTCTGAACAAGCACCCATCCTGGACGGTGACTGCAACCCAGTCGTCAATCTGAAATGGAGGGATCTCTACATGGACTTTATGTGGCGAGAAGATAACATCACAAATAGATGGCATGCTCAACCACGTGACGAATACGAATGGAAATGGCACGAAGAGGACATGAATTTTATGAGTGAAGTAAATCCAATAATTGAAGAGCATTGGAAGTCGATAAGTTCGGAACAGGATTATCTCCAGGCATACCTCGACACTGTGGATTGGATGGACTTGAAAATTTTTGTACGTGGAATCCATTACAACAGGAACTGTCGTAAGAGAAAACTTGCAGATGTAGAAATGGAAAAGCATACAGCGCAAGAAAAGAGACTACGGGAAAAATTTCATACCTACGTTTCCTTTACCTTTTACGAAAAAACATAGAGAAACAACTCACTTAAGGGAGCACAAGAGTGCAGGAGGTAGCAAATAGAAGAAGGTCGGCTACCACTTTCCGCAGCGGGGAGGGGCTGTGGAATCCCTTAAAAACCAATAAATATTTTGGTTTACAACAATTTATATTAGTTATGAATCCAATACAAAATATGAATGTGAGAGAAATCATCGCCAAAGGTTCACCTGCGTTGCTAGAGGATGATGTAATACTCGATTATACATACACGATTTTAGCAACGTGTACTCATTTCCAGTTGAGACACGAAGGAGTAAACATCACAAGATGAGTCAAGTGTTTATCGTGTTAAATAATCCCGATCCTACTGAGGGGTTCAGTAGTGATGATGCGACTCTCCTAAGGTTCTACAAGAACGGGGAAAATGTCGATACTGTTTCAGTGTACAGGTACTCCAGAACGATTGATGTATCCGAATACGATAGAGTGGATATTCTAGCTTATGGTTTTTTACCGAATGTTAAACAGAGTGTAAATGAGGATGAATATAGTATAAAAGTTTCTCAGTCGTGTGTTTGTTTTAAACACTCTCTGGATTTGACTAACATCAACACATTGAAGCTATATAGCGACTTGTATGCTAATAAAGCGCTGGAAAGAATTAATCACTTTGATATAGATTCGCCTATTATGGAAGAAACATCAGATTCTGAATCTAGTGAGGGGGAGAAGGATATGGAGGAATAAAAATCTTAACAAGGAGTGAGGTAATGGTGGAGTAAGAAGACGGATGGGAGCACAGGAGTGCAGGAGGTAGCAAATAGAAGAAGAAGGTCGGCTACCACTTTCCGCAGCGGGGAGGGGCTGTGGAATCCCTTAAAAACCAATAAATATTGTGGTTTACAACAATTTCAATTAGTTATGAATTGGACACAATCCAATACAAATTATGAACGTGAGAGAAATCATCGCCAAAGAGCTACACGCTCCAGCCAGAAGAACATTTCCCACCAGACCTGTGGAAGTCAAAGGAATAGACGATCTGTATCAGGCTGATTTGGTGGAGATGATACCATACTCAAAGTTTAACAAGGGCTACAAGTACATTCTCACAGTAATCAACTGCTTTACCAAATACGCTTACGCAATACCAGTCAAGGACAAGTCTGGACAGGAAATCGTCAAGGCCATACAACCTGTTTTGGAGGAGAATCGGATGACGCACCTGCAAACCGACATGGGAAAAGAGTTTTACAACGCTGGATTCGCCAAGCTAATGAAGAAACACAACATTAATCATTACTCTGTGTACAGCGAGAAGAAGGGAGCCATAGTGGAGAGATTCAATCGTAGTCTCAAGTCTCTAATGTGGAGAAAATTCACAGAACTGGGCAACTACCAATGGATTAAAATCCTACCCGACCTGTTGGAAGAGTACAACACGAGAAAACATAGAACAATTGGCATGGCACCTTTTGAGGTGAACAAAAAGAACGAAGATTTGGTCAGACGAAACATTAACAAGAATAGACAAAAATATAGGAAGAAGGAAAAGATCGAGTTCAAAGTGGGTGACAAAGTAAGGATAAGCAAGTATAAAAAGGTGTTTGATAAGGGATACCTACCCAACTGGACAAACGAGATTTTTACTGTGGAAGCGGTGCGTCCAACTGTACCGACTACGTATCACCTAAAGGATTACCGCAACAACATGCTTAAAGGAAGTTTTTACGGAAAAGAACTGCTCAAGACCAGACACGGAGACGTATACCTGGTGGAAAAGGTGTTGAGGAGAAAGGGTAACAAAGTGCTGGTTAAGTGGCTTGGCTTTGATGGTACTCACAATTCGTGGATAAATAAAAGTGAACTTGTGTGAATTACTCAGTTTGAGCTTAGACATTACGATGAAAACACCCAAATTGCCTATCGTAAACTATGACACATACTGTGGAGGAGATATGAAGGAAAGGAGCAAACACAGTGATCTGCTGCCAAACCATGTTCGATGTATCATGTGCGGACCTTCAAATTCCGGCAAGACTAATGTAATGTTAAACTTGTTGTTTAATCCAAATGGGCTAAAGTTTGAAAATGTCTACGTGTTTTCAAAATCACTTCATCAGCCAAAGTATAAGTTGCTAGAGAAGGTACTACTGACTATACCCGGTATAGAATATTTCCCTTTCACAGACAACGGTGAGGTGATTCATCCAAACGAGGTGATGGAACACTCTGTCATGGTGTTTGATGATGTCGCATGTGAAAAGCAAGACAACATCAGAAACTACTTTACAATGGGACGACACCAGAATGTTGATACTTTTTACCTGTGTCAAACATACAGTAGAATACCCAAACAGCTGATTAGAGACAATGCAAACTTTATTATTGTGTTTAAGCAAGATGACAGAAATCTAAGACACATATACGATGATCATATAAATACGGACATGTCTTATGGGAGATTCAAAGAGTTGTGTGCCACTGCATGGAACAGTGGTAAGAACAAATTCGTTGTAGTGGACAAAGAACGTAACATCAACGATGGCAGATACCGCGTCGGACTCGACGAGTTTGTCAAAGTTTTACAACATGATGCTGAAGGTTAGTTTTAGTCAGCCTCTTGTGACAAGAGAGTACCACCTACCGATGAATGAGGATCGCAAATCATTGACGTTAGACAGGCTACGTTTTAAAAGGCGAATAGATACGTTGGAAGCAACAGTTTTGGGCCCACTTCTTTTGCTGCATATTGCGAAACAGAGAGACTTAAGAACAGAAGAAACAGAAAAACAGGAAAACGGGAAAACGGGAAAACAGGAAAACAGAAAAACAGGAAAACAGAAAAACAGAAAACAGGAAAACAGAAAAACAGGAAAACAGAAAAACAGAAAAACAGGAAAACGGAAAAACAGAAAAACAGGAAAACGGAAAAACAGAAAAACAGGAAAACAGAAAAACAGGAAAACGGAAAAACAGAAAAACAGGAAAACGGAAAAACAGAAAAACAGGAAAACAGAAAAACAGGAAAACAGGAAAACAGGAAAACATAAAAACAGAAAAACAGGAAAACAGAAAAACAACCTGAGGGGATTCCGTAAGAATATGGATGGGAGCACAAGAGTGCATGAGGGAGCAAGAAGAAGGTCGGTTACAACTATCCACAGCGGGGAGAGACTGTGAAAACTCAATAAATAAGGATGTGATATCTTGAATTAGTTATTCGACAAGATGACGTTCAAGGATGAACATCTTATACGAGAAATAAAGATGCTGCAGGATAGTATAAGGCAAAAGTTGCGCGATATTAAAAGCAGTTCAATTCAAACACAACGTTCGTTGGAAGTACAGTACAAACCATTGATTGACCCGCTAAAACAGTTGACGGAGACAGTTGTTGCTGCCAAAGAGATCAAGCAAGAGCCCAAAGAGGAGAATGAAGAGGAAGTGGAGGAGGAGGAGGAGGTTTTTTAGTCTGAGCAGGCATCTGGAAGACCGTCTTTAGCGTCAGAGTTTGACGCATTTATTCGTGCAAACAACATTGGAGACATGCTAAGCACCTACCTTCAGTTTATTCAGACAGATGATAAGGAAGAAGCTGATTTCACGTACGGCATTCACTATGATGGCAACGAGTGGAAAATGGGATCGTATCCGGTTAGCTTTTCCGATAACGATATAATTATAAATGGAGTTGAATACAAGGGAACACCTGGACTGTTTGAGTTGATTTTCAAGAAACATCCGCAGAGTGGATCGTTCAACGACAATGATTTAAAAGTGTACAAGCAAATGTTGGAGGCAACTGGTGTTCACAAGCGTGAAGATGGCAGAGGAATAAAATCCAACAGAGGCTACAAGTACACGAATATTATATCAAATATGTTTCCACCAAAAAATAAGAAGAAACTACCCTTACTATATGCTTCTCCAGCGTCTAGAAAAAGACCAAGTCAACCACTATCACCATTTATCAAGAGAACAAAGTTGGGAGAGGGTTTGCTAATGGAAGTTGAGAAATCCAAAATCGACTACCGGTACTGGGATGATCCTAATGAATTGGTTGATCGTTTGCGTCTGTTGTTAGCATCTAAAGAAGCAGGTAACAGTGGTCACAATAATGAGATTATCGCCATTCTGGAGGAGCTCAAGGAGGCGGATATTATAAAAGACTTTGATAACTTTATTTTGTAACCATTATCGTAATGTCTATCGACAAGTTCGGACGTCAGTTAGTTCAAAAAGGTGCTGCTGCTGCTGTGCCCAAAGGAGCACGAGGTGAAGGATTTAAATTGACTCCTGAAGGAAACTATGATATGCAAAATAGAGTTTTAGCGAATATAGGCGATGCAATAGGTGAAAATGATGCAGTCAGTCTAAAGATTATAGGTGAGCATTGTGTATTATTCGAGGATAAATACATTAATGCTAAAAACAGGTATATAGCAAATGTTCAGAATCCTATTGAAGCAAAAGATGCTGCAACTAAATTGTACGTAGACTCTCTTGTTCCACCTAGATACGGTACCTTTTGGCACTTTGGGAAAAAACGGTTGGTTGAGGTGGCCGACCCAATAGATGATGCAGACGTAGTTACAAAGAAATACCTAACGGCTAATAGCCCGAAAAGGGCTAAAAGCGGGTGGGGGTTTGACAATATGCGATTAACGTCAGTCAAAGATCCTGTTGAGCCTCAAGATGCAGTGACTCAAAACTACCTGTCAGCATCTCTTAACGTGGTACGGGAAAAGTGGATTCCTAAACAGACCGCTAATGAGTGGGATTTCGGAGATAAAAAGCTTTCCTCTGTGGGTGATCCAGTCACGATGCAAGACGCTGTAACTATGAATTACCTTGTACGAGCAATGAGCGCATTACTTTACGATATATACTATCGCATATTACCACCTCAAGATCAGATCCACAGTTTGTCTAAAGAGGAGTGGATCGACAAACATATTGTACGACCGTATTTCTTAAACGAAGCTACTAGAGTTAGATCACACGAATAAAAACCCTTGAATTTGAATAGAGGCAGTCATTTGATCTTTATAATGCCGAGAGTTAACAAGAAAAAGGTCAGTCGTCATTCAACAGTCAAAGGGTGTGGACTACTAGAGACAGTCGGTAGTTTTGCCAGTTCAGCTCTTAACAAAGGGATCGATCTACTACCAGTGGAACTTCATCTGCCAGGAGGTTACAGGTACTGTGGTCCAGGTACCAAATTAAGGGAGAGGTTAGCTCGTGGTGATCAGGGAATTAACAAGTTGGACGAGGCCTGTAAGGAGCACGACATTGCATATTCCAAATATAGTGACAATCAACACCGTAGACAGGCGGATCAACAGCTGGCCGATAAGGCTTGGAATAGGGTTAAATCATCAGACGCTTCGTTAGCAGAACGAGCCGCAGCTTGGTCCGTGACAACAGCTATGAATGCCAAGAAAAAGCTGGGAGGTACAATGAAGAGACGACGCGTATGCAAAAAGAAAAAGATTGCAAAGCGGCGAGGTAAAGGTTACTACTTGAGGCCTTACAAAAAGGGAGAGGGATACTACTTAAAGCCGTACAAGCAGGGAAATGGATCACCTAAAGTCGTACATAAGAAAAAAAAAAAAAGTTTGCGTTAAAACACTTGCCGGATCGGGCTCTTACAAACTTTGACCTGGACAGATATGCACGTAAATTTAGAATACCATATTTTCGAGGTGTTTTTATGAGAGACGCCTTACCACAGAATATTTGGAAGAAGGAAAGTGCTATTGTTAATCTAGATTCAAACAGTGGGAGGGGTACTCACTGGGTGTGTTATAAAAAAGTGGACAACGTAGTGACGTATTTCGATAGTTTTGGAAACCTACGACCACCACCTGACCTTTTAGAGTATTTTCAAGGATGTAAAGTGTTGTACAACTACACTCCACGTCAGACTTTTGGCTCCAACATTTGCGGTCATTTATGTTTAGAGTTTTTGATGAATCAACTTTAGTATGTGTCTGACTTTTAGAGAGTGAGCAGCATTATGTTTTGTGTGAGTGGAAATAGTTCAGTGTTTGGCTGCAGTGTTTTTCCTGCAATAGACCTTTCTGACGGCGATTGGGAAATTGGATTGGTAGACTTTACAACATACAACTCTATACCAAACGTTGAGAAGGGAGTCAATAATTTGTTCCATTACGGTGATAAAATTGTCGACATACCGACTGGTTCTTATGAAATTGACGACATTACACAATTTATCGAACACAAAATCAACGATCCGAATTTAAAGATTAGAGGCAACAACAATACGTTTAAAGTGGAAATTTACGGTGAAAAGGTAATTGATTTCTCTCAGGAAGACAGCATAGGTTCACTGTTGGGCTATTCCAGATCGATTCTTGAACCAAATAAATGGCACGTGTCAGACACTCCAGTTGCCATTATTAAAGTGAATGTCATACGAGTCGAATGTAACGTGGTTAGAGGTTCTTATCAAAACGGTACAGAAGGACACGTTATTCACGAGTTTTACCCTGCCGTACCTCCTGGGTTTAAAATTGTTGAAACGCCCCGTAACGTCATTTACTTGCCAGTAAGCGTCAAGAGGTTGGAAAACATAACAGTTAGACTCTCCGACCAAAACAATCGTTTGATAAATCTGAGAGACGAAGTGGTCAACATTAGACTTCACTTGAAACGCAAAGATGGGTCTGATTTTCAATAAATTGGATGGACACAGGACAAAATCAATCAGTCGCCTGTTACGTGTGAAACGGTTAACATCAAAGAACAAGGAGTTTTTACAGTCTCTCGGTCTTCAATATGTTGTCCGTAAGTAGTAAAGCGCAATTTGATGAAAGTGTAACAGAGTACGAGTACCGTACTCATGCACCTTTTACATCGACAACTTTTAATCCGGACGATGAGGTGCGTATTTCTATTCAACAGCAGGATGGGTTTACATACCCTTGTGAGAGTTACTTACACGTGACTGGTAGATTGACAAAATCTGATGGTCAGACACAGTATGATAGTTTACATCTAGTCAACAATGCCATGGCGTTTCTGATTAACGAGATTAGATATGAAATTGGCGGTGTAATTGTCGATCGATCTAAAAATGTCGGTATAACATCCACTATTAAGAATTTAGTAACCCTAACTCCAGACGATGAGAAGCGGTTGATGAACGCTAGTTGGGTTGGAAAAGGATCATTGAATACGGTGAAGGAGTTTTCTTTTTGTATTCCTTTGAAATTGTTAATGGGATTCTTTGAGGACTACAAAAGAATCATTGTCAACCAAAGACAGGAATTGATTTTGCTCTTGTCTTCGAATGTAAAGAACGCCTTGTACAAGGAGGTTGCGGCCACTGATTTCAAGTTTACGATTGATAAGATTTACTGGCGGGTTCCCTACGTTAAAGTGTCTGATGATATGAAGTTGTCATTACTACGGGTGCTGGAACAGGATCGTGTATTGGAAATGCCTTTCAGGTCTTGGGAGTTGCACGAGTTTCCTGAACTTCCCACAAGTACGAGACAATCTTGGACCATCAAGACTTCTTCACAACTGGAAAAGCCACGTTACGTAATATTAGCCTTTCAAACTAGTAGGAAAAATGATTTAACCAAGGACGCTAGTATCTTTGACAAGTGTTCACTGTCGGATGTAAAGCTCTTTCTAAACTCTCAGTACTACCCGTATGATAACATACGTGGTGATGACGCTCTGTTGTATGAAATGTACGCAAGGTTTCAATCTTCTTATTACGGGTCGAGTTCACCCAGTCCCATTATGAATCGTACAGCTTTTGATTCTTGTCCCGTTTTTGTAATCGACTGTTCCAAACAGTCTGAGAACCTCAAATCAGGACCTGTAGACGTCCGCCTTGAATTTGAATCTTCCACTGCTTTTCCAAAAGGTACAACTGCCTACTGTTTGATTATTCACGACGCCCTAGTCGAGTACAGTCCACTTACTGGAACTGTCAACAGAGTTCTCTAGTGTCGTTCGAGCCCTATAAAAGGAAGCTCAGCACCCACTCGGTCTCAGTCGCTGCTCCACCACCACCATGGCATCATCATCCTCCGCTGTTCCAGACACTGATGTTTCAATAGTAGAGTTTCCACTGGTTGACAGGGAAGGTGTACCTACTCTGGTGCCGGTACCGGACAAACGGGATCTGACAGCTTTTCTCAAGGTAATGTACAATCTCAACTCGGGTTTTACTAAATTTGTCACTGTCGGTCTCTTTAATGAATTTCTCTTTCAAGTGGGCATTTTGTTTCACAAGCAAGGCATGCGTAAGTACGTTTTACTAAACAACGCGCAGTTTTCAAAGTTGAAAGAAATAGAACCTTCAATTACCTATGCTCTGTGTCATAAGGATCAACAAAAGAGATTCACTGAGGCGGACATTAAATACACTATCCGTAACATTTTCAACAAACCTTATGTAGAGCTTTTCGACATAGATAATGAAACCGCTATACTTTTTACTAAAGACGAATGGTTGAATTTTGTTAGCTTATTGCCTTGCATTTCACGGTACATTGAACAGTTGACCTGTGTCGAGCCTTACCTGATTGAACACATTGATCGGGTTATGCGTAGTGATTCGGTCTATGTTCCCCCACCACAGCAAGTGAACGGTTGGGACGCTGACCGTTTGCATGACGAGATTGTTTGGTATAAGAAGACAAAGCCCACAGTAGGTTGATCATAACCATGTCGACACCGGCTGTGGTGGAGTTTCATGGGTTCAAAGACAATCGCAATAGATTTATCGTTAAAGAATTTGTCATTGTGGGTCCTTTTGTAAATGTAAATATAGTTTTCAAGTCTCCTTATCCTAAAAGTAAGTTGAATAGTGCTGCTCGGAAAGCTAACAATTGGTGTGAGCGCAAGTTTCACAAAATACTTTGGGAGGAGGGATGTGTACCTTTTAGCTTCAAACTAGTTCGTAGTTTATTAAAACCTTTTGATATAGTCTATACCAAAGGGTTGGAGAAAAAGTTATTTCTTTCCAAATTTCACGGGAATGTTCAGGAACTCGACGAGTCTTGGACAGTTCCCGACATGTATACGTTTTTACCTTGTTGTTTACCGCAACATGCTAGTGATGGCAAGTGCGCCTTAGTAAGTGCTCAGTTTTACTACAATAAGTCGCGTGCTTTTAAATGTGTATAGTTTTACTGTGGAAAAATTGTTACTATCGTATCCCTAGCTCTGTGTGTGTGTGTGTGTGTGTGTGTGTGCAATAACCGTAACGTCGAGGTGAGGGCGGCCCAAATTCAATAAAAAAGCCCGACTGTTCTCTAAGGCAGCCGTAAAACGCATAAGTCCTGAGGCGGTCCTGCAGCTTGGGGCTGGGCTAATCCCCGTAAGACCTTGAGTCGCAGTCCGGGCCCTCGTACGGTACGTGTATCTGGATGTGTGTAACACTCTATGGCTGGCTTAAACTCTATAAGTCCAGGGTGTGAGTTGGGGATGTTTTAGTAACGAGAAAAAAAAATAATAATAAATAAAAGCCCTTTGTAAGTTTGTGCGTCACGTTGAAAGGCTTCTCCAAGTAAAGTGGCGGCTGGACTTATAGGGGGTTCCAAAAAAAAGTATAAAAAGTAAAAAACACAAAATAATACTGGGAGATAGCAATTTTGTTATGGAGTGGCTATCACCGTAGCTTGCGATGGTTGGGGCAAGTTACAATACGGAAAGTGGGATTATGCCTACTGGGGACACCCACTATAATAAAAAGCGCGCCATTGCACAGAGTGCAATCCCAATACCTCTTGGGTGGTGTGGAAACTTGGGTTGAAAATGGTTACACGGACAGCAATGTACCATTTCAGGCTTCTCATTTTACCCAATTGGGACCTGATTTCGTCGAGAATATTGTTTAGAGCACTCAAAACATCATTGTATATGAGTAATCTTGTGACTGGGAGGTAGCAATTTTGTTATGGAGTGGCTATCACCGTAGCTTGCGATGGTTGGGGCAAGTTACATTAAAGTAAGTGGGATTATGCCTACTGGGGACACCCACTATAATAAAAAACGCGCCATTGCACAGAGTGCAATCCCAATACCCCCTTGGGTGGTGTGGAAACTTGGGTCAAGGTCACAGACTTGTCTGGACAGGCATGTCAAGTCAAGGCCACCTGCGTGCAATGACCACGCCCTGTCTGGGAATGCAAGGACAGACGCTACGACTGGCTCTCAAGGTCAACGGTGAGTATAAAAGGACTTGTATTTCGGCTTTCTTCTCAGTCTACCATGGCATCTTTTGTCGAACGTTTCAACGCTGCTACTCCGATGAACTACATTACTGTCAAGGTTGGAGATTTGTCATCCAACATCCAGTATCCAGTCAAGAGTATTACACGCGTAAGTACGAAATACGGTGATACTCTTGTTGCGATACTGTTTGATCCGCATTTGGAGGAGGACATCAAGGTGTTTCTACCTAGAAGATACGTCGACACTTTGCTTGAGGGAGAATCAATACCGGACAACTTGGTACTGATCAAAGAAGTTGGATCCACGTCTTCTGTGCACATTTTCCAGGTATGTATGTTAACTTGAGGGAAAAGTAACAAAGTTCTTTTGTTTGAGGTTTTCTTTTTCTTATGTGTGCTGTTATTGTTTCAGAAAGATGGGGCATTGCTGCAAGATGTGTAGGTGTTTCAAGAGGCTGGAAGATCAAGGACACGACTGCAGATACTGCAAGACATTAGAAGAAAACAGGAAAGGACGCTGCATCCCATTGATCTTCGTACCATGTATTTTGTTCGCAAGTTACATGGTCTACGAGGTTTACTATAAACATCTAGAGTAAATCTCTATGGTAAGGTGGCAGTGTGGCTACCAACGTAATGAGCGATGGATGGGGCTCATTACAAGGGTTTGTTTCTCCGTACCACAGGGGTATATGGTCTAGACCTGTGGGAGCCTCTTTGTTTACCCTTAAAAAAAAATCAAAAGAGTGACCTCTGAGCTGGTAGAGGAGGTTGACGTTCCTTCAGAGGCTTTTGCACTGACATTCTACCGACCATACAAAGTGAGTATCTTTGCATGCTTTACGTAAATCTCTATGGTAAGGTGGCAGTGTGGCTACCAACGTAATGAGCGATGGATGGGGCTCATTACAAGGGTTTGTTTCTCCGTACCACAGGGGTATATGGTCTAGACCTGTGGGAGCCTCTTTGTTTACCCTTAAAAAAAAAAATCAAAAGAGTGACCTCTGAGCTGGTAGAGGAGGTTGACGTTCCTTCAGAGGCTTTTGCACTAACAGTCTACCGACCATACAGGGTGAGTATCTACGTAATATGTTTGTGCATGCTGTAGTAGTAGTTAAGCCTGTAGGTTGTCGACACTTCATGAGTCAATTGGTTATGAATTGGACACAATTCATTGGAATTAAAAAACAACCTTGTGTCCGAGTGGTTCCGCATCCGACTCACACATATCTGATGACGCCTATGCACAGACTTACTACTACGCAAAGGTGTCTTTCCCTACACTTACATGACAGACGTAAAACTTGAATTGTTAACAGATATAAATCAACCAGAGTCGGGTACGCTAACCACTGGACCACGCGGGGTTGATTGCTTTTTGTCTAATTTGTTTAATATATATTTATGTTTTAGGCAATTGCTGCTCGGAGCGCTGGTAGCGATTGCACTCTGTGCAAATGCACAGCTGTTTCATGTAGTAATTCTCGATTGCACTCTGTGCAAATGCGCATGCGTCGTAGGCTAAGAGCGTACAGAGGAAACCACATAGAGTATATGAAATATTACATTTGTTATAGTATAACATAGTGCATTTTATATAGTATAACGTGGGATTTTGAAGGGTATTTTTGGGAGGGAATTTTCCCACGGGGTACTGGGTGTGAGTTGGCGCGGGAGGGAAAAGACGCCGTCTTGGAAAAGAAAAATAGTTCATTTTATATAGTATAATAAGGCTAATAGTGTATTTTATATAGTATAACGTGGGATTTTGAGGGAAATTTGGGAGGGAAATTCCCAACAGGTTGGCAGGAATGGGGGCAGCCATCTTGGATCCGGCCGCCATCTTGGATCCGGTCACGTGACCTTCCCCCACCCCCCGACCTGCTCGTTTGACGAAAACTCCTCATGGGACTATGCAGAAGCCCCATATGCCTACTACTTACATAAGCATGACAAATATTTAGGGAGTCTCTCTGATATTTGGATATGTATATTTATAACGTTTATAAGTGTTTTTAGTTTGATTAATTTATAAAAGCTGAAACTACTCACGTCCAATTTTAACGAAACTAGTACTGTATTCAAATCCCAATGTAAACTAGGGTAGAACATTCTTCATACTAATAAAAGTCATCATGGGTTAAAACAATATAGATGATGATTTTGAACGATACAATTTAAAATAAGCAAACTACCAAAGGCCAATACACTATAGCTGTAACATGAATGATGATTTTTGTAATGCTTTTTTTTTTACTTAACAGCATCTATATTCATGACTATTCTAAGCCTAACTTAACAGTAAACTCTAAATAATAATACGAGTATATATTAAAAACTTAATTTTATTACTCATTTATATTAGTTTCATTTAAACTTATAATTTAACTTCGAACAATGACTAAGTCTATGGCAGACATAAACTACCATAAACCCTGAATACTCAGTTTATGGCACTCAGCCCGTGAAGGAACGCCATTCAAGTTGCGACATAGAGGCGCGTGTAGCCAAACTGCTTGTTGAAGTTAAACCCTTCAAATCGGTTTAGGGAAGCGTTCAATCTACCGGCTTTATGTCAGAATTACGTCTTTACCAGAGCTTGCTCATCCCCTAACTTGGGAATTGTTTAAATACGATTCTCGTGGGTTTACATGGATCTCACGTTGAATACAGACAAAACTAAAGACAAACTGTGCAATGAATGATATTTACGCTTACAAGGTTTCTATAAACTCTTTGAAATTATCAATAACGTAATGTCGTACTGTTTTTTTTTTTTTTTTACCTTATTACAGTAAGTAATTAGTTAACCTAATAAAAATCCAAGATAACCATGGCTAGAACATTTGAGACATTGTTTTGTGAACTGTAATGTAAGATTGTTATGTAGTTATGAAATAAGGTGATCGTATAGGAGATGAATGCTAGAACACTCAAAATCTTTGGAAAATGTATGATGAGATCCAATAATAAAATAACGAAATACATGGCTGTTTGTGCTAACACACAGAATACTTAGCTAATAAGAAAAAAAAGAAAAAAAACTGTGGAAAAAGGACGAAGAGAACAATAATTATTTCACTGAAAAGCGATGTTGCTCTGTGGCTACCGTAACATTTAACATCTACAACCGAGAAGGAAGAAACAGAGGTCACTTTCTTATGTCTGCAGCGGACGTCTCAGTGGCCAATTTATATAGATTAAACTAGTGTAAATCTTTATGCATTGTAGTAATAATTATTATGTTAATCCTTGAATATTTGGGGGGAATAAGGGAGGGGTTGACAAGAACTAAGTACTCGACACACTAACTTGACAGAACTACAGCTCATTCATTATTGGTCCGATCATTGTATCATGTAAATCATTTATATTCCAACGTATAGTAAAGTGAATATATTGCAATGGAAACAAACATTTACAAATTTTATACAGTTTAAAAAGGAGCTGCAAAAAGGATTGATATTGTGGAATGTGGCTTTGTATATAAAGAAAAAGCACTAGATAATAAGTATGCCAGTATAAAGTTAAGTATTTGTTGAGGATTGGAAGAAACTGAGGATAGTGATATTAGAAGATTATAAATGGGAAGTGAGAGTAAGGAGATCGGCCTCCCTTAAAAAAATAAATAAATAAAACTTGCAATGAGAAGAAAACGGAAAGAACCCGGATTGGACACACCTTGCAGAGATAATGTTTGTCAAAAGCTGCCTAAATGGGATTATAGAACAGAAGAGAAACGGACAAAATTCACATAGTGAAAGTGGACCAATATTTAAAATAGAAAACTCCGTTGATGTGTCTTGTTAAGTTTGGCTGAAAAAATTACCCTATTTATAGCTGATATCCTTAGCTTAAAAAAACTATGAAATTGAGTAATTTTTACACAGATTAACAGTGCATAATAGTGATTTCCTTTCTTTGAAAATACATATATACTAGTAGAGAATATGCTGTGAGCACGAATCAACTATTTATGAACATATTTAAAACTATTTTGATAATGCATTTAGGATTAAGTAGTGAAATTTGTACTACTATAACTGTATCATATATAATAGTTTTTAGTGGCAATTAAAGTATATTAAATATTTGTCACCAATATTTATTCTTAACTTAAAGTTAAAAAGTAATAGTGAGATTCAGTCATAAGTTTATGTTGATACAAAATATTTACACCGCCTTTTCTTATATTATTATTTTTAGTGGTATTTTAACAAAAACAATTCTATCAATCCTATTTCGTAAGCTTAAGCGGCTGGAGTCATTATTAACAACTAGTTCTTCCGGTGTCAACCGCGTCAAAGGACTATTTACAATATATACAGTTCCAGACGTTTCACCCATGCTACGATATGGCATCCTCAGTCTCAGCCTAACCACTGAGGATGCCACATCGTAGCATGGGCGAAACGTCTGGAACTGTATATATTGTAAATAGTCCTTTGACGCGGTTGACACCGGAAGAACTAGTTGTTAATAATGCTATCAATACATCAATATCAATAAAATAATTCCATAAATGTACTGTAATTTCTTTTACTTGTTTCTAAATTAATGTTTAATAATATATTTCAATTCTGAATCACGATACATTTTAACCAACATTGACTTTAAAAATGTATTTTTATAATATACTATTGTATCATTATTTATTTTGAATTTGTCTGAATGTAAAACTAGATATTATTTAAATTTTGTATTTTCTCTCTCAAATCATAATGTTTACCAATGCTATGACAGATAATTAAAATAATCATTAGTCAAAGTATTGTTCCTTATTTGATTTAAGTCACTGATATTTTATAATTATAAGTAACAATTTAAAATTATTTGTATACTTATAAATATACATTTTTATTCATTGTGTTGACTTTTCAAGAAGTAATACAATACAAATGTGGGTAGTTGAAGGAAGCTGTCGTAAAGATGTCCTGCGCGCCAATTATTCGTTTCTTTGGGCCTCTCATACTAAACCTCAATTACTTGGCTTTCCTGCCTTTTTATTGTTCTTCTTCTTTTCTCTTTCCTACGCGTACTTTATTTATAACTGGAATTTATACTAGCAATTTAAAAACTACCATTATAAACATATAGACCCACTGTTTACCTTAATTATTCAACTTCGTAACCATTTCCTTAATGTAAATATTGACAAATAAAAAGATTTTATACAAAAATAAAATTCAGCTGTATGCAGTTATTATTTGTAATAGCTTTTCTTCCCCAACCTTTCCATATGTACCTCACATACTCCTTTCATATATGAGTATATATTTGCTGTGTTATATTTAAATATATTCCTTAACCATGTCTTTCTCAACACAGCCCTGTTTAACAACCCTTATTTAAGATCCCTATATTTAATTATTTTTGCGTTACCCTTAATAAATGGAAAACAAAAAGATCGTTTGATTTAGGACTGGTGTTATACATACGTTTTAGATTTTACGGTTTCAAGAAAGTGAATGTGCTATTGAAATATATAAAGTTGTTATCATACAAATTTTACCTGTCAGACATCACGTATGTCTGTAGGCCTGTGCGTGAAATTTAATCAACGAATGAAGTACCGACTGTTAGCTCAGTTGGGGATTCGAACATTGGACGAGTCTTTACACAGTCCAAAGTTTTAGCAGCTGAGTCAACAAGATGTCGTTTCGTCCAAGCTAACATATATTAACATGTATTTTGGCTAGATTCTGTATAGCATTTTGTTGTATGTTCCACTTTGAGGGATTTACAGTATATTCGACTTTCCTAATGCCTGAAACTGATATATACAGAAGTATTCGATATATCATCATTGTATAGTACTGTACTTAAGTTCACCAAATGCATTATTCATAAATAATTCAAGTAAAAATATTAATATTTTACTTTTACACTACTAAAAATTCTTAAAAATATAAGGAAACATAAAAGAGAAGAACCAAAACGACATAAGATTGTTTATTATGTAAGTGTGTTAATTGACATATGAGAAAGTGTGGAGCTGACACTAGCTCTCCATTTATTGCGGCAGAGATGGATGTATATAGTGTGGGGCGTGGAGATGCCACAAGTGACCATTACAGGAGGATTCAATGATTAGATTCTTTAAAATTTTTGAATACTTATAACAGAGTGTAACAGCATTAATTTTATAAGCACACGAATAAATTGCCCAATTAATGTCAAATTTAGTGTCTTATATTATCAGCTGTTATTGGTCCATTGTGGAGCGCTAGTGTAGTCCTATGTAAATGTAATGCAGTTTAAACCAACTGCAGTAACAGACTTCACTAACTAACTAAATTACTACCACAAATATCGATATTACATGAGATATCTATTTGTAAGTAATGGTATAATCTAGAGAAACATACTTAATAGACAGCCATTCTTTATAAAAGTACCCTCAACAATAATAGTACTAACTATAGTTTGTTTTTGACTGTATTAGTATTGAATTAAACTATCACTACAAATGTGATATTTTAAATATTGGTGAATCACTAATTATTATTTGAAAAGCAAATGAAACAGATTTAAATATGTCTAGAGCTAATCGCAATAAAATTGTATTGGCCATTTGCCATCATTACGTGAAAAATACCAATCCCGACGTTTCGATTTGGCAAAACCCAAATCTTTTTCAAGTGTTAAAAACTAAATTACATCTAAACAAACATGTTATAAAACTACGTTATTAAATTAATAAACTTATCTACATTAATAATTATCATGGATCTTGAAACTCAATTGCAAAGTATAAAAAATTACATTATTTTTATCGGAGATTTAAATATTAACCTTAGTTTACAAGATACTTGTCAACATGTTCAAAATTATATTAGTTTGCTTAATAATAATGGCTTAAGTTCTTTAATTAACGATCCGACTAGAATTACAGACTCATCTAAATCTACTTTAGATCATATTTTCATGCGACATAACAATTTGAGTTTGTTTAAAAGTGCAATTTTTGATATAGGGCTGACTGATCATTGTTTGTTGGGTATAAAATATGTTTATAAACTTAAGTATAATAAAGTTAGTAATGTTGCTCATGACATAACACCAAAAAAAATTAGTTACGACCTTAATTTACTAGAAAGTAAGTTGGAAGAAGTTAATTGGGAAGTGTGTTTATCATCAAATAATGTAGATAACTGTTATGATAATTTCCACGAACTATTATCAAACACAATGAATAATTGTTGTAAATTAGATATCAAGCAACATAAATTAAGTAAAGCCAGGTCAATTAGTCCATGGATAACGGCAAATATATTAAGTAGAATTAAAAAAACGCAAACAGTTGTATACACTACTTAAAAAACGACCATATGACATAGCTTTTAAAAGATATTTTGAGTCATTCTGTTGTAAATTAGAAAAATGACATTGATGGAGCAAAAAATATTTTTTTATCTAATAAAATAAGAAATTGTAATGGTGATTCAAGGCAATATTGGAAAGTTATAAACAATTCAATTGGCTCAACAAGTAACAAAAACATATCAAAAATCGAATTGGCCAGTGGTGAGATTGTTAGTGAACCAAAGCAGATAGCTGAACTGATTAACTCTTATCATATCTTGGTTCAAGGTCAGGTTAGCCCGAGCTCAGTCACCTTCACACCACCGCCGGTAAATAGGAATTTACGGCAGCGGCCGCAATCTTTTTTTATTGCTCCAACTGATATAAATGAAGTTTTAAATACAATTGCAAATCTAAAAAATAAAAAATCTACTGGATTTGACTGTGTATCTGTTGATATTGTAAAAAAATTAGCAAGAATAATCTCTCCTGTTTTGGTGTATATAATTAATCTCAGCTTTCAAACTGGTATATTTCCAAAAAAATTAAAAATGAGTAGTGTAGTCCCAATTTTTAAAAAAGAATCCTCAATTAAAATTGATAATATAAGACCAATTAGCTTGTTATCTGTGTTTTCGAAAATATTTGAGAAACTAATGCGGAATAGGCTTGTGCGATACTTAGATAGCGTTTCGTTTTTTAGTAGACATCAATATGGTTTTAGAAAAGGTATAAATACAGAAGACGCACTGTTAGCAGTTTGTGAGAAAGTCCATAATAGTTTTAACACCAAAAATAAGTCTACAGGGCTATTTATTGATTTTAAAACGGCTTTTGACCTAGTAGATCATAAAATTTTGCTAGCAAAGCTAGAAGCAGTGGGAGTTAGAGGTACTGCTTTGAACTGGTTTGATAGTTTTTTAAGGAATAGAGTTCAAAAAGTAAGGGTTTCTGACAAGTTAAGTTCTCCTCTATGTGTGGAAGCTGGAGTACCTCAAGGGTCTGTATTATCAGCTACATTATTTTTAGTTTTCATAAATTATTTACTTGAACTACCTTTTCATGGTCACCCAAGTGCTTTTGCTGACGATATTGCATTTTTTTACTCAGAGACAAACATTCAAAGTATTTGGGAAAGTATTAATGATGACCTGAATATCTTGAGCGAATGATGTTTTTATAACAAAATGAAAGTTAATGTCAGTAAAACAAAATTTATAAATTTTAGTTTGGTAAATAGTTTTGAGTTTCCTGCTGATCTGGTTTATCATGTGTCTTTTTGTGCAAGGTTAGACTGTAAGTGTGAAATAATAGAAAAGAATAATAATGTAAAATATTTAGGAGTCATAATGGATCAAAATTTAAATTGGGGAAGTCATATTTCTGTGCTACATAATAAATTAAAATTCTCTATCAGAACTTTTTATTTCCTAAGAAACTGTTGTGATCAATCTTTGCTAAGAACGCTTTATTTTGCTTTAATTGACTCTAGACTTCAATATGCTATTAGCTGCTGGGGAGGAGCGTATAAAACGTATACGCAAAAACTTAGAATAACCCAAAATCATTTTATAAAAATTATTCTCAATAGACAGAAAAATGACAGTTCTTATCCACTATTTTCCCTTTTAAAAATATTACCCTTTCAGCATCTGTTTGTTTATAAAGTTTTAAAGCTATTTTATATTCGGAGTGGAAATACTGGTACAGATGACCTTTTTTACAAAACAAGAAGCTGTTATCAAAGAATTTTTAGATTGCCTAAAGTCAACAATTCCTTGTTTAAGCAATCATTTCAATATAATGGGCCTAAATTTTTTAATCTATTGCCAACTAACATTAAAACGTGTCAAAATTTAAATTTATTTTTAAAAAAGCTTAAAGTATGGTTACTATCCACTCAACATTTACCAATGCTTAATGTTTAAGCAAATATTTCGTTAATGTCTAAACATAATTTATTTTAGTTTTTGAACAGATAATTTTGTTACTGTTTTTTCTTTTTTTCTTTTAATAGATTTGAAATGTTTTAGTTTATATAACAACCAATAAGTTTAATTTTTACGAGCCTCAAATAGTTATACATTTTAGTAGCATAGTGTGTTTTGTTTTACACAGTTATTTACAGTTTAACATATTAGTTTTTGTTTTATTACCATCACTTCAGGCGCCGCGGAGGGCGAGTTAAGTTTTTACAGTGTTGGACTGGACTGATTTTAAAGAGTTTTGTTTAAGTGTTTAATTTATATTTTTAGTTTTAAGTGGTTGGCCACAAATACTGGTAAATGTGGCCACCTAGTATTCCTTTTGTAATTCAAACCTGTAATGTGTTTTTTATAAAGGAATAAATTTCATTATTTCATTATCTACATTTTAACCTAGATTTTAGAATGAACTTATACTAATTATAAAAAATGTTAACTGGGCGAAATGAATATAACCAATTAGGCACTGCCTAAACATAATTGGTCCTCATGAAATAAAATCACAAAATTTTTTAGCATCATATATTGTGTACAGAAAAATCGATGAAAACTCCTGGGAATTGAACTCATGACCTTTTGAACTCATGAAGCAGAAGTGCTTATTACTAAGTTAGCAAGAGGCACATCTGACCCACCCATCCACCCAGTTTATTCCCTATTATTCAGAGATTTTATATTAATATTTATTATTTCCCTTTGATTTATGGAAAGAATAATAAAACTAAATACAAAATAGTTTACAGTATCCTAATCCTTGCACGTTGGTAATTGTTAGTGTTTGGTTCATACAAGAACGTTATTACTAATTCTCCATTCAACCACACTCAATTTCCTTATTAATAACTTCAAAGCTCTCAACATATTTTTATGTTCCAATCACTCATTATAAATTTTCCATACACTTCACAGATCTCATGGTGAATGTCATTGTTTTAAAGTAAGAATTTAAAATTCTTGAAAGAAAAACATTAGAAGTAAATATGTTCCAAAACATTCATATTTAATAATTAAAAACAACATTGTAATGGATATTTTGGTATAGCTATCGACCATTCACCACGTTTGTGGTCCATTTATAAACCAAATATGTCTCTTATGTTCTATTTATCCACTTCAAAGTCTCTTCTAGTTCGTGCATCAACCACATAATGCCTCTCGTGGCTTAATTACTGGACCAAATACCCTTCTATGGTTTGTTCGTCGACCTTTTCCTGTTGTTGTTTATTTATCACACAGGGCGCTTACTTTTGTTCATTTTAAGACCACATCAGGTCACTTGAGGGTCTGTTTACTGGCCCAGGGACGTATGTTTTAACGTAAAATTGTGAGTTATGAAAAACAATTAGCCAATCAAGTACTGATAACATATTTTAACTCAGTGAAAGCAAATCACATAAAAATAGTTTATAAATTAGGATACTACAGGTACTGTAGGTAAAAAAAAAAAAAATGAACGTCATTAAACGCAAAGTTTAAAGTTTAAGACAACATATTACGGTCATTGTTTCCATTGTGAATCCCTCTGGTCTGAGGAAGGTATACTTGGTTCACATTCATCGATCACCATGTTTATACGCATTAAGTTTTTTTTTTTAATCTTGTTTATGCTTTTTCAGTTCGTATAAATGTGATTGTTTTGATTCTTAAAATAAAAATGTTTTGTTTTAAAAATAGTAGTACTTTCTTTTTATTTGAAGAGAATTTTATAATTGTAATTTTCAGTATTTTAGGTGCAATCCTTTACTAAACATTTCTCAATGAAGTTATGTAAAACAAATGTAAGGTGCCTTAAGAAGTTGCCACAGTAAAAGCAGTCTGTGGCCCAATTACTCCGCTGCCGGGAGGCTCTTACTAAACCTCAATTACATCCCATCCTACCTACCTCAGTGTTAATATTGCGTCATTTAGTTTACTGCCATACACACATGAATTTGTATAACCAAACTGGTAGTAGTAATTCGAAACACCGTATTCTTATATATTAAAAGATATAAATCTACTGGCATGCTATTGGTATTATCCTGATTGGTTGTATATAACAATAGATGTATCTAAAATACATAAAATACATAAAAATGGATTGTATTTTAAAATAAATACCCCATTTTTATTCCACCACCAATCTTGAGTTATTTCCAAACTACCGGTTTCGAAGGTTGGCCTCCATCTAGGTGCACTTTACTGTTTGGTTTTCAATTACACTAAAGTTCAAATTCTTCACTTGATTATTTGAACCACCAACGGTAATTTAGAGGGGGTTGTGATTTATGGAGAAGGTCGAGTTGCCAACCTTACTTTATTGAGCTGTTTCATTTTCTCTTTAGATTTCTATGGTGTATAAAAAACTTCATTACTTTGAAAATCGGTTTGTTCATTTAATATTTGGAAAGGATCTTGTTAAATAGATTTATAGATTTAAAACTGTTCGAATACATTAATTTTTATTCCCTTAGTGCCAATTTTTAAAATTTTTGAATTTTCTTTCATTCCCATTATGTTGTTGTTGTATTCTGTTAGATATTCTGCAAATTTAGATTTATAGTTCTTGTTAAACATATTTTCTTTAAATCTGGTTTTGAGAGATATTCCCATTTGGATTTAATGTTTTGGACAGTAGTTACATTCAGTTTTGTGAATTCCTATTTTCGTACATTTATTATTGCATCGTGGTTTAACTCTTAGTGTTTCTTCAGGCTCCCTGTTAGTGTTCGGAATCCATGTTAGTTGTTCAGTCTAGGTTAAGATTAAGAAGGAACTTTCCAATCCTGTTTGGAAAAATCATTCTACGTAGAATCATTCTTTACCTCACCTTTGGGATGATCACTCTTTGTAGTTTTGTGCAACTATTCCATCATTTAATAACAATCTTGGTCAGGCTATAACAATAAACCTACACATGGACTTCAGTTTCGTTAAATTGTTACAATCTTAATTAATGATGTTTACGCAAAATATGTTATTACGGACTATTCACCCAAGTACCAACGAACACACAACTAAATAATAAAAAATAAAAGGTAATAAGTGACGATTAAAAGCAATATTATTGGGTTTTACAATTTATTAATTTTTAAAGTCATTTCTTTTTAAGACACTGATATACAATGGGCGAATAAGGATTTTAAATGATTTTGTGTGAGGTTCGATGGGTTAATGAAGTCTGTAACAAACTTAGGCTGAACGTTCCCTAGAATTGCCGTTAATCAGTGGCGAAATGACAAATGAACAACCGGTGGTTATCAGCTGATCCATTTCAAAATTTGTTATGACTCTAATTGGTAAAGAACTGAGTTTCTTTAACTTATGAAGCTAAGCCTTAGCCAACTTAGGTAGTAACTAATTAGTAAGACGTATGATATATTTATAACTTTAAGATATATTGATATCTTTAAATCTTTTAACATAAGTATAAAAACTAACAGAACTTTCACACCAAACTGGTTTTCTGTAATAAAACATGACGTTAGTGGTGACCTTAAATAACAATTGATAATATTATTATATTATTCAAAATAATTATTTCTTTTATGTATTTTAAATATTGTTTTATATGATTACTTATTTTTTATTAACAGTTTTTATTGACAACAATATAGTTTTAAGCGATTGATATTGGATTATTAGAACGTTTAATCAATATACTAAGTATAATTGACTTTTGTAATGCATTTGTATTCAAAAAACGGTGTGCTTGAATGTAAAGCTTTGTTATTGACATTATAATTATGTTTATTGGCACTTGGGACAGTGAACATTTTGCATCATAAAAAGCCTATAAAACTACTAAAACTAATGCGTTTTATTAAATTTATAAAATACAGTAAATAATGATTCATAATTTTTTTGACGTTAACAAAACTGACAACTGTTTAAATATTATAGGATAAAATAATTTGAAGTACCGATAAACTGTTCCATAGAAAATTACTAGCACCAGGTGATTTATAACTAGTACAATCACTAAAATGTGAATTAACTTACAATGTCAAAAGTTTCTTTTTATAAAAATTATATAAAAAGAAACTTTCTTTATAAAAAGGAAGTTCTAATTAAATTAAAAACAACTCTAATAAAATCAAAGTTTTCAGAGCGGGGGATCCATTATGCTAAGTAACGACTTGAGATAAGCTAGTCGCAGCCCCAGGGAGGTTTCTAGTTCTGTTGTAAAATGTTTCTCTCACTGTGAATATAATTTCATCAGCTACATACACCTCTTAAACCAGCCATTGATGCATTTAAAGGGTGTTTTGGTTTGCTTTAGTAAACAAGGTTATGTGTTGTAATATTTCGTAACTATTCCTATTATTATTTGTTTAACGCCAAGAACATAATTGATATTCTTTTATCAATATTTTTTCGTTTATGTTATTTATCGGTATAAGCTTGTTAATAGTGGTTATTGGAGTAAGATGTATAACATTTATAAAGTTATTTATTATAAACCCTAATTTTAATTCAGTTAGTTATATATTAACATTTTAAAAACTTACATATATACAACACTTTTATTTACAGATATTGCTCAATACATTTCATAACTACAGATGGGTCCTCAGTGACTTAAACATCAAACACCGATCTGGATTTAACAATATACACACACAATGGGGACTGTATAATATAGGCGAAGTATATGAAGACAGATGGGCTCTCAGTGAGTCATACATCAAACACCAAGCTGGATATGACAATAGACACACACAATGGGGACTGTATGATATAGGTGAAGTATATGAAGACAGATGGGCTCTCAGTGAGTCATACATCAAACATCAATCTGGATCTAACAATAGACACACACAATGGGGACTGTATGATATAGGTGAAGTATATGAAGACAGATGGGCTCTCAGTGAGTCATACATCAAACATCAATCTGGATCTTACAATAGGAACACACAATGGGGACTGCATGATATAGGTGAAGTATATGAAGACAGATGGGCTCTCAGTGAGTCATACATCAAACACCAAGCTGTATATGACAATAGACAAACACACAGTGGGGACTGTATGATATAGGTGAAGGCTATGAAGACAGGCGGGTCCTCAGTGAGTCATACATCAAACATCAATCTGGATATAACAATAGACACACACAATGGGGACTGTATGATATAGGTGAAGGCTATGAAAACAGATGGGCCCTTAGTGAGTCATACATCAAACACCAAGCTGGATCTTACAATAGGAACACACAATGGTGACTGTTTGAGGGAGATATTGTTCACTTGAATTGGTTTTAATAATTGTTTAATCATTACGGTAACAGAGTCTGATAATGGAATATCTTCTCTGTAAACGGAAGTAAGATGTCAGATAAAAATTATCAACAAACAGCACACATTCGGATGACTAAACGACTAAAATTGTTGAATTTTGTTCTATTGATAAAAACAGAAATCACAAAGTTTACTTTTAATTGATTTGTATTACTGTTGTACAAAAATCACCACAGTAAACTATTAATTATTACCTAAAAAAACTTAAATATAGTCAAACAAGATTCATACAAATCTACTATTAATAATGATTTTTACAACATTTTTTTTTTTCGATTTACTTTAAATTTATCACGTACCACTGTAAATCTTTTCTAAAATTAATATTATTTCTGTTCTTGCTCATTCAATACCGGGGTTCGCACACCGTTTGTTATCTTTGGTGTCCATGTTGTGTGGTAGTCAGTGTTACGTAGGGGATATAACTGAATATCAGGTTTGTAAAAAAGAAAAATCAGGCCAGTACTGCATGGTTCTTATCCCCGTAAAGTTGTTGGTCTTTTAGTTGCCCTGGCTATTATTGGACTATTAATAAATTGTCCTGTCTAAGCATTTGTGAACGTCAGTTAGTAACCGGACTATATACTTTAAAATACGGAATAACTTGTATCCATGTATGAAAATTTTCATAGCAATACATTTTAATGAAACTGATTATTTATTAAAATATAATAAACAATACCAAGAGCAAATATAATATAAAATATTTATCGTGGTATAGCAAATAACCACGTGGCTGCCCTGGTGGTGTGTTTATCGACCATGTTTGTGTTTCGTTGCCAATTCAATTACTTCACAAAGGATGACGTTGATTGGAACCAGAGTTTCCCAACAAGCTACATCCAACAACTTTCACTTGGAGACATTACCAGTAAATAGAAGCTTTAACTTCTTTAATAAAGTTTCACATATATATTATTATTACAAAGGTACAGTTACTTTCTTATTTTTTTAACATATTTTTAAAAATAATTTATTGATAAATATATATTATCTAAGAGATATTTTCAATTGAAATTGTCTATCACTAGAACTAGCTAGTCTCACGGTTACTATAAAAGACGATTCACCTGAGGCTGCGCAGTAGATTGATACAAAGCTGGGTTCATCGTCATTTTAAATTATAGTAACCAAATCTACCAATCAAATGGAACCGTTAAGCTAAGTAATCAGCTTGAACAATAACATCGGGCATGTTGTGCAGGGAGAAGTGCTTATAAAGCTCGTAAAACAGCTGAAAATCAGACCAATACCACGTGGTTCAGGTTCCAAATGAAGCTCACTTAGTTGTCCGGACTAATGGAATTTTATAAATGGTACTTTTTGATCTATGTAGAACTCAGTTAGTAACAATGAGTATACTCTTTCATCTACACTCTTCACACTCATTCACTTATCATATTCACTCATAACTCTAAGAACTGTTTATTAAATGAATAGTGAATAAACAAGCATTTTTGTATTTATGTGTTATCTGGTAGCCCAACTTGCAGAAACTTCACCCATCTGACGTAATGGGATAGGCGAATAATAACTGCCATATTATTTTCTCGGTACCGTGATAGTATGCTAATTATAAATAATAACGGTGAATAAAACGGACAACAAACCGTTAAGTGGTTTATAGTGATAGATAACCATTTATTATATACCATAGATGTGCCTATAGCATTCCTCATGTTCTCATTATAACTCCAAGTTAAAACATTATTATCATTAGTTTAAATTATATCATTAAATGGTAATTAAGATCCAATATTGTCAAAGAGAAACATTAAAGTACTTTCTTTGTAGGTGAACAATCGTACCAGGCAGATTTACACCTGCAACTTCATTTGTTATATTTTTACAGTCTTCCTCAAACCTGTCAAAAACGCAAACATAATCGATATATACTATTACTTGTAGCGTGGTGTTGATGTTTTATAAGATAGCCGTTGGTGCTGTTCAAATTAGCACATTACCCTCTAAATGATTACCATCAGTAGACGCTATAGAAGAAATAAGAAATCTTCACTACGAAAGTTCTTTAATTTCGTTCAGAGGGTGTAAAGAATATCAAACTTGCCACTTAACTGAAAAATCAAACCGTTACTACGTGGTTTGGATTCCAATTTAAGGTGTAGGTCCCTTAATTGACATGTCTACACCTTTTTTAAATTGGCTCTAGTGAAGCACCAATCAAACTTAATCGCAATTACTACACTTTCATTGATACTAATTAGCATATATTTCGTAATCTCTCACTGACTCTCCCTTTCTTCCCCTCCTTTCCCTCTTTATGTATATGAAAATATCTTGCTACCACAACCTGAAATAAAGTTTTTATTGTCTCTTCACCCCGTTTACACCCCTGCATATCTTTAACAGCTATCCAACTACTACTCTAAACATAATATGTGTAGTTCTGTTATCCCTTATACTTATAATATCTAAATTTGATGTCATCACTCTCCCTCTACCACAAGAACTTATCTTATGTTTTTTTATAAGATATTGATAGTGCTCCCCATTTCTTGAAATTACCAATTATACTCTTATGTTTACCGTTTTTTACATTTCAATCATATGGGAGTTTAGTAAATTAAATAAGAAAGTAAATCGGATATTAGTTATTTATATATTATAACAGTTTACATACCAATACACAGGCGTACTTGTATAATGAACGTTTCTGTATATAAGTATATATCAGTTGTCTATGAAGTTCAAACGAAAAGATTAAACTATTCAAATTTCAGAATAGTTCGATGGATGGTCAAATTGAAAATCTACGCCTCTTGAGTTGATATTTGCATATAAATTACTTACCCATCGTAAATCTCCTGTATTGACAGCCACGATGAACGTCTGCCATGTGATATAAAGGACGTTTATGTGATTGGTCGGGATCAGGCTTAATGTCTCTACAGTGGTCATAAATTTAAATTTTTTCACAGCACGTATTTACATCATCATAATTCATCATAATAAACTATCTCTTTATGGAAACATTAAAAAAATATTTACAATTTTAAGATATTAGTGTTTGTACAAAATATGGACAAATATGTTGATAGTAAAACTTTGAATGGTGGAAAGCCATTACGTTAATATATCTTTATGGTGTTTAACAAACATTATTTGTTTTTAGTTTGTCTCTTAGTGTAAGTCGTCTTATGGGAAATAAATGTGTTGAGGTAAAAAATGAAATTGAGATATGGTTACCTAAATAGATAATTTAGTCTTTATATATTATAACCCATTAACAAACCGCACTATATATTTTACTAAACCTTTTGAGAATTTAGTAGAAAAAGGTACTAATCAACCCAGTGTTACGTAAAACCTAAAAAAATTACATATATATTTTTAACTGTAATAGATTATTTTTCTATAAATGACATCTTGACACATTTTTTTGGCATTCGTACAATTATCTTTGGCTCAGATATCAATTTGATAGTATCTAAAAACTTCATTGCTCCAGTTTTTTTTAATAAATGAGCGAGTTATTGGGAAAGTATGTACTTTTGTATAAATTGCTAGGTGGGGGCAGACCTTGGACAGTGAGGGAATGATAGAGAGGAAGAAAAATTTGTGTGTATTAGTGAGGCAGGCTCATTGCTACTCCAAGTGACAGTTGCGTGAAACCTAGAACTAAATTCCTTTGAGTCGTCAATTGGATATGAGGATAAACACATTTAGTACAATACCAAAAAAAATATGGCCTTTAACGATGAAATAATTAGTTTAATACACCAAGAACATAATATAAAAGGATATCATTAACTTATCCATGCTAAGTTTACTTGTAATTCTGTGAATAAAAAAAATATAATGTTTAGCCTCAAAATAAGAAAAATAAATATGTACGATGTAAAATAATATAAAATACATTTTTAAAACTTTAACCGATCTAGAGTAAAAAAATCTGGTTAGCACAACTCCAATAACATTCAATATAAACATTAAAAAACTAAGAAACAATAACACAATCTTAAAAAAAAGAAATATTTTGTACAAGGTGAATTTTTATTAATTCATAAAAACGTAAATTTAATTTAAAACTGATATGCCCTTAAAGAAATGTACTTACTTAATTCCTATTTAATAAATGAGCTAAACGTGATATTACAAAAAATAAAATAAAACATCTTTGAATGTTTCAGTTAGTTGAAACAAGAGACCTTTTTTACCATCCATTCACCTCTATGGACAATATAATCCATTTAAAACATGTCATAAAGCTAGACCATCCGCTAATCTATATCCTCTATAACATTAATAGATGCTAAATTTTCTATTAATGTTACCTAAACGCTGTACGAGAAAGTTTAAATGATATGATAATTTTTTATCGTTTCTTAACAATAGCATGATATATTTAGGGACCAACTATATGAAAATAATTCGAGGTTTGTTGTCAATCTCCATTTATGTCTCTAGTTCCCAAGTCTGCCCACGCCAGATCGGAAATGGTTTAACAAACCTCAATAGATTTTTGAAAGTTCAATAAAACTACTCTTTTTACTATATCCATGTACAAATTAGTATATTTTACATAAAAATTAAAATCCTATACATTTAAAACAATACAATCGTACTGACTAATGAGAATAGTTTATATATATATATATATATATATATATATATATATATATGTATATATTTAATGAAACCACAAATACTTAAACATTATCAATCATAATATCCACTTTATTTGATAAGACATACTATTTGTGACTCTAGTATTTTACTTTAAATTGTAAATATAAATCTTTTTATCGTCTTTTGTTGATCTCGACATAAAGCTGAAAGTAAGAACAATTTTCAAATTATAGTCAATACTCCTGGGATAGGACATGCTACACTATGAAAGTGGGAGGTATTCAAGTACTTGTCGACCTTCTTAAGAGGAGACTTTTTTCACATAGTGGAGTTTGAAACTGTTAAGCTAAAAGTCAAACACATTCATATGAATACCAATGTACGTGTTTAGTTAGAAGGGAGGGTTTCTACCATTGTACGTTTATGGGTGGGTGCGGGCGTCACTAATATTGTACGTATATGAGTTGAGGGAAGGGTCAGCACCCCTATAGGGTGGGTGGGAAGGTCATTACTATCATACTTATATGGGTGGGTAGGTATACAGTTTAATAAGTAACTTTTGTACTTTAAAAAAATATTTTAGTAATTATTGTTATGTGTTTATTTAAAATGTCGACTAGTAAATGATTTCGAATGAACTGTATATCCTCATATTGAAATCAATTATAAACTTATATGACTGGAACACTTGTAAAATTTTAATAAAGCCGTGTAAAAATATATAAGGTGCCTTAAAGAAGTTACCACGATAAAAGCAGTCTGTGGACCAATTATTCCGCTGCCGGGAGGCTCTTACACTAAACCTCAATTACATCCCTTCCTTTACCTTTTTATACCCTTCTCCTTGCTTGTGTCTCATATTTATCTTCCATATATTTTCATGGCTTTAATAATCTAAGCAACATGGTATACTTTTCTTATTTAACGAGCAAATCCATGTGGTATTTTAAAAATATAATTGTAAATTTTTCCGTACGAGCTAAATACTATTATTGGCTTATTCAGAGGCTGTGGGTAGTCTTCCTCTCCTCTTACACAGTTTTCTCGAACCAACATTATCTAAAGGTGAACCTCCTCTGATATGAAAACCTAAATCGTTCCCTAGAACGACTGTCATCCTCATTTTTATTACCTATTCTTCATAAATATGTTCACTATTTATAATCCTCCCCACCTTGTCATAATAAAAAAATACTAGGTCACAAAATAGCACAGAAGGTGTTCTTATTACAATTATATTTATCGTCTTTAGGGGTTTGAGCAGTAAAATACTTGCCACCACTCGGCCACTGTACATCACGGGTGTAACTACCTTCAGACTTACATCTCCCGTTTGTGCTCAACCTCCAAAAAAGTATTTTGCTACAAAAATAATAATTTGCTGTTCAAGTTTCTTATTGTTATTATTGTTTGAATACGCAATCGTATAACTCTAAGCTTGTTTCATTAGCATTGAAAAGAACAATCAGTATTAAGTCAAAATGATGACGTAATGGGCGGGGCTTTCTACTAAGCAGCCAGCTTTGTGTCCTATTGTCTATTTAGGTTTCCATGTAGACTATTAAATGGAGTAGCCCAGTGGGGAAAGAACAATTTTATCTTTCACTTCCACCACTCAGAGCATCTCTCTCACACCAGTACTTTGAGCAGATCACATAAGGAGGTTAACAATAGTCATATTTGTAAATGGAAGTGGAATAGGTACGGAGGAAATACATTGCGTAGCCTATTTGGTTACTTTGTCCGTATTTGATGGCCTACTGATAAATCTTTGAGTTAATTGTAAGCTATGACCAAGCTAGATTTTTCGTAATAATATTCTTTCATAATAATAGTTTATAATCTCTTAGGTGGATATTACTGAAGATATATTAAATTTATACTAAATATTTATTTCTTTAAAACACATAAGCAGTAGGCATGTAATTGGACGCATTTTTCATAAATACTTGCCTTTAGGAGATACATAAGCCAACTGATCTTTAAATTCTCCCTGGATTTCACCAGTCATCTAGACTTGATAAGAAATTGGGCTTCAATATGAGGATTGTGTGAGTTATTTACAAGTATACATTTTTATTGTAAAATAACATAAACAATTTGAATTATTTAACTAGGAAACAGACTTCGATATGAGAATGAAATAATACACCACGATATATCATAAACATCTAAAAAAACAGTGCTATTTCAGAGAATGGAATTAGCTTCAGGTCTCGAAATTATTTCAAAAGTATTTGAATAAATGAATGATGAAAAATTTCATTAACAAATGTTACTAACAATGAACGTGTATTTGGCTCAGATTTAATTTTATGACAGTAAATATAATAATAAATGTTGCTATTTAAAATGGTAGAAGGTAGATAACACGTCCACACCAGCACACATAAACTTAATTTCAAATCAATATTTCTTTACGGCATAATGCAACAATTAATTAACCTACTTCCTGAGTCATATAACGAACAATTTACGACAAACAATAAAACAGCAGGAATTTTATGGATGTAATTTTATGAATTTGAACGCATCCCACATAAACCATGCCAGATATTCATCTGTATACAGATATATTGCGTATCTACATACATCACTACAGTTGTTATGTTTCATGAACTATTGACGATGGTTTGAAAGATTATATGGTGCAATAATATTAATTTTTTAATTAACAATCATATCGTGAACTACGTCTTCTCTTTAGCTAGAGATTGGGCGATTAAAATAACTATTTATCGAATTATATTTCCTATCAAAATATAACAATTGTTATCATTTAAAATAAACTAATTTACGGTTTGAACTTTAAGTAGAGTTTTGATTATAACAAAGGAAATGTAAACATATATATCAGGTGTAACAACTGATAAAAAATAATTGTAAACGATAGACAATGTTAGAAGAAATCGTAATACTATTTTATATTAAAATGAGACTAATTAATTTAAAACTTACTAAAATTTCACGTTTCATGTCGAAAGTCAGGTCAAAATCATAAAAAGAATTTTACCAATATTTTGGTAGATTTATATTCTCCTTAAAAGAATTACTTTGTTCTGCTCTTTCTTTTTCTCCAATTATTGGGTACACTATGCAAATTACACTACACCAGCTGTTTGCCTACTCATGGTAATTAGGCACGGAGTGTCAGCTAACTGATGATCTTAATGGCAGTGGATTGATGGAACCCAAACATAGGCTGATAAACGTGTCTTTGTTTGGTCCACTAAAACACTCCAAAGTTGTTTCTTTGAAATGCAACTGTAAGGAAAAAATCACTTTTAACTGTAAGGAATAAAATTACTTTCAAGATTTATACGTCTAAAAGAGTAACTATATGAAGGTAATTTAAATAATTTTTATTACATAGAAACATTTTATAAGCATTGAAAAATCTTGCATGACCCGTAAGTATATAGTATAATTGTAACGATCACTTTGTATGTTTATTTATTTATTCTATGAGTATTCGTGGCCCTTGTATAATACTGCGTTTATACGAGGTAATGTATCCGTGGCAGGGATGAGTGATGGGAAGGTAGATGGCCCACCCGTGGCCCATGCATTACTCAACATTCCAGGCCCTACATTGTGAAACACAATGGGCTGTTAAAGTGGTAGGCCTAACGTTCTCGAACACTTAATGTGGTTTTATAAATAAAATGTTGGCGTAAACATGTTTTTAAGTGTTTTGAACGTTATTAAATCATGTCTCAAAGATATTTATAACTCAAAAACACTTAAATGTTGAATGAAAACAGCTGACGTAAATACCAATATGTTATTGCTGAAATATTAAAATATGTGTTAAGGTTCTATCAACTGTTTTGTATTTGTGTCTGATGAAGAAAATCCATTTATAGATTTAAATAGACAGTTTAAATACTACTAAGTATCTTTGCATGTAAATACATTTTCAAATAAGATCTATAAAAAACACGTTTTAAATAAACATTTTAATTAAACGAGCCTTTGTTTTAACGTTCAGAAAACGTTTTATTTCCGAAGTATTTAACGTAAATTCTAAATATTCCCATTAAATGTGATAGTTTTCTACTGTTGATTTTAGATTTTCCCCTGTAGTTAGTTGTTAATCTGATGTCACGGTTTTGGTATATATTTGTATTTAACCACGTTACTAGTTGTGTTCGAAAGGCTTGTTTACTGATAAACGTTTTTGGTGAGCGTGGATGACATATGTAGTCTCGTTACTAACTCAGTTCGAATTATGCTCAGCATGGGCCATTTATTTAATAGCTCAATAGCCAGGCTATTTCAGCAACCAATAGCTCTAAGTGGAAAGTGAACGACGTAATATTGGTATAAATTTTCAGGTAATTAACAAATATTGTACTCAGAACTCTCTTCTAGACATTACATCCTGATATGTAATGTCTGCCACTCAACATGGGCAGCCCAAATTTCTTTAGTTGTGTCCACGCCGATAAAAACCAATGAGTTGACGTCTTTGTGGGATTAAGATAATATTCGTTCTATTAATGCATTATTCTTTTATTACATGTAACTTTAGATCAAATATAATGCTGTCAATTTTGTGTAAAGTCTTTAACTATTGTAAAGTTATTGTAAAAACTATTAAAAATAAGCAATAGGAGAAATAATATAGTGAGAAATGCACCAATAAAATAAATGTATTGTATACATAAACTTTATTAACATTACTGTAAGGTCTCTAAGAGGATATAACAGTACAATTACCTATCGCATAGTATTACCTAAAAAGGTGACTAAACAATCTGTAATCACTGTTTCAAACACATGTTTGAAACAGTCTGTGTTTGGGCTCCAGTAATCCACTGCCATTAGGATCATCGGACTTGCTGACACTCCGTGCCTCATTACAGTTACTACCTACACAGCTGTTTTAACGTATTGCACACTACATTAGAAACGAGAAAAACCAAAAATAGATAAATAGATATGGGTAGCATAACTATAACATAATTTTGGAAACAAAAATTAAATTAAGGCCACTCATTTATTTTACAAAAACACTTATTGCGGTAAAGTACAAAATATTTTTTACGATATGAATGTAGGTCAGTAAATGTTTATTTGATAATATATGATTTAATCTATTTAAAAAGCAAAATATCTTTATACAAACGCTATTTTATTGGTTTAATGTAGAGCCAAATGTTTTGTAAAAGATTTTCTGTCTAAAAATAAACATATTGCCCGACTTAACTCGTCCTATATTTTTCATAAAATATTCATAAAGTAAAGGTTGGGGTAAGTAATTTTAGGTTGGATTATGTAAAGCTAAAGGTTAATTATTATAACCTGTATAAATTAAATGCTCATTATGGAAAATACAATATCAAGTAAGAAACGAACAATTGATTTTGACTTTGTTTTTATCATAGTAGATTTGTTTTTGCAAAAAGTAAAAAAATATTTAGTTGCATTAATGCTATTAAAAATTGAAAGGATAGATGAAATATTGAAGTAAATTGATATATATTTCAAAAGGCAGGAGGTAGCTTTACTGTCTATAAGCTACTTTATTTTCTCTGGGGTACTTTCTTTACATAAGATCAAAGCATAAAAAAATCTAAAGTATAAAAATCTAAGATAAAAAAAGATGAGTGTAATTTATATTCAGTGGTCTTTAATACATAGGCTACAGCCAAATGAAACAGTCCTACCCTATTGTGTGGAAGGCTTGGCAGTAACTCTATGGTGCAGTTCTACTAATGTTAACAAATGGTTCAAATTTAACGCCGGGACACTTAAGGGATTCATTTCTATATACCATGTGACTATATTGGGAATTAACTTTGATGCCTTCAATACAACTCTATTTAATTGATGACACTGAAGGATTAAGTGTACTTTTCATATACACACGTATTGTAGTCTTTAAGTTCAGTCAAGGTCATTTGTGGTTGGTATCTGATATAAAATATTTAATTATGTTTATGTTTAAAAAACCAATAACATAATTTATGAGTTTAGCATACATAGTTACATTCAGGCATTATTTTTTTGAACAATTATGTAAACCTATAATATAAACGTTACGTTTAGTAATGATACATTATAAATTTATTCTTAAAGGGATTTGGTGCAAAATAATACTAGAAAGGGAAAATAATACTAATAATTTTAATAAGAACAATAGTACTAATTGTATTTATTAATAATGTTAAAATATGAAAAAACAAGAAAAAAAAACTAAAGAAGTTCCACGTGTGTCTTAGTTTTCATACTAACTTAGAAATAACACTTTGTTGAATTAAACACAGATGATAATAATTTATTTTACCAGACACTTTCTCAAACACACTAAAAACCACCAAAATGACAAGGCATTATCCATACAAGTACAGGAGTAACGGACCACCCACACACTCATCCATACACATACAGTGGTACTGCTTGACCCATCCACCCACTTGTATACTTACGTGGGTATTCATAAAGATCATATCCATAAACATAGTAAAGGCATTTTGGGGAACAGAAAAATCCAGTTTTGACCGAAAATTAAACTAAATATAATACAATTTAAAAGGATTAAAAATTGATTACCTCAACATGTGAAAACAATTAATTAATTTGGTTATTTTAAAATTGTTACTATATTAATGTAATTTTGTCAAGAAATACCATTGGTGACCTAAACATATGAACAATCATGCACTAATATTAAAAAAACAGATAAATTGTAAACATTTTACATTCACACAAGTCATATCTAACAATAAAAAATACATATCAACGTCATATTCAAATTGAATTAGATAAATAAATATGTGAGACATGTTTGCCATGACGATATGTAAAATAAATATTACTGTAAGCTGCTAAATGAGTACATTATATTGAGTTCTAGGCACAGGAAAGAAGAAACAAATATTGAAAATAATGGCAGTACAGATTTGGAGAAGGAAAGAGAAAATAGGATGGGAAGATAGAGTATGAAAAGAAGAAGTTAATACTCAGAAGGGTGAGTGAAGAGAGGGAAATACTTAATACTATAAGAAGAAGATCGATAAATATGTTTAGGTTATGTGATGTGAGAGTCTGTTGAGAATAGCTACAGAAGGAACAATTAAAGGAAAGAGAGGAAAGAGAAGAAGTAGATATCAGATGGTGGGCTCTTTTATGATAGGAGAGAAGTTGATAAAACAAAAAGACTCGCTCAAAACAGAAAGGTTTAGCGGAGGGCTAGAGCAGGACCCGCCTGAGGGCAGAACACCCTTGGTGATTTTAACATCTGTGGCATCAACTACCATAGTAGTTTCATTAATGAATAATTAATTGTTAACAACACATTGAAAATAAATCTTTCAATTCTCCAGCATATGCTTAATGCGGTCCCACTCTACACTGGGCGGATCATTTATATGCAAATAACGGTTTGATAAAGAGGTTGGGATTTACATATAAATGATACAATGGCCATTCAAATGTAGGTTTTTACAAGCTTTTAATAAACATTGTCATAATAGTGAAGCCGTAATACAACAGTGAGTTCAAAGTTCAACGACCGACATTTTGTCAGCGTAATATGAACTACTAAAAAAAAAAAAAAAAAAAAAAAAAAAAATATGTAGCATGTCATGTAGTTGCTATTTAATTTAGTAGAAACATAGTTGGATTACCTTGTAACTAAAACTTTGAAAAAAATCTGTTTTGCCACTGTTGATCATATTTTAACATTTCATACGCACTTTGTAATATGAATGCATTATGCTATATTTCTATATTAATAAACGTTACAATTAAACATTATACATTTTTTATAAGCTAATAATATTTTTCAAAGCCATATGATAATTAGTTAAAATTAATAAAAAGATAATAAATTATATTTTCATTCTGAATTCTAGTGACAGAATGTCTCGAAGTGATCACACTAAATGCATATAAGTAGTTTTTGTATATACTTACTAAAGATATTATTCCTACTGAATATGGAATGTTTATGTTTAAATTAATAAAATAATCTTCCGAGTACCTTAGAATTAAGTACTGCTTGATAAAGTGAATATAACCAAAATTGTTATCTATCATATTTTTTATAGTTTCATATTTTAATGTACCTATGTGTTTTTTAAGAGAATACAAATCTATTTGAAGAAAACCAATCTATTACAAATATTTAACGAAAACTGATATTACCTTCAAAGTAGCGGCTGTTTGATTTACGGACAATTATGGTGTAGATTACTTAAAGCCAAGACCTTGTGGAATGAAAGTGACTGAATAGAGACAAACAAAACTGCCCATTGTATGTCCTAACCTTATAAAAACACTCCAGCTAAACGATCTGGGAATCCCACAAAGAATGTGTCTTTAGGATAATCAGAATCACTGATTCTCACTGACGATCACTGATTGGACGATACGTTTCTACAGTTATCGTCTAATCAGCTGGTGCTGTGTTCTACTGATGCATATTTAGTAAAAGATTTTACTTCTAATATTAAGCTTTTTTCAAAATATCAACGCACAGTATTTAACAAATTTAACGGTACCAATAAAAAACAGGTTATATTTTTATAACTAAAAAAACAAGATATAAAAATAATTTCTTTAGTACAAGTGCTTTCAAAATAAATTCATTGTACCTGCCTACCTGATTTACAAATATTTTATTTAAAAACGTGTTAAAAATTTGAGTTGATTTTATCTATAATTAAAAGAAGGTGTTTATTGCAATTAAAAATAGTTACATTACCTCACTATACTGTTAGTAGTAAACAATAAATTATTTTTTTTCATACATATTAGGAATTATATACATTTACAACTAAATATATAAATTTTTGTTTTAAAGTATGAAGCTAGCCACTGCGTATAACACTACTTTTGTAAAATACGCTATCCACCCAGAACTTAGAAACTTCTTTAAAATATATTGATAGCTTTGTGAAACTGATGGATTAATTCTTTTCGATTGTATATTTACTGTATTATATAAATAGTTATAGAACTTTTGGATTCATATTTTAGACGTATTGTGCATGTAAAAATTCAATTATTTATTCTATTTACATGAAAAATCTACAGTGCTTATATTGTTACATCTAGCTTATGCATAAATTAGTACACATTATGTACTACAACCTAAATACTTACAGATAATTAAGGAATTTTTTATATTCTTTCATTTAAAATCTGTAGGAGTAGGTCGACAGTTTAGAGCTTAAGAAAAATATAAAATTAAGTAGAAAAATATAAATAATTTTATAGGTATACGTGTACTTTGTAGTAACTTAGATCAATTTATTTACTAAGAGATCAACAGCTTGATTACCTCGTAGTATTGGTATGATTTTAATCTAACCGATTATTCTTTTTTCCAAATAAGATTTCAACCATAAAAACCCTAATGTCTTCCACAGAATACCCAGATAACGTCTTACGTCATCGTTTTACGTTATATTTTTTTCTTTGTTAGTGAGAGATGTATTAGGGTACGCACGTATAAGCTGTTAGTAGTTACAAAGTTTACTTAGGCGCCGGTACAACGTTAAATGTAATATGTACACATCAGAACACAAAAATGGACAAACAGACAAACTTTGTTGTAACAAGCCGAGCTGACGGCTGCAAAGTTAATGAGTTTTCCAATGTCTGAGTGAATGTTCATTGCATTCAAGTCAATAGCATCATTTGTTCCATCGCTGAGCTAATGGTCACCTGAGCTTAGTTCATTTAGTCTCTATTTTCTTTTTCTTTCTGTTTAGAATCGTTTTCAAAATAATTTAATATCATAACTGGTTATTTACTCAATGCAAACAGAAGGCCTAAAAAAATGGTTTAATGAAAGATAGAAAATAAACTCACAAAAATAGTTTCATATTTTCTATCTACTAAAATATCTGCCTTAATATTAGTACTAGAGGGTATAATATTACTTTATTATGTATATTATTAAAAAAAATGATGAGAGTCTATAAATTTATTTAAAAAAACGTGATTTAAAAAAAATAAATCTTATTAAAAAAAAAAAAAAGAAAATCATCCAATATTACTTTCCTACGGCCAATCATCAATGTTTTGTTATAAATAGAAAGATACAGTTTAAAAACAGTGGAGACGTAGTTTGAAGCTGATCTATAAAAATAAACTCTGAAAAAATTAAAAGAGCCAGTAAGCCAAATTTACTTTATAGTAATTACAGTTTTTTAATATACAGATTATTTTGCATTACCGGTTCTAAATTTATGTAAGCTATTACAAAGGATTAAAAGGTAAAAAATACAAATATAATAATAAAAAAAATATTATTAGTTAACTTGAGAAATGTCTATAATTTTTATAAACTGACGTAATAACACAAATCGATTTTAAACTGACGGTCAAATGTCAGGCTGGGAAATACAAACAATTGCATTCAAATACGGTTCAGGGAAACCTGTTTACTGCTACAGGCGGTGTCATTGTGACATGGCTATTGGCATTAGAATGTAAAACTCAGGTTTTTATATGTGTTTACGACATAAATGTCATTTATATAAATAAGAGTCTAAAGTACGTATTTAGGGGCTTAAGGATAGTACCAATACCACTGTACGTGTATTGGTGGGCGAGTGGGTCAATACTGGGGATACTACGTGTATGGGTGGTAGTAATCATCCTAATCGTGGTCCAATAACTTTTTACCCCTGACTTGGTTTAACATTTTTCACAACTTTCGTTAGCTAGTTAAGAAGACATATTTTGATTTTTATCTCTCTCGTTATAATAAAATGAGCTTGGTCATTTCATATTTTGATATACCATAATCCCGAACTGTAGCAAATGATTGTTTGGGTCAAAAGGAACAGTTTCTATAGGCCGGAAAATGTTTTGTTTTCTGCCTTTCTGTCTGTTGGTGTATTGTAAAGTAATTTTTGTAAATCAAGAACCAATAACGTTACATTGTTGAACTCTATATAGTTTTTAATATATAAAGCCTTGTTAGTATAATATACAGGGTTGGGCCAAACTCTGGTATATATTTATTAATTTCAAAACCATTGAAAGAAATGTAATGACACTTTGCAGTTATGATCATGTCCTTATACCTAAGTGTTGAATATTGAACATATTTTATATACACAGTGTTTAGCAGTGAATACAAGAAATTCAAAGTACAGACGTCTTATGTGGTAGACTTCCTCCACTATAATTACTGCGTTTACGTTTACTAGGACTTTACCGAAGTTTCAGTCACGATCCAGCAGACCATCTTCATGGCTGACAGTACGGATCCCTGTTACTATCCAGTCAGTCTTGAAGATGGTCAGTTGAAACGCAACCGAAACTTCATTGACTTGAGGTTTTACTTGAAGTGGTCAGAACCAGAAAGCTTAGCTTACGTAAAACTACCAATATACTGTATATACTAAAAAAATAAGATCCTTTCTGATGTTTAAGTGCAATTACTTCGATAAAGGTATATTAACAAATCATCTTTGAAATTTAACAATCGTGAGTTGATTATTTATACTATTGGGAAGCTAATGTTTTTTAACAAATCATATAAACTACTTTTGATTTAATTCTTTTTATGGTTATTAAATGTAAAAAAAATGTGTAAATACTCTTCTCACAATAATTTAGTAGACTAACTGCAATCTTTGAAACGACCTTCAGTAATTAGTTATACGAAGTCTCTAGCAGTTTACCTTGATAAAGGTATGTTGTCGAAGATTCCCTCTAAATGACCTTCATTCACAGTAACGAAGTAACTTAATGTTTGGCTTATATGTTCAGCTCTACTAAGATTGTCCATTGTAAAGGAGCTGCCCAAAGCTGTTTTCCTCTTGACAATAATAACTGTTAAAATATGTTACACCGTAGCTTGGACAGGCTTTCAGGGAGATGAGATTGCTGATCATTATTGAGAGAGCCTATCTCTTGGAATAAATGTGTGGCCTGCCCTCTCATACAAGGTAGTGACGTCACCAATACTGGATGAGGTCAATACTCATACATCGGGCAGTTCACTTAACACGGGGATTTAAACACACACCGTTCTCAATAATTTTAATTTTATCAAATTTCTCTATCTAAGATTGAAATTACATCACGTAAAGACGTTCAAGGCTTCAACGTTTAAAGCTATATGATAGCATTTCATTTTATTTTGTTTGATGGAGACTATCAAAGGACCTTATTAACCATTAATAAGACGCTAGTCAAAGATATGGATAAATATGAGCGGCAAATGAGTGTGGTGAGTGTAGATGAATGAGTGAGGTCATTGTTACTTACCAGCATTGACTATTTTCAGAAATAGCTACTTATTAATAGCACAGTATCCAGGGTGACTAATGGACTACACATTTACGTGGAATCCGAACCACGTTATGATTTTCAGACAATGGGAAATCCAGACACTCAGTTCTCTTCCACACAAAGCATCTGAACCTTGACTAACACCCAACATGGACGCCTCATTCTTCTCTGATTTAGTCTACGCCAGTGGCAACCATTGAGTGGATGTCAGTATTAAAAGAACAGAGCTTAGAACCTATCATCTACAATGTACACAACTTTTTCCCGAAGTAGCTTGTGTACATCACAACGGTACTAGCGCCGAACTTCAAAATTGTAAGCAAACTGATAAATCAAACTGCACTTAAGTAAAGTTGATTCGTTACTGTAATGACCTTAAACCTTGACCCTGACACTACGGAGGTTTCACACTAATTTAAGTCCTCGGTCAAGAAAGTCGAAAAATTTGATTGTTTGGAATGTAAAATAAAATGTACTTTAATTGGGGATGTCTTATTATTTACATAAACTGTACCTTAATTGGGGATGTCTTATTATTTACATAAACTGTACCTTAATTGGGGATGTCTTATTATTTACATAAACTGTACCTTAATTGGGGATGTCTTATTATTTACATAAACTGTACCTTAATTGGGGGTATCGTATTATTTTAATAAACTGTACCTTAATTGGGGATGTCTTATTATTTAAATACAATGTTATTTATATGTTTATTTAATATTGCAGGTACGTTTAACACTTGTATTATTTGAATTATTATGTACAATTACATTTTATTATTTAAAACCATTCACCAAATATAGCTTTAGTTCATGAACCGCACCTATAACATTCAATTATAAGTAGCAAATAAGCTATAATATAATGCAAATAAAATAGTCTAGTATTTTTAAATGACCTTATATAAAAGCTTTAAAGAGATTCTCTTATCGGAAACGTATTTTTATTGTTTGATTGTGAGTGACTTTGTTCATTTCGTATATTATATGTGAGGTGTCGCTTCAGATATTTTATTATTTGAAACTATTACTTTTCTTTTATTAAAACCTATTAACACAATTATACGTGATATAGTCCATATGAATGTAATTTTGTTTTTTTGGAGGGTGACAGTAAAAGATTGTAGTGCTAGGCAATAAGTAGTAAGTAAAGTATTTTTATGACTTACTATAAGTAAATAGAGTAGTTAATGCATTAATTATAGAAAAATTAGAGATTTCTTTCACTAGTTTACTCTTATTTAGAAATCAACATATTTTATCCCATGGCATGTTTTTGAAAATGGTAAAAACTGCATAATGTACCAGATTAATTTACACAAGAATAATATTATTAATTATGATTTACGTACTGTATGTTATAAATGAAAAAAACTAAACAGTTGATTGATCAATCAAATTCATCACGATGGTTAAACACGTACTTTGTTGTCCAGTTCACAGCTGGAACACAAACTGTGCCACAACCCTCTGAACTGCTCATACAGCTGTAGGTTATTGTGACACTTTGGGAAAGGCTCACAAATATACCTGCGTCATTATTGATTAATGGGTTTTATAGGTGACATATTTATAAACATTTTAACCCATGGTTTCGTACACTTAAAATAAATATGATTTTTCTATACTATTACACCACAAAACTTCATTCAGTTAAAATTAGTTTCAGTTTGTTGTGTGTTATAACATTGTCCTATATATATATTTATTTATTTATTTATTTATATTGATATTTACAGTTTTATCATACGCACTATTTGGTAAATATTTCAAAAAACTAATCGGGTTTTGAAATTTGTAAAAATAATAATTATTGAAGTTACAGATAATATGAACACTATTAAAATAATTTAAATTAGATACGTCCAAAAACATTTTTTTACGCTATACAGATTGTAAAGAATTTATGTGTATTTTAATTTATAATATATTTGATGTTCATACTGTATATGTTATTGTAAGAAAATTGACTCACCTAAAATAAAAACATTCAGAATGTTTCAATAAAAGTAAGATATAAAAAGATATAACAACGCTTAAAATTATTACGTGTAAATATTTTACATGTCTACGTCTTATTTAATATAAAAATGTAATGGGTAAAACTTTTAGCTTATATGTATATTATTTTAATATTTTACTTTGGATTTCATCAAAGTTCTAAGCGACTATTTTTTAATACTATACATATATTAACTGGCAAAAACTGGGAAAATGGCAAAAACTGCATAATTTACCAGAATAATTTACACACTAAATAATATTATTAATTATGATTTACGTATTGTTTGTAATAAATGAAACAAATTAAACAGTCGATTGATCAATCAAATCCATCACGGTGGTTAAACACGTACTTTGTTGTCCAGTTCACAGCTGAAACACAAACTGTGCCACAACTCTCTGAACTGCTCATACAGCTGAAGGTTATTGTGCCACTTTCGGAAAGGCTCATAAACATACCTGCGTCATTATTGATTAATGGGTTTTATAGGTGACATATTTATAAACATTTTAAGCCATGGTTTCGTACAATTAAAATAAATATGATTTTTCTATACTATTACACCACAAAATCTTATTCAGTTAAAATTTGTTTCAGTTTGTTGTGTGTTACAACATTATCCTATATATATATATATATATATATATATATATATATATATATATATATATATATATAAAACTTCAATATTTATTATTTTTACAAATTTCAAAACCCGATTAGTTTTTCGAAATATTTACCAAATAGTGCGTATGATAAAACTGTAAATATATATATTTACAGATAATATGAACACTATTAAAATAATTAAAATTAGATACGTCAAAAATATTATTTTACGCTATAAAGATTGTAAAGAATCTATGTGTATTTTAATTTATAATACATTTGATGTTCATACTGTATATGTTATTGTAAGGAAATGGACTCACCTAAAATAAAAACATTCAGAATGTTTCAATAAAAGTAATATATAAAAACGTTATATTAATGACAACGCTTAAATCTACTCCATATAAACATTTTACACGTCTTATTTAATATAAAAATGTGATGGGTCAAACTTTTAGCTTATATGTATATTATTTAATAAACTTAATAATTAATATTTTACTTTGGATTTGATCAAAGTTCTAAGCGACTACTTTTTAATTAAAAACTAAATAAATAAATAACTGGAACGTTGTGACTTAAAGAAATAGGTAAATGATGTGACTATAAAACACAAATAATACAATTTGAAGTAATAAATAAGTACAATAATTATTTATAATACTTAGTATTAAAATAATACAAAACATTTGAACTTTCATCTAAATACTTCTCAGTTCAAAGTAAATTAATTATATTAAAAAAGTAAAAAAAACAAAAAGTTTAGGCATCCAATACAACTTATAAGTAACGAAAAACCAAAATAACACCTTTCCGTGACTTTATATTGAAAGAAGAGATATAGAGGAGAAAGCGAATCTGTTCTTATTTGTCGAAACTGTCTCCAAGAGTAAATCGTTAAAGTGGAGCTTTCATCGAAACTCTAGTTCCAATCAGCGTCGTCCTTTGTGAGTAATTGAACTGGCAGCCAGAGCCAATATGGTCGATGAATCAACCACTGAGGTGTCACGTGACCCTTTGTGAGTAACTAAACCAGCAGCCAGAACCAATGTGCTCGATGAATCTACCACTGAAGTGTTACATGACCCTTTTTGACTACAATAATTGAACTAGCAGCCAGAGCCATTGTGGACGATAAATCAACCATCGAGTGTTTCGAGACCTTTTGTGATTGATTGAACTGGCAGCCAGAACTAGTGTGGTCGATGAATCAACCGCAGGGGTGTTACGTGACCCTTTGTGAGTAATTGAACTGGTATCCAGAGCCAATGTAGTCAATGAATCTACCACCCAAGAGTCACGTGACCCTTTATGGTTGCAGAAGTTAACACAAAGGCATTTTGGTCATTTTATCAACTTTAATTGAAGGTGTTTTTATAAATCAGCGACCCACGTAACGCTTAGACGTTACTTTCTTACTTATATTTTACACAAAGTTATTACACACTACATATATAGTTGTAAGTCATTTTTAGTCAATCTACCGTATTTTCTTCGTAAAAATATATTTAGTAAATTATAGCTGTAACATAATTATTTTCTCACCCAAACACTTTAATAATTTAGAAATACGTATAATATAAAATATTAACTAAGAAAAAACTGTAACTTCTAATTATTAAAATTTTTTATGCATAACATTTTTACCATACATTCCAGTGATGTTATCACAGACCAATGACACCGGCCAGGTTAACTCTCGTGTCTAAAACAGGACAGAGACCCAGACATACAACACTTGAGATGAAAGGCTTAACTATCTGAGTGTGAGTTAAATCGTCAGAGAGGAGTCCTTTGCTGCTCTCAGTATCCTTAGAGACATGTCGTTCCTCATGGTACTCATCATGAAGATGCCTTGAAGGCACAAGCCAATATTTACCCTTTCTGTACGTTTATCTCTAGATATTGTAGAGTGAACTCTGCTAAAGAATATCACTCAACCCAATTAATTCTTTTCCATGGGACTCAATTTGCACCAACATATTTTGAAAATATATACCCAATTACGCTCATTTTGGTACAGTGGCTCATCCTCTATAGAGTGGAATTATTTTCGTGTGAAATATGAATTCTCTAAGGCATTCAAAAACATTTCATCTTTTTATTTACAAATAAAAGTCTACTAACAGATATGCTTAAAACTAACAGTATGCCAATTAAATGGGAGGTCCTAATTTGTGTGTATAATAGATTTATACATTTTTGTTAGGTATATACTATACTGTATAACAAAGTTTTTTTTTATATGGTAAGTATGTAGTTGACTTATAAAGTCACGAAGATAAGAATTTTTTTCAAAGCAAATAAATCCAGGAAAGGATTAATGTGGTTTTAATTATATAGCAAATTATAATAATACAGTATTTCTGGAACTTGCATTTTGACTGGTCATTTTAATCTCAATTGTATATATCTTTAAATTATTAGGGCTAGATGAAAAAAAAAATCAGTTGATAAATTAAATTATAAATTTTTTTGTATAGTACCTGTTTTCGTATATTTTTGCAATAAATTGAACTAAACAATATTATTTTGTTAGAATGGATATTTGAATCAAGATTTACTTGGGGGATTTAATATTGTTTTTAAATGTAGTTTGTGACTGTTTTTGATAGTTTTTGACTTTGTGGTTCACTTGAGATTATTCACTTACCTGAGAGTGTTATAAATTATTTTTTAAGAGGCCTTTATATTAAATGGCCGACTCGTAGTAGTTGTACTTGGCAATAACTCATCAATCACAATGGCTTGGTGACGTCAAAAAATGTAAAAAATGCTTCAAAGTCAACGACACTTAATTTGTTGAAATAGTTTATATAAAAATAACGATAATAAGTTATTTGTAATATTGTCCACGTATTGTTATATATTTTATATGATATTTAAAAATAAAAAGCACCTTTAACTGATAAAATTAAGCTTTATCGTATTAAGTATATACTTGTTCCTGGTCTATATTAATAATCATTAGCACTAATACAATTATTGTACCTGAAAAGTAAGTTTACTTTTGAATGATGTAGATGTAAACAAATATATTTATTTATAAAAATTTCATTTTTGCCTGTATAAATGTATTTGGTTTCAGTATTAATTGCTACTTGAGTAAATCAACTGTAAACTCATTTAGCAATTATTACTTATTTATATAATGAAAAAAAAATAAAGAAATAATCTTGGGCCGTATGTAATTTTCAGGTGTACAGTAAAAAACAGTTTATCTTACAGGTTTAATGTTTAAGTATAGTGTACGAGAGAACAATTTTAAAATTTAGATTATTAATAACGCTAGCAGGATGCTGATAGAAATGTATGAAAGCTACTAATCATGTTGGTTGAATATGTAGAACCTGTATTACTGGTGCAAAACCAGGCCAGCTTAACAGTCTGTATGTAGATTGTACTAATACTGAGCCATTAGCTACATCAGCAATGCTGATACAGCATCACTCCTGAAGACACAAACTATTGTTGAAATATCACGTTGTTTTCATCCAAAATATTAAGTGAGAAACTACCATTGAAACAGATAAATAATGTATTGATTTATGATAATGCATGGCATTGATTTATGTCTTAAAATAAAATAGGGGTAAATTTCAACAATTAAATTTCGAACCATACTGTAAATTCTAAAACCTTAGCTAATTTAGATTATATATATATATATACTGTATCTCTTATACCCTTAGTCTCATAGATATGAGACGCCGACTTATCTTTGGTCTCATTTTAAGGTGAATGTACTTACATGAGTGTAGGATGAGTGTGGATGACCTTTGTAGTCTGGTTACTAACTTAGTTCATTTTATACTCAGAAATGGCCATTTATTATTAAACAGATAGCCAGTGCAACTAAGGGATCAACAGATATATTTAGAATCCGAACCACGTGGTGATGGTCTGATTTTACACTAATTAACTATCCCAATACTCTAAGTTATTTTCCCTACACAAGAACCGGACACTCAAAACCACCCGACATAAACAGCCTAAACTTCATTTATAGTTGCTACGCCGATAGCGACCAATGATCGGGCGCCATGTCGGTATTAAGAAGACAGCATAGACCCTATCATCTACAATCACCACTATGTCTGGGTTACAACACTGTGTTTTTAGTGGTGACTAATTAAACTTATGAAAGTACTCTAGGCACTAATTCTCTTAATTAGTATAAAAAGATAAACGTTTTTATTTTATAAGGCGATGTTAGGACTAGACGGTCCTCTACTACCTAACGTTAAATGACAATTTTACTCTAGCGCCCCTTGTAAATGTAAACATAACGTATTCCAATGTACACATAACTATTCCATATAACACAAAACAAACATTTTTTATTATTAATATTAAAGATACAATTAAAAAACTCATCCTTTCATGAATTTTTGTCAATCTCTGGTAAAGAGGAAATCATAAAATAGTAACACACAGGAAGCACTTACAAGACAAAATGCATTCCAATTGTACAGTGATTCACTTTCTAACCGATTACCACTAATGAAATAAAAACCAATTATAAGAAAGACGTAACATATGAGAGGTATGAAATTAATCGTCTGTGTTTATGTATTTATTAATAATACCCCATTCATCAATATATGCTAAATACGGAAGAAAAACGTATAAAAGTGAGAAAATTAACGAAATTATTCATAGCTTCTAATGACGGTTGTTTTTTAGATAAGGCTGTTTACCAACGCGACTTTCCAGGACAAATAAAAGGCACTTACTTATTTACGTGGAAACCGAACCGAGTAATACCGGCCTAATTTTAAACAAAACTGATTCTAAGCCCTCTGATCTAGACAATAAGTTGGACGTCATAACTACTCAACACTTTTGTAGTTGTGTGCACGTTAATGGCAACCATTGAGCGACCACCATTTTAGTAATTGTACTACTGAGGACATAACTTATCATGTGTAACATCTACATCACTTAGCCTCAAGTAGTTGGATTACAACTACGCTACAGAGTACTTCAATGGAAGCGAATAAAAGAAAACAATATATTTATACTTACAAAGATTTTAAATATAAGGTCTTAAACTTTATACAATGAAATCGTAGAACATTTCTACAAATAAAAGAAAAAATGATTATTTTCATCATTATATAATCACGAATATAAATGATACACGTATTACCAAACCAATAGAAACTTTCAATTAAACTATATTACATGTATTTGCTACATGGAACACTGTACTGGAATTAAAATACATCATTAGCACATTATGAAACATCCGGAGATAGATCCACGTTCCCCATTAGCAGGCTTAGGCCTGTACATGCCAGGACATGATGGAACATGACTAAGCTATTATCACTACACACTGGTATGACGTCACGGGCTGACAGCTTTGATATATAGCATGTGTAATGTTTGGCAGGATTAAGGATTTATTGTCTCAGAAATAAGAGACGATATTGGGCGATAACACTGGGGGTTTATAGCTAAAATACTGATTATAATGTATTAAATATGCTTTATTCAAACATAAGTACTCAAGCAATTTTCGTTTATTAGTTTCATTGTTTAATTTTTATATAACTGCTTTTAATTTATTTCGATATCGTACTTTGTAACATACTTTATATACAAGTTTACTTTATAACATATTTAAACAGTGAAACTATAATACGTTAACTTAATTTAGATAGTTTGATTCAGGTAATTAAATAATTAAGTCACGTTACGCAACGAATTGGTCATGAAAAAGGTTCATGGAGTAAAAACCATAATAGCCCAACTTTGAAAATAAGTAATTAACAAGTGAAAAATAATCAGTGTTGAATAATTATCATAATTTTTAGTTTTACATACAATATACGGCCTTATGGAATGATTATAAACTATTTCTTGTTGTAAACGCTTTTTCCACGGCGGCATTACGTGATTCAGATACAGGCGCGTACTGCGGGAATAGTATACATATATCGCAGGCGTTCTCATATTACAGCATTGCTTATTCCGTATATTATAATCAATGTTACTACTTTAGTAATATATCGCCTCCGTTGTCTCTTCCACTGATAGTTTCACCTTTTTTTACGGCTTCCACGTACTTAAATTAAAACAAAATCTAGGGACGTTTTTGGAATACAACTATATTGCAACACAGAAATAGGATCACAGAATGTTACACGTAAACCAGGCATTACATGTGCATATATGAGCAATTATGGATGAAATTATATGTGCAATAATTATTTTAAATATAAAAAATATTATTTTAATGAATAAAAGATGAAATAAATAGATATGTCATAATTAACTAGTGATAAAAGTGAAAAGTGTATAACTTGTCTCTAGTGATTTATTGGGTTTTTGTTGGATTACCTTTTAAGGAAAGTTAGTTAGTTATCAGAAAACAAAATATTTTTAAAATGAATTTTTAATTGTTTTTGGTTTTGTAGGGTTTGTAAATCTATAGGCAAAGAATTAAGTATACATGGTATTTTATATTGTATTGTAAATTTTCCACAGTTATTCGAATGCCTCTGAACTGCAAACTGCCTATACCTCAGATCGTTTTCTACGATAGGAATAATTCTTAACTCAGATTTAAAATAATGTCTGCATAGATCAATGTACCTAGCTAAGTTATAAAATCTCCTAATAGTTCAAGTGGGATTTCACTAAATAATACTTTCAGAATTCTTTTAAGAATATTCTTAATAGGGGATAATATATATTCCAGAGCCAGATAGTAAATATTTATTCCATAAAAGAAAACACTCTGAATTAAACTAAAATAAATCAATTTTCTAGTGCTAATAGGAAAACATTGACTAAATTTGTTGGCATTTGAATAATGCAACTCTAAGAACGTTTGTTAACCATTCAGCGTGTGTATTATACTTCATATCTGCATCTAAATGAACTCCCAAATGTTTGATACAATTAACAGAAACTAAATTATTACAATTACATTGAATTTGCTCTATCAAACATGTTTAAATGTGACTTATTATTCCGCTATATATTCAACATCTCATCCATTTAAATCCTTGCATTAAAAAAAATTATTAACTTTTTTGCTACCATTTAATTTATTTCAATTATTAAAAAAAATATTTAATTAGTAAATTGAGGTTATTTTGTATGAGACCAATCCCTGTGTTAACACTTGTATGTACTAAAAACAATTTATTATCGTCTGCATATTGCAATATTTTACTGTTAAGTTTTAAAGAAGCTAAATCATTACTGTAAATGTTAAATAGTGTAGGAGACAAAACACTTCCTTGTATCAAACCAGTAATTTGATTGGTACAGTCACTCACTAAAGGTCCAATAAAAAAATGACCAAACAAACTCTTCAGTCTTCCACATATTCCAATATCAGATATTTTTCTCATCATGATATCATAATTTACCAAGTATAATGCCTTTGTAAGTCCTGTTGTCACTGCTATAACAAACTTGTTCTTATTCAAAGCTCTGTTTATTACCTCTGTTTAATTTTCTAGTAAATGGATTGTTGATTTAATTGCTATAAAACCAAATTGCTCTTAGCTAATTATATCAAACTTATTTCGGTATTGTAAATTGGGAGTTTACATATTGCTCTATTATATATGTTAGGACAGATATTGATCGAATAGGTCTATAGCAATTTAGGTCTCGAGTATTGCCCTGCTTGAAGATAGGCCTCAAATGAGTAATTTTCGTATTCAAAGGTATAATAACTTTATAAATGATTTTTTTAATTAAATGAATTATTATTAATTTAAAATTATGGACATTGTTTATAATATATTGTGGTCTTATGTTAGCAGGGCCTGCTAAGGAACTTAAATTGACCCTACTAAGAGCTAAATTAAGCAGGTCTTCATTAATATTAATTAAGTTCATGCACCTTCATTCATTTCATCGCGTATATCAAAAGGCTCAACAACCATTTACATTATTTATGCTTTTTACCATTTTCTCAAAATTAGAGTTAAAATCAGTTGTCAGACTATTTATATCTTCATTCGAATAAATTTTAAAGTTTCGTTTGATTGATTCTATGAGGGATGACCTCTTTGTTTTATTAATTACTTAGTCGACTATATAGCATTTTTTCCGTATATTTTTCGAGTAGACATTAACCACATTTAATTCCCCTACAATCAGATCTTACTATATATAAAAATACATTTCATATAAATCGAAAGCATTTTCCGACAATTTTAAGACAACAAAGTATTTTAATCTTTGAATTGTTATATATAAATAACGATATTCAATCATCAATTAACTTCCTTATCGTCGGCTAGTGTTGCAGTGCATTACTGACATGCGTCCACTAAATGGTTACCATCTACATGGACACTACTAGAGAAGTCTGGAGTGTCCATGTTGGGTGATAGTTAGGCGATGTTGTGCAGGGAAGAGAACTGAGTATCAGGCTTTTTAGTTACCTGGAAATCCAACCAATATTACGTGATTCAGATTAAATGAAATGCTGTAGGTTCCTTATTTGGCCCGGATATTGAACAGTCGACGTTAGTTCATTCAAACTCGTCACACTGATTCACCCCTAATATTCACCCATATCTTGACGATTAGCGTCTTACTGATGACTAATGAATATTTAGGGTGAATATGAAATACTACATGAAGTGTATGAATGCGAATTGCCAGTGTATTATCGTTTGACCCTTTGGCTTTTTGTTCCATCTCTTGAATAATTATTTCTATTTTTTCATTTACCAATACACTAAAAGACCTGCCCTTATCTTTAAATCTGAAGAAAGTTATGTATTAGGCTGTTACCGGAATAACCTACGATGAATGTCAAAAATTACATATATAAGTTATTGTGTATCACATCTGCGTCTAGTTAAAGTCTGAAATATTTTTCTTCTGGCAAAATAAATAATTTATACTAGTCCATTTGTACATACATTATAGGAACGTGCACCAATCTAGACATCCATCCAGACAAGGTCGAGTGTTTGGCTGTATACAGCAACCCTTAGTGTCAACCCTCTCTCAAGACAGGGTTGTTTGTAGAGTACCCATTATGATCCACCGTGTGAGCTAGATCAACGTGCTCGTGGCTCATGAATTACAACCATCAAACTATTATAGTTTAACTAAAGCGGTACGATACCATTAGTGACGTCACTTTAAACACGTCATAGCTCCTAAACCAAATTGTTCTATCTACAGGTCCCACTTGATAGCATGCATACCTGTACCGTACACTTAAGTTATTTATATTGGCTTATTGTATTATTGGAAACATTTATAATCATATTACATAGTGCACTTTCGCGGTTTTTTACTTCTTAAAAATATATTAATATAAGTACTGTATAATAGTCTAAAGCTATTCTATAAAATCATATCATAGAGCAAATGATACAAATAATTTGCTATTTAGTACATTACACGTGTTGGTAGACAAACAAAACATGAGAATGTCCCACAAAGCAAATGTTTTAAAGTATAGGTAAACTAAGTATAAATTTTATAGTGGTAGCTTTCCTTTAAATACTGTCCTTAACAAACCATCCATTTGCAACTAGTATCTCAACTAATACTCCTTTCTTCTTCTAATTATACTATCGATTTGATGTTTTGTCAAATCCTCCTCATAATCTCGTTCTCGCTCATTCTGTATTTCCACTTTAACCCTTCCAGCCTTCTCCATAACCAGTGTCAAATTACTCCAGCTGTATTCCACTGATCTTTTTGACGATCCAAATTACAGATCCACAAAGCAAAACAGTCCACGCAGAGCATTTTGCAAGTTGTTCTTCTTAATCCAATGAACTAAAGAGAAATATCTTCTTTTTTTAACCTTATTATGAACTAATAACTAATTTTAAACATCACTCGTCATTTTACATGGGTTTGTAGGTATGCGTGAATTTCATCAAGCAAGTTGTACATTCAAACCCCTAACCTCTACCCCGTAGTCCAAAGCCTCAGCACTTGATGTTTACTGTACGTTTAATGAAAATAACAAATAGGATATATAAGATACTGTTAAATAATATAAAACAAAGATTGTATATATGCATGTACAATTGTTAAGTCTGTGTGTAATAAACCAGTATGTAACAACGCGAGTCATCCTCAAGGCACGCAGATGTTCCGTGACAGACAAACATGTTGGCCGACACGCGAAGCTAATGGCTGATTGGTGAGGGAGTGGCGCCACGCACGCAACTCCTCTTTGATCTCACCGAAAAACAATGTAAACACAAAGTAATCAAAACTACAGAGGCAATTTTGTAAAATTGAATTTCAACATTGATTTTAAGAGTAATAATTTCATTAGAAATTATTAGATAATAAAATAAAATAGGTTGTCCAGATTAAGTTGGATGTTTGAAAGTAGATAAATCTAGATGTAATTAATATTTATTACTATCCAACATTAATTTATATATTTATACTATTATATGTCATATCATATTTAAAGTATATATTCTATGTGTTTGATTTAGGTTACATTATCTTTTTTTAGGATTTTGTTTTTTTTTATTTCGATTAAATAAAGTTCGTAAATTGTGAAGACAATTGAGGCATCACAACATAACAATGTCATACGATTAATTACAGAGCATAATGGTTTATAAAGAAAACTGTGAAATAGAAATGTATTAACATAACCAAACTGACGTTTTATAATAGATCGAAAATAATAAATAATGTATTGTTTAGGTAATAACCAAAGAAAGCTGTTTAGGTAATAACCATTTTAGGACTCATTTATTATTTTTCATAATTAACAAACCATATCAAACAATATAAGATATTAAGACAAAACAAAACAATAACCAAGTAATTTATTTTAAATTGATATTCCCAGATGTTGACAGTTAAATTATATAAATAATGAATACTAATTAACCTCTTATTAAACATTTGTTTGTAAAGTGGTTTATTTTAACTATAAATGTAACTCTGAGAAGGGTATTTCAATACATATATATATATTTGTGAAAATACAAATGAAAGGGATACACAATTATGTAGAATGATTAATATATTTTAAAATAATTAATACAAGTTATTTTTATAAATATGAGTCCAAATAGATTTAATTTCCTAATTTTTTAACATAGTGGATGTACATATCTATCCTTGGTATTTATACTAAATAAAATTTATTATGATTACAGGTGACCTCTTGGAAACAGGATGGTAAATAATTATACTCAAAAACAATAAAGATGTAGAGGTGTGCTTTGTAGAAAACCTTGCAATAAAACAGTCTTCAATAATGTAACTTTTAAGAAAAACACATAACATATAAAATATTTCTGGAGTAAAAATAACCCAATCAGAAAATGTATTATGTACACTATTGAATTTGATGAATAGAAGGGTCCTGTTTAATTTTCGGTTTGTTTATTTCTTCTACTATTTCTCCATACTATGATACATTAATATGATTCTAATAATTGTTCCAAGACTTACATGAACAATACTTTTACAGCGTATTTGTAATCTGCATTGAAGTGAAATTATGAATTTTTAAAATACCTTTAGTATTTTTGAGAAACTGTGAATAATTATGGAAAATGTTATTGGAAAAGATTAACTCAATGATGAAACTTACTGAATTTAGAAAATAAAATTGTTTGGAGTACGATGTTTTTATATAACATGCAAATATAGAACAAGATGTATTTAACCTTAACATAAAAAAAATCCAAAAATGTTACATGACGTAAGAAGGAATATGAACATAATCGATATTAATACTGATGAGAAATACTTACATTTAATGGAAAATTACTAGTATCTTAATTTATTTTTAATTGACAGGGGTCAGTTTAAGTGACAACAGAGCAATATTATAATAGCACTCATAAATTTTACTATAATAATAATAATGAGCACACATTGGTACTAACGCTCCCACTACTCATACACGTACGACAATGTTATTTCAATCTCTCGTTAAAATTGTAAAAGTTAAAGAGCTGATATTTATTTCTTTTCTCAATAAACTAAATAAATGTACATATAAAATAAACAATAACAGTTAATGAAGAAAATAATAGTAAAACGTATGAAAACTATAAACATGAACTTGATAAAGATACAGGTTCCATGTTTGTGAAATACAAGAGTAAAGTGAAAAAGTTGCAAAGTTAGATAAGTTTGTGGAAACTTTGAAACAATCCGTGTACACAATGCCCTTATTTAAGATAGCTTCATAAAGACCCCAACACGCTCTTTATATACAAACCCAAAAGAAAGGTCACGGTTTAGGTTTTATTTTATCAAGTAAAAAGTACCACGTTATGAGCTCATAGAAAAAAAAACCCTTTTATACTAGAATCTTTTTAAATGTGATTTTTTATAATAGTATATGATCAAATAAGTCCCTCTCTCATTTTTGAGGTTGGAGAGTCAGTAGCCGTGTAGTATAAGATGTAAGGACTTGTATCAGAGTTAGATATAGACCTGGTTAGAATCATATCCTTGATTGTTAGATTTTGTAATAAAAGTCACCTTGTAGATTTACCCCTTACTCGGACCCCTTACCCGCCCATGTAAACAATAGTATACGGAAAATAGGCAGAGCAAGGTAAAAGAGAAAATCGTCAGGTCCTTAAAAAATGTGCCTGAGTACATTTTAAAGTGATTAAAAACGTGTTGAAGGCATATAAAATTTACATACTAATTAATATATATATATATATATATATATATATATATATATATAATTAGTATGTAAATTTGTTATGCCTTCAACACGTTTTTAATCATCTCATTTTGAGATTTCACAAAAATAAATAAATATATATATATATATATAAATAAATATATATATATATATTTATTTTTGTGAAATCTCAAAATGAGATACATTTTTTGTCATGCATGAATACTACGGTAATAGTAAGTTGAAATATCTGTGTAACTCAAGAAACTTAAAGCAAATGTCCCATAATAAAAATGCAAAATATAATTGGAGATATGAAGGCTACGATTTTCTAGATTTATTCTAATAAAAACATTCTAAAGTAAAGACTAAACTTGTGCTAGAAAAAAATATATTTGTCCTTAAATAAACGTACATCTTCACTTGGAATTGGATCACTATAAAAATATACTATTTTTAGTCTATGGTAAGGTTTATATAATTAATTATTTCGATGTGGTATTACGTTTAATTTGTTTAATTTTAATAAATATAAATGGATAAATATATTTTGATGTCTTGGCTAGCATGATTTTTTCTTTCATTATTACAAAATTTTATTGAATAACCCCACCCCTTTACGCTTTTTAAATTTATTTTTCAAAATTCAAGATATTGACCAAAACAAATTTAGTTAATTTGGGTTCTGTTTTGTGTATTATTTGATAGCCTACTTCTATGTGACACAGTGACTTAGCTTTGGTCAGATGACTGGAGACCAGCTCATATACTAATAAATAAAAGTAGTTTTAATAATCAAACAGCATTAGTATTATGACAGGTTACTCTATTCCTGTTAACAAATCGATGTTTCAGGATTAACGAAACTGTGATTTATTCACTAGTATATCAGCTGGTCTCCAATCAGCTGACCACAGCCAAGTCATATGCTCTGACCAACTATTGTTCCACATAGAGGATAATTAAAAACCAGGGAGTAATGAGAATTGTGATGGTGGTTGCAATCATAAATGTGAATTAGTTATTGAATATCATGGTTATAGATTGGAATATGCTGGATGGATTGGAATAGATGGAATATACAGGCCAATAACGGAATATGCTGAACAATAAAGAGTATTGATTTGTTAAAATTTTTGTTGAATAAAAGAAAAATCTAAAATAAATATAACTATAAATGTTAAAAATACCTATTACTTGTATTATTAATTTATATTTTTGATACAATCTTTGGCGAAATATACCACACAACATTTAAGAACAGTTTCCTTGCAGAGTCATTTTGTTATAGGAAACTTTGGAGATATTTTAGCCGAGTGGTCTGAGGTATCAAAACTTTGAATCTAAAATTCCAAAAAGTTGAACCACAAACACGTAAACCTGTTCTTTACAATTATAACTAAAACGCATAAAAATGTTTAAGTTTACTACAGTTCATCTCTATTAACATCTTAACATTGTAAACCTTATAATACAAAATATGTTGTGAACAATTTCATATGAAACTGTTTATTAATTAATTAAATCCTTAAAACGATTGCCTGATGGTGTGTAAATTAAAAAAATTGTATTTTAACTACTTAATGAAATAAAATGTATAAAGCCTGAACCTCACCGTCGTGTGCAATTCTCAAATTACGAAATAATCTTATTTTGAAACTTATCAATAAATTTTTTCCCCCAATTTTTAACCCTTCTCTATATCACTCACAACTTCGATTGTGAAAGCAAGTCGTTGTTTTTATGAATCATGTACTTTTTTTACATAGTATGTTAATTTGTGTATTCATATTATGGACCATAACTGTGGGCCATTGATACAATTGCTTTATATTCGTAATAAAGTCCAACATTCAGACTAAAATACAAACGTAGACATACTTGTAGTAACGTAAAGAAATTACGATTGTTAACGAAAAACAAATTTAATGAAATGATATAAAGATATCAGACAATTGTGACGTAAGAGTGATAGACATATGAATGAGGTGATACATTATTATGTCTTTTTATTTTATATTTTATAAAAGAAAAAGACAATCAAAACATGTTACATAAACTAACCTCTATTTATTTTACGAGTTCAGTTTTCATGCAAAAAGTAACATTTTAGCCATGTATTTCACTTAGCCACAAATTAAGGGTAACTTGAGGCGACATTTCCTCAACACCTTAACTCTATTTAACTGTTAGTTTCCATTATTATACGTAATAACATCGTCACAATGTTTTTTTTTCATTATGTTTATAGTTCATATTATAAATTGTTTTAGTATTAAGTATTTAGCATTTACCCACAGGCAGTAGCCATGTGGTGGATTTTCTCATATTGTTTGTATATATTATGTGTACTATTTTTTCTGAAATCAATAAAAAAAATTATTATTATTATAATTGTTATTATTATCTGCAATGTTTCAGTAGAGTAAAATAATTCTAGGCTTAGGTTTTTATAATGTAATTCCTTTACAACGGTCTTTTATTAATTGATACTTTAGGCGAACAGAAGATTTGCGTAAGTATTTCATTTGTAAATATACAAATTTGATACAAAATTCAAGTGAGAGCTAGGTAATGAACGACATAAGTAGGTATAAATGATTTAAAACATTTATAAATTAATTTATAAAATATATATATATATTCAGAAAAAAAAACTATTTGGAAATGTACAGCAGTACGTAACATTATCCTCGTGTCAATGATGATATTTCAAGTTTCCTCCTATCCACCAACAAACCGACATATCTTGACATTCTCCCCCCGCTTCACCTATAAATAAAATCTAAGTCTAATTTCTTGCAAAATGTTGACGATGCTTACCGTTAACAGGGAACGCCCATCTATTCTGACGTTTGAGTAATGTTTTTACTAAAAGTCTGTAAATATTTATAGTAAACTAAAAATTTATCTTACTTATTTTAATTGCACACGCAAAACAAATTAACGTTTTTTTAAAAAAAGTAGCACAGCATACACCTTAAAAACATGTTAATAATCATGATTTTTGTTGATAAAAGACATATTTTTTATTATTAAGGTGAACATATGTGCTCAATTCCTTTATTAAATATACATACAGGTTTCTTTTAAGTATTCCTAATATAATCCCTAAATATTAACTAACACTTTAGGAATACTCTGTTTACAACGAAGGTCTTATTATTTCAAAAGTTGGGTCAAATAAAATGAACAGAGCTGTATTTCAAGTTAGTGGAAATTGTTATCCACCAAGACGTGCTCAAATATAGTTTAGATTGAATGAAAAACTTTCATCTAAAGTTCTCTTTGATATTTTACTGTCTCATTTAAGTATTCTCTCACATTTTCACTACTACCTAGAAGATTCAAGTTTCCAATCTTGTCCAAGGTATTCTTAAACTGGATTAATTTATATTCATATTAAAGTATTAATAAAAAATCTTAAATGGAAAATAATTTAAAAAACAATATTCATATTTTTAAGACTTGACAACGTTTAACGACAAAGATGACAAATTATTTGTCCATTTTATCTATTAAATTACAAAGTTTATATAATACTTTTTAATGGATGTTTCATAGTTTCAACTATCTGTTTAACATTTGATCCCCATTAATAAAATATACTGCAAAACATGAACATTTTGATACGGAAACAAGTAAAAAAAAAGAATGATGTAAAGAAGTGGCAAAATACACTTAATGAATAACGTGCAAGGAGTATTATTGTTCCAATTTGTACTACTGTTTTAATTTGTTATCTGATGGACGATTTAATATTTTACAATTCAGTCACACGGCGTTTTTGGCGGTATTGAATCACGCAAGGCTGATAACTCAATATACTAGAAAGGGCTGGTATTGATTACGGTTTGAACTTTTCGTCTGGCAAACTATTTCTTCTTTTACATTTCGTTTACAAGGTGTTTTGGTAGTATTGAATCATGCGAGGCTCATCCCTCAATACAGCTACCAACTCATTTGGAGGGGGTAGTTCTTAATACCGTTACAATGTCTCGTCTCGTCTGGTAGATAGGTGATCCCGGTTACCACTTTCTTACAGGGTGTTTTTGTGTTTTGGGTGGCATTGAATTATGAAAGGCATATCCCAAACTACACCTACTAAATCAGTATGATGGCGTTGTATTGTTCGATGTTATAATACTAATTCATTTTTCCTATCACAGGGTGATTTGAATTACAATACAAGTATCACTATAAGTCGTCTAGTTTTATTCAACTCTTCTTATGAGTTTTCAAGATTTGGCTGGAATGTTCTGACAAGAGTTTACATTAAACAATCATAGTAACCTAAAACAATTTTAATATGCAAACTTAACAAATGTATACTTATTTGTCGCTATCCGACAATCACAGAGAAATATGTTCTTATTTTTATACATGTTTAGTTTGTATACAATTTTGAATTTTACTCGCTAGCTTAAATGGACGTACAGGTCTACGAGAGAGCATCATCCAATGACAATGAAGTATTGACAGCTAGCTCACTTGTGCATATAGACCAGAACCTTAGACGCCAAACTCCAAAACTTTAACCACCGAGCCATCACTCAGAAAGGGTATTTTTATTTCCCATCGAGTTTTATGTATATTCTATGAAAACAATAAATGCGACACATAAGATATTGTTAAATAATACAATACAAAGAATGTATATATGCATGTCTAATTATTAAGTCTGTGCGTAATAGACCAGTATGTAACAACGCGAGTCATCCTCAAGGCACGCAGATGTTCCGCGACAGACTAACATGTTGGCCGACACGCGAAGCTAATGGCTGATTGGTGAGGGCCTGGCGCCACGCACGCAACTCCTCTTTCATCTCACCGAATAACAATGTAAATACAAAGCAAATGAAACTAGAGAGAAAATTTAGAGAAAGTACACTAAATTAAATGTTTTTTTTTTTTTTTTATTTCAAATCATTAGTAAGATGCCGATCATAAAGACATGAGTGAAAAACTAGTGTAGTAATTTTCAATAACTAAGGTCAAATGTTCCTATGAAAAGCTATTTATTAGTATCCAGGGAAACTAAGTGACCTACAGCTTTACGTGGAATCCAAAATACGTGGTATTATTCTGATTGTCTGGTAACTGACAATGCTGATACTTATTCCTTTCCCCTACACAACATCCGAACTCTTAGTAACACTTAACATGGACACTCCAGGCCACTCTAGTATTGTCCATGTCAATGGTAACCATTGAGCGGACACCGTGTCAGTATTAAGAGTACCGACCATATAACCTATCACCTACAGTCTCCTAAACATTCCTAAGTATCTGGGTTACAACACTGCGCCATTAATGTTGATTTTTATGTACGCATTATGTAGAAATATATAATTGTCTGTTTTGGAAACTATATTGAGTAAGTATATAATTAAAATAAATATTTTGTCCTTTTAATTTCTGTTACACTACCATATTTATTTTGTTTATTAGAATTTTTCATAAAATGTAAACATTTAACCAAACTATAATTATAATACCGATAATATAATAAGTTATTCAAATAAACATATCAGAAAATAATATTATTAGGTTAAGGCGATATTTTTATAGTATATTGACAAAAGTAAAATGTATTATTTAGTTAGTGAAACTAGTGGAAATACTAAAACTAAAAGACCCACTGATTATTTATTTCCATTGGTTACCTAATAAAATAAAAATATGATAACTATAAATAAATAGAAATTAAAGTACAGGCAAAACCTAAACCATGTAACTTATTTTGAATAGAGATTCTAAAATATAAAAGCAACAAATCTCTTAAAGATTGATTAACGTAGTCTTAAAACTTATTTTAAACTATTTTTGTAAACTATTTTTGTTAAATTGAGTATTTTAGTTTTCTAAAATTATTGAAACAAAACATTGTATGACTAAGAGTGACCTATAAGAAATAAAATAATAGATTAGTAAACACTAATTTATTAATAAAGTACTAGTACTTATTTTTTAGACGACCTTGTAGACAACTTCCGAGTGAAAAAAATGTTTCGACAGTAGTAGTTGTTGGAAAACGTTTAAATATATACATTTTTGACATTTAACAATCACCTTTTGTTGCAATCACAACAATAGATATTTACTGTACTGAATATAATGTGTTTCGTGAGTCTCGTTTCTTAATAGTTTTGTTTATTATTTCTGTACAATATAATAAGTTAGTGTAATTTTCAGACTTCAAACCCCTTTTATTTCTGTCCAAGACAGTTAGGGGAACAATATTTTAAAATCCAACTTATATCTGTATTAGTGTAAGTTCGAAATCAATTTTAAACCACTCAGAGTTTTTTTCAGAAAGTATGACATGTTTAAAATATTAGTGGACAGTATTAACTCAACCGAAAAACTTAAATTATAATAGAAAATACATTAAACCTGATGTAAATATAGAACAAGGCAATAGAGTAGAGTAAATGCAACCTCAATATATCTTTCTTAAAGTGTAACAATTAGCTTTACATAAAAAAACCTTAAGAATAAAACTATAGTAAAAAGGATAATAAATATAAAGATGGTAAGGGGACTAGTTCCATGTTTATGAAATACAATAGTAAAGTGAACACGTTCCGAAGTTAGATAAGTTTGTAAAATCTTATAAGAATGTCCTTGTTAAAGATAGAAACATAAATATTACAACACGTTTTTTATTGTTAAACTGAAACCAAATGGTCACGGATTGTGGTATTTTACCTGTTCAGGTAAAAAGCTATCAGCTGATAAGAAACAAAAATTGGATAACAACTTCAACACTTTCTCCCACTTTTAGGGGTGTCTGTGTAGTGTGTAGCTGAGTGAATTTTTAAAACGATAAAACACAAGTTGAAGGCATAACTCATTAGATAATGTTATTAATTTTTTCTCTAAAAAAATATAAAAAAATAAAAAACTATAGATAAAATAAATCTGTTGTCATGCGATCAATACTTAAATATGAGTATGAGAAAATATCCGAGTAAGTCAAGAAACATAAACAAAATGTCATTGAGGATACATGCAGAATATATATGCAGATAGGAGAGCTAATATTTCCTTGAGTTATTCAAATATAAACATTCTAAATCGAAGACAGAATTTGTGCAAGAAATATATTTCTCCTGAAATAAATTTGCATCTTAATTAGGAAGTATATCACTAAATATACATTTTTTAATTTGCGGTAAAGTATATATGACTATTAATTTGCATATATAATTATGTTTTATTTGTTATAAAATTATATTTGTAAACAAATGACATTTTTATCATAAATTATTTCTACTCTCAATCTCAATTACCATGCACAGTTTTGAAGAAATCTAACAAGGAAGGTTAAATTATGTAAAGATTATAGATTGTACCATTATACACAACTTCAAATCATATAACTATACATGTGAATGTATTAAAACTTATATAATATACAGAAAACTGCTATTGGACTAACCGTGTTCAACTAGGCGAAAGATTATGAAACAAGATGATGTCGTACAGTTATTCTTAGACTTTAATACGTCAAACTGAGTTTCAAAATGAATATACATACTTGTTTAAGTGCTTTAAAATTTCCTCTATCAACTGCTTTCTATTTCGTTGTTAAGTATGCCTTTGCAAATTGTTTGACTTACGGTGAATCGATGGAATTTCAAAGTTTTTATTTTATAGACAGAACTGCTCTGTAGCAAAATTAAAATATAAAGCTATAAAAAGTTGACGTTATTAAATGTATACTATCTAATAATAAAAGTTAGTAATGATACGTCTCTCGTAATATTTTGCGAATAGTATGTTGTTATGAGTGTTCATGTAGTTGCCCAGTTTTACCAGTTATACCAGTTGCCAGTCAATACCAATGTACGTGTATTGGTGGGCAGGTGGGTCAATTACAATGTACGTGTATGGGTGGGTGGGTGGGTCAATTACAATGTACGTGTATGGGTGGGCAGGTGGGTCAATTGCAATGTACGTGTATGGGTGGGCAGGTGGGTCAATTATAACGTACGTGTATGGGTGGGCGGGTGGGTCAATTACAATGTACGTGTATGGGTGGGTGGGTCAATACCAATGTACGTGTATGGGTGGGCAGGTGGGTCAATTACAATGTACGTGTATGCGTGGGTGGGTGGGTCAATTACAATGTACGTGTATGGGTGGGCAGGTGGGTCAATTGCAATGTACGTGTATGGGTGGGCAGGTGGGTCAATTATAACGTACGTGTATGGGTGGGTGGGTGGGTCAATTACAATGTACGTGTATGGGTGGGTGGGTGGGTCAATACCAATGTACGTGTATGGGCGGGCGGGTGGGTCAATACCAATGTACGTATATGGGTGGGTGGGTGGGTCAATACCAATGTACGTGTATGGGTGGGCGGGTGGGGTTGTTGTCCCAACCATACACGTACAGTGTTATGAACCCACCCGTTCACCCATACACTTACAATAGTATGCACCCACCCATACACGTACAATGGTATGAACCCACCTACCCACCCATACACGTACAGTGGTATGAACCCTCCCACCCAACCATACACGTACAGTGGTACGGTGGTCAATACCACCGTACATATATGAGTGGGTAGGTGGGTCAATAACTCCGTAAATATGTGGGTGGGTGTGTGGGTCAATACCACCATACATATATGGGGGGTGGGTGGGTCAATACCAACAAACACGTACGGGTGGGCAAGTGGTGTATAACCGACGATTGAGTCCCTGTGCTACTATCTTTGCACTCTTTTAAAGAAATAATGTGTTAGTTATCGAAATTAATAATTTGAAAATAATGTGTTAGTTACAGCTCCAAAAGAATTTAAGTTTTAGGTTCCATGCAACTATTGTTAGGAGTAGCTAAAAGCCTGCCTCACTAACACACATACAACTTCTTCCCCTCTCCTATCTCTTCCTCACAGTCCCTAGCTGCCCCCCCTCCCCACTAGATTTTACAAAAGAACGTAACTAACTATAGAACTACAATATGGAAAATTACAAGTAACTCTTAAAAACTACGTATAATTAATAAATATGTTTAATAATTTTTTAAACAAGTAACCCTTTTAAACAAATGTATAAATCCTAAACACATACTCTATCCCTGTTACAGACCGATGTTTCATGTTGACAAAACTACTTGTGTTTATTTACTTGAAAATCAGCTTGTTTCCGATCAGCAGACCATAGCCAAATCATATGCTCTAACTGTTCCACATAGAGAATGATTACAAACCAGGGGAGTAATGAGAACTTTGGTGCGCATTGCTATCACAAATGTTAGTTAGTTATTGAATAACGTGGTCATGAATTGAGATATTACTGGCCAATAACAGAATATACTGAACAGTCACCAATACTGATATTACTTCTCAGTTTCATTATTTATAGTAAAAATAGGAAGTAATTAGTTAGTTTTGTTAGTTTTATCAAGTTATTATTCTCCTACGATTAAAAATCTGACAGTTAGTTTTTTAATTTATTATTTTACTTTAGTAAAAAATATGCTTATTAATATTGCTTTATGTTACTCTTAATATTGCTGTATGTTCTGATACGATCTTTAGGGGAAAATAACAACCAATTCTTCGGAACAGTTTCCTCACCGAGTTATTTTGTTTCAGGAATCTTTGGAGAACCGGTGGCCAAGCAGTCCAAAGGGTCAGGACCTGAGTTAGAGAGAGAGAGAGAGGGGGGAGAGGGAGAGAGAGGGGGATAGGGAGAGAGAGAGGGAGGGAGAAAGAGAGAGGGGGTGAGGGGGAGAGAAAGAGAGAGGGGGTGAGGGTAGAGAGAGAGAGAGAGAGAGAGAGAGAGAGAGAGAGAGAGAGAGAGAGAGAGAGAGAGAGAGAGAGAGAGAGAGAGAGAGAGAGAGAGAGAGAGAGAGAGAGAGAGAGAGAGAGAGAGAGAGAGAGAGAGAGAGAGAGAGAGAGAGAGAGAGAGAGAGAGAGAGAGAGAGAGAGAGAGAGAGAGAGAGAGAGAGAGAGAGAGAGAGAGAGAGAGAGAGAGAGAGAGAGAGAGAGAGAGAGAGAGAGAGAGAGAGAGAGAGAGAGAGAGAGAGAGAGAGAGAGAGAGAGAGAGAGAGAGAGAGAGAGAGAGAGAGAGAGAGAGAGAGAGAGAGAGAGAGAGAGAGAGAGAGAGAGAGAGAGAGAGAGAGAGAGAGAGAGAGAGAGAGAGAGAGAGAGAGAGAGAGAGAGAGAGAGAGAGAGAGAGAGAGAGAGAGAGAGAGAGAGAGAGAGAGAGAGAGAGAGAGAGAGAGAGAGAGAGAGAGAGAGAGAGAGAGAGAGAGAGAGAGAGAGAGAGAGAGAGAGAGAGAGAGAGAGAGAGAGAGAGAGAGAGAGAGAGAGAGAGAGAGAGAGAGAGAGAGAGAGAGAGAGAGAGAGAGAGAGAGAGAGAGAGAGAGAGAGAGAGAGAGAGAGAGAGAGAGAGAGAGAGAGAGAGAGAGAGAGAGAGAGAGAGAGAGAGAGAGAGAGAGAGAGAGAGAGAGAGAGAGAGAGAGAGAGAGAGAGAGAGAGAGAGAGAGAGAGAGAGAGAGAGAGAGAGAGAGAGAGAGAGAGAGAGAGAGAGAGAGAGAGATGTTCAAGTTCTGGATGTTATAGTAAAACATATTCACGTTGTATTGTATTCATTTGCTCTGTTTTGATGATTTCTCTACAAGTAAATAGCCTATGGGTAATACATTGTAAAATTTTAAGGGATATCCTTAAAATTAAAATCATAAATAAATAAAAAAAACCTAACATATCATTCTTTGCTAGATAATGAATACACTGTTTGTAAATATTTTCTGTTTTCTAGCTTTCTTTAACAGTTAGGACCAACTAAGGATATATTTAAACTTAATAGGAATATGACACGTAGATTTTGAAATGGTTCCAAATAAGAAACCACAAAAGTAAACATGTTATTTTAAATTATCCCTCTAACATATATTGCTTCTTAAAACATAATATGTATGTATAAGGTAAAGGCAGGTATTATTGGTACACACCAGTTATTGGCACCCTGTTTTTTAAATTATTGCTGTGAATAAACAAATCCATCTAAAATCCCCAAATGTTTACTGAGTATTTATTAGTCTATGTCTTATCACTTACAGTATGTTTCAGTGTAACAGTTTATGTAAACTGTTCCGGATGTTATAAAGTTATAAGAAATATGTGTCATATTAGAATAAATTTAGCTTCATTTCTTAGCAAAATCATAAGTGAACTATTGTACTTCAGTTTACTCACCCTCTGTAAAAACTTTTGAATTGGGAATGTTATGAATGGATTCATTAAGTACTATTGTTCCTATAACCTTAAAGATTTGTGTCTTTGCCTGTAAATTATGAGTAAAAGGGGTGCCAACAACTGATTCTGATTTGTATTTATTTTCACTTATTGGCGCCTGACTGGCAGTGCCAATAGCTCTTATTATCGGCATACCAATAACTGGATATTTTGATGTAATTCTAGTTGGAACTGCCAATTACTGGTATTATTGTTATGCCAAGTAGGGAGAAGGCAGGTATTATTGGCACACACTAATTATTGGCATCTTTTTTAAGTTTTAAATTTAGTAAGCCTATAATATACACAGGCATATAGCATATGTATGATTAGTAATAAGTAACAGCTCAAGTATTGCACACTTATGGATGCCAATAACTAGTTTATCTATGTGCCAATAAATGAGTGTAGGGTGTCAATAACTAGTTTACCTTTTTGCCAATAACTGAGTGTAGGGTGTCAATAACTAGTTTATCTATGTGCCAATAACTGAGTGTAGGGTGCCAATAACTAGTTTATCTATGTGCCAATAACTGAGTGTAGGGTGCCAATAACTAGTTTATCTATGTGCCAATAACTGGGCGTAGGGTGCCAATAACTAGTTTATCTATGTGCCAATAACTGGGTGTAGGGTGCCAATAACTAGTTTATCTATGTGCCAATAACTGGGTATAGGGTGCCAATAACTAGTTTATCTATGTGCCAATAACTGGGCGTAGGGTGCCAATAACTAGTTTATCTATGTGCCAATAACTGGGTGTAGGGTGCCAATAACTAGTTTATCTATGTGCCAATAACTGAGTGTAGGGTGCCAATAACTAGTTTATCTATGTGCCAATAACTGGGTGTAGGGTGCCAATAACTAGTTTATATATGTGCCAATAACTGGGTGTAGGGTGCCAATAACTAGTTTATCTATGTGCCAATAACTGGGTGTAGGGTGCCAATAACTAGTTTATCTATGTGCCAATAACTGGGTGTAGGGTGCCAATAACTAGTTTATCTATGTGCCAATAACTGGGTGTAGGGTGCCAATAACTAGTTTATCTATGTGCCAATAACTGGGTGTAGGGTGCCAATAACTACTGACTTAAGCCATTATTACTTTAAAAAAATAGTTTAGATAACATTAAGTGTTTCTGTGAAGTGTAGACGAAATTTAATGGCGTTGCGTCCCTTAAAGTACCAATAACTGGTGGATTACTCCACTATACAGCATAACATTCTAAACCCTTTTATACATTCTGTGACAAATGTCAGATAACACTGTTACATTACAAATGTCTTACACCACTAAGAAAGATTACCGGTAGGGAGTTTAAAGTTGGTTCACTGCTTTCCGACATGATATGTATGAAGCTCGAACCTAACATCCCCGTATAACTCTCAAAATACAAAATCATCTAATTTCCATTGTCGGCGATAAATTTCTTAACCCCACTGTGCCGACTGGCAACAGGACACTGGCAAGTTCGTATGCGTGAAAAAACATGTTTACTACACATGTTATGGTTTACATGGATCATGTACGGTTTTTGCACAGTATGTTAATTTGTATTCCTATTATGGACCAATAGCAGTGAGGCAATAATATACGCTCTAAAATGGTAATAAAGTTCAACATTGAAACTAATAGACATACAAGTATAAAATCTATTCATTTTGTTTTATTAGCCTCCAAAACTGTTATATTATAGAAATAATACTTGTTTAGTTTACCTGTTTCTGCCGTAATAGTTCTTCAATTACATTACTATATGTATTTACATTATATATGTACATTATACTGCTATGTAAATTTCAAAGCATTAAAGCTTCATCATCAGGCTTCCAATCAGTTGGTGTCTATCGCCGGCTGGCAAATGTGCTGTACTCATGTTTTAATATATTTATATGTTTTATAATGTTACTGTTTTAATGTTTTAAACAGTGAAGTTTTTGGAAGCCTGGTGATGAAGCTTTACTGCTTTGAAATGTACATAATAGTAATGTAATTGAAGAACTGTTACAACAGAAAAAGGTAAACTAAACCAGTATTATTTCTATTTATGTAAAATCTTCTATTAACATAAAGAAACCAAATGCTGTTTGACATAAAATAAAGTTATTAAAATAATATAAAGTCATTAGTAAGTCTGAAATTGGCACGATGGACAAATGAGGGTGTCCCCTAGTTTGAAACTGGCTTTGGTTATAGCTAAAGATAAGTTGGTTTTTGGTTTATTGTGAAAACAATAATTGACTAAATAGCATGATGAAACATGTGATGTGTTCCATAGATATGGAATTTATTTACCTATGTTAAATGAAGTATACATGTAGTTAACTAGAATCGACAGTTTCCGGTGACAACCGCGTCAAGGTACTATCTACAATATTTACAAGATGACCAGACGTTTCGTCCATAATGTGATGTGGCATCCTCAATGGTTTCTCTGAGACTTACTCTGAGTCTCATACGGGTGAAACGTCTGGTCATCTTGTAAATATTGTAGATAGTACCTTGACGCGGTTGTCACTAGAAACTGTAGATTCTAGTTATGACACCAGCCGCTTAAGCCTAAGTTCTAAAATTATACATGTAGTTATATAGCTCAATAATTTAACTATCGATAGTTAACTTGAACGAATCTTTAAAAAATATTATTTTCCTTTAAAATCTCGAACAAGGTTTGACAGAACAATATTTAAAAGTTGTCATAATGTTTCTGTTGGTACTACTTGAATAATGAATAAAATAAATGTCTGTTACAAAAGGAATGTCAAATATTATGTCATGACATCAGGAATGTCGCGACATAATTTATGTTTTCATCCATGCCCTTTGTGTTGTAGCTGAACCTGCTTTCATTTTCCATTCTCTTTGTTTTAGGTTTCTTTACAATTCACTGTATATAAAATTTTATTGTTATATGACTGATGATAAACTGATTTATTCTTATAAACAATTAACTAATCATAAACTTGGATGTTATATGAATATAAGCATAAAAACTATAAAAATATATCAGCTTACAACTGTCAGTGAGTGAACATGTTTGTTTGATATTAAGTAAAGTATATTAGCAAACAAAAAAATTAAAATAAATAAATAATAATAAATAAATAAAACACAAAACCATTTATACTATTTTGTATTTGTGGTACACCGTAAAATTCTACGTTTTAAAAAAAATCCTGACATTTACGATTTAAGAAAACCATGTTATTTGGTAACTGTAAATCAAATGTTATACACAATTGTACTTTAGCAGTGACATTATATATATCGATATATAACAATAATATGAGAATACACTGTAACAATATTATTAAAAAATTACTCACAATGCAGCATTTCGAAATCACATTACCTGCAACAGAGCATTTAATAATTAATATTCCTATGTAAAACGAATGAGTAATCTTCATTAAACAAACAATTGTATAGTCAAGTTGCAATACAATTATTATATTGTTATTCTTATATAAGAGGTGTGGATACAATTTTGTCCATGTTTGAAGGTGAATTCGAATTGAAATTAAAAATTTCTTTAGGTGAAGTTATGACCGTAAAGTCCTCTCTAACACTTGACACTCTATCTCTGAAATATTACACAAGTGTAGGATTAAGGTGAATTACTTGTGTAGTCTGGTTACTAACTGAGTTTGATGTGCTTAGAAAGAGCCATTTATTAATAGCAATAGCCAGAAAAACTACGTAGCTACAGTTTAACGTGGAGTCTGATCCACGTAGTATTGGTCTGATTTTCAGCTGGTTGACAAGCCTGATTCTCCGTTATCTTCCCTAAACAACCTCCAGACACTGACTAACATCCAACATGGACACCCCAGACTTCTCTAGTGGTGCTCACGTCGATGGAAACCATTGAGCGGAAATCATGTTCGTTTAAAAGTGGACAGAGCATATAACTTATCACTTAAATTCTTCACATCATTTTGTCCCCAATTAGATCAGATTTTTAGATTAAATTGTTTTGTCATTATTAAACCTACACTAGCATAGACTTTAAAATTAAAATTTAATAAAGAAACGTCCTAATTCATAATTTTCATTAGTAATCTTGGACAAAGAAGGTAAAATAAAATGCTTTCAAAATGTTATAAGTTTTTTTAAGTTATCAGATCCTATTAATTTAAATACATGACCAAGAATCTACATAACAAAATAGGCGAAAGAGATTAAGTCATATTTAGACATTGCAATAATGCAATCCCCCCCCCCCATAAAAGCCATACGAAATTTAATTTTTAATGCAAAATTATCTCTCTTTACTACTTTAGTGTAGCTCTGGTTTTTTACCCCAGATGTCCTCGTAATTAATTAAAGTATTATATAAATCCTCCTTCAAATTCATTCTTAAAAAAACATCTTATTCAATACCTTCGCAGTTATAATTAGATGAAGTGTGCATTTAAGATTATCTTACGGTCCTTATAAAAAAATTTGTTTATTTTACATGCGAATCTCAGAAGATAAATTGTATGTGAAAACCAAATTTATTCTATAACGTATATTCTTGTTTCTATTTCATTCAATCCCAATTAGATCAATTATACAGAAAACACACTTTTATATCCTTTTTAAATAACCTCCTTTGCTTAACAACTGAATGTTATAAGGAATTTAAAACTTTATATAATTAACCTATTTAATTAATACAATTACATAATTTAAATACTGTGTTAAATATGAATAGGTTTTGTTACATAAGTATTATTTTTTTGGAAATAACTAAATAAACCTATCACAAACTTAGGAGTCAGTTTTTCCAAAATGTTGTGATTAGGTATTTCAGGTGGCTAAAATATCTGGAGTGTCACCAAAGCTTTCATTGAAATAAAAGGATTTTGGGCTATTTTTCAAGGTAAGTTAACTAGAACGCTCTTTCATTAACTTGTAGTTGTAAAAACATGTAATTTAGATGGATGGAAAATGGAATAATTTAAATTTCCTTATTTATAACAACGTTTTTACAGAAAAACAATATTAGGGCCTTAACCTTAAAATATATTTCCATCCCCCCCATACACACCCCTATTCTGGATGTACAGACTGGTTTGAAAGAATGAAATAACTTAGTTAGGTAAATATTTAACTTATTAAAGCAAATATATTTAAGAGAGTAAACATTTACTTATTTTAAAAATTTATAATATATGCCTCATATAGTTTATAATATTTAAAGCAGTATAAACTACAGAGTTTGAATCAAATGTTCCATCTATATCTTCCAGTTATGAATATTCGCTTTCTACAATATTGCTGATTGTAATCACTCATTCCATATTGGGGAGTAATAACATTGGAGCTGCAATCACATGGATTGTATTAGTGTATTACACATACTTTAATATGTCAGAAAATTAAAACAAGTTAATTATAGTTATTGGTAATTTACTTGTACGCTGGACAGCGATTTCGCTGACATAAAAACTGTCCTGCAAAACGATTTATATTTTTCTAATATTTCTTTAAAAACTAAAATACCTATTAGACCTTTCCTCCCAATGATATAGCAAATGTATACTGACACACCTCAACAAACGTGATGAGTTAGTCTACTGTCCAACCTGGATACTGATATCTATTGGTCCACTCCCCTAACGCCCCCCCCCCCAACTACAAACCCAGATCTGTTTGCACCCTCGCATACCCCCCCCCCCATCTTCAAACCAAGATCTGTTGATCCACTCTTTTCCACTCTCGTATAAAAACCTAGATACTTTTGTCCACTTCACCTCCAACTTAACCTACTAACTGAAACTAATTTCCCACTCTCCCCACTTAAAATGAATTTATATATTTTTATATAACTTTCATATTAAACTGATATTTGGTTACCAAGCATATGCCCCAATAGTTAACAGTTATTTCCTCACGCACTTCTTCTCCAACGAACTCAAAGTTTGGTTGCTCACCCATTTTGTAAACCTAGCACCTCTCAGTTAGTTCTCGTATATAAACCTGAAGACCGGCATTGAAACCTCATCTGTGGATCTAATTCCTTATCACAAACCTGATGTCTGCTCAACCACCACTGCTCACCCTATCCAACCCTAAGGCTTGTCGGTATAAAATACTCTTTACATGCAGAATTACCAATAAGCGTTGGCCAACTCTTCAATATAAATAAATTAAAAATGTAAATAGTTATTTTTTATAAAACTTTTATGTATACTTAGAGACTGTTTCTTACATAATATTTTTTATTCTAGGTTCTTATATTAAAAAAAAAAAAACAATTCTATCAAATATATAAATATTAATTTGCAAATTTTGGTACATTATTCTTATTCCTGTGTACCTCCAAGTATTAAATATAAGAGAAGTTGTATCGGGGCTTTACAACATGTTTCAAGTACGATCCAATTACATCAAGTGTGTCCTTGGAGGATTTCAAAACCTGCAGTTGGAGCATTTACCGTCAAAGTATTTAGTTGAATGGCTTCACACAATGTGTTCTGTGTAGTTTTTGCACTATAAAGAATTATATTTGAGTTTAATTTGTGGGGCATGAATAATATTCTTATAAAAGACGGTACGTATTTACGGTCTACTAAGTATTTGTGTCACAAAGTTGCACTGTACACATATAACACACCCATATTTTTTTTACAATCCTAGAAATAAATTTATCCCAAATACAAATACATATTTGGAATATACCACATATACTATTTTCCTGTATCTAATAATAAAAATTCAATACCTTCAACAGTTAATCTGTTTGAAGGCTTTTTTACAGCTTTCAATATTTTCTACGTTAAATTGTATTTATAACAATAATTCCTTATGTAATACTTTAAAATAAACATATCAATACCTTATAAATACTCTGCTTTATAATGAAAGTCTTTCGTTTCAAAGGACGAGTCAAACAAAATGAACCAAACTGTGCTTGAAGTTGTTGAAGTTTTTATCAATCTAGACGTTCTCAAATATATTTTAGATTGAATGAAAAACTTTCAACCAAAGTTAGTTATCTTCAAAATTTACCGTCACATTTAAGTATTCTCTCACATTTTCACTACTACCTACAATATTCACAGCTTTATATTTGGCCAAGGACTTCTTACATTAGATTAATTTATATCCACGTTGAAGTATAAAATAATAATCCCAAATCGATTTTTGTACTTGTAAATGTTCAGCTCCAAAGATATTTAAAGACTAGTTTTACGTTGCTTCTAACTAAGTGTAATGAAATGTTGCAACTCTGAATAATATAAACTGCAAAAATGACAATGTAATAGTAAAAATGGTAAATATAGAAAAGGGTGGTATGAAGGATTGGCACAACAACAGTATCAGTTAGAAGGGCTAGTTTTGAATGCAACTTGGCTTCTGGTGGCTGATTACCTCCTTTTTACAATTCTATTAGAGGGTGTTGTTTGTGGAATTCAATCGCGCAAGGATTTTAGTGAATGACTCAGTTGGACACGTTCTTATAAAATACTGTTTCTAGTTAACATTTCAAGGACCCTCTCCTCCCTCTACACCGCCGTCATCCACCCCGTACTCACGTTTGCCCATCCAGTGCTCACCACCATCCCTCACAATCACCTCTCAAACTTTGAGAAAACTGAGCGACGCCCCATGCGCTTAGCATACCACCTTGACCGAGATCACAGCTCCCGAGACCTCTACACTATGTTCCACATTCCCACCCTGCGTGAGTTCCTCAACCAATTGAACCAGACCTACCTCGCCAAAGCCGCAGACTCCCCCATACTGGCAGAGTACTTCACTGCACCGTACACCACCAGCCAATACTTCACCATCCATCATCTGATCCACGACCGTTTTTAACCCACCTCGTCCAGCCCCGCAACCATTAGCCAATCTTCACATAACCTACTACTGACTTCCGACTAACGGCATCCCCTCACACACATTCCACGTATAATCCTCATCATAGTCATCTCTCATCCCCGCTTCACACTCAGTACCCCCAGTTAGCTCTGAAACAGTTTTAACTTCCCGTGTTTTTCCTCTGTTTGTTTATTTCAGGTGCCATGATTCCTTGGGGACTTCTTTCCGGAGACCCGAGCTGCCTGCTTGCCTCGTACAGTCACAATCGGTATCGGTCCTGTTACCCTTCACCTTTTATCCTAGGCTGAAGAGGCCCTAGTGCCTACACCAGCCGTAGCTCCCTGCCACACATTCACGATCCTGCTCCTGCTGCTTCATTTAGTGAATGTTAGCTTTTTTTACCATTCTGTTACAGAGTGTGTTTGAGGGTACAGTAATGTGTTATGAAAGGCTTACAGTGAATGACTAAGTTTGTCGGGGTGGTACGGAATACTGTTTCAATTTGACAGCTTTTGGCTGATTGTTTTTTTTTAAACTATGTTGTAGGGTGTTTTATTTTAATTTAATCATTTTAGTCTCATCACTTCACTTTTTTTCACGTTTATTTTTAGTCCAACTATAATCTATAAAGTTTTTCCGGTATATTATAACAAAAGTTCATGGTAAACAATAATATTAACTAACCAGTTAGAAATGGAAAGTCAACAAATGTATACTTTTTAAAATCAAATCTCTGGAATACAGTTGAGGGTAATCTTCTCCATGAAGCGTGTAGGTG